>CM032642.1:7981122-8413662 GCA_019097785.1 Fraxinus excelsior
GTTGAACATTGAGAGAAAAAGGCTACAGAGTGATTCCTTCATATTATATTCTTTCAACCTTCATCTGTGTGAGAGTTTTGGTGAGAAAAAACATTAGCCCAATAATCTAAATACCAAACCACTACTTCCTCTACATCTGTTCAGAGTTCTGAAGATCGAAGGAATTTGACAGGAGTTCCTGTCTGTGAAGAACGTGTCATTTTTCGTGATCCACAGGAGATAAACGAATTCACAAGGCTTGGAGTGCTGCAAGGTAACAGATTCCACGAAGAGTTTTAGCAACAACAGCTAAGGATTGGTACAGGGGAGCACGGGATCCACGAAGAGTTGTAAGGAATGCAGTCGAGAGATCAGATAGTACAGGTCATCTAGTCTACCAGACTATAAGTTATTAAATTCATTTATAGTGGATTGACCGGAAAAGTGCTCAGAGTTTTTTCCTAGTTGGGTTTTTTCGTGATCATCCTGGTGTTGATTTACTTCTTTCATTATATTGTTTGATTACACGAATTGCAGTGTTCAAACTTAGGAATAAACTGACTTGTATGAATAATCATCTTGAGAAGAATTAAAAAGTGTCTTGTTACTGTTTATTCATTAGTAATTTTAATTTCCTATTATACACCTATTCACCATCCTCTAGGTGTTATTAGGGTCGAACTACACGTTTTTCAATTTGGACATTTGAAGTCTAAGGGGACCCTGCTATTATCACTATTGTTATCTTGGTAATTGTTCACTTGGGTTCTTTTGAAACTGCATTGTACTTTAAACTTTTGATAATGCGCGTTATTAATTTTTTTGGTATTTCTTTGTTGAGCACTGAACTCCTCAATTAATCCTTTTTTGGGTGTTGATTAAAAACATCACAATGATGACTATTTTGAACTTCAAGTTTTTAATGTAAAAGGGAATCTTCCCATTTGGTAACAAAAAATGATGAGAGTCTTTGTTCAACAAAAAGTTTCTAAATTTATAACACAAAAATTTCCTGAAACTATGACCGTTAGTCAAAGAAAGGAAGATAATAAACTTGCCTATACATCTATCATACTACATTTATCTGATCAAGTGCTAAGAAAAGTAGGTAAATTGGATACTGCTAAAGCCTTATGGGATAAATTGGAAGAACTATATTTGGTTAAGTCTTTACCTATAAAATGCACCTTCAAAAGAACTTGATGACAATTTAGACACCTTTAACAAAGTAGTACAAGTTATTACTAACACCGATGATAAAGTGTTTGGGGAGTATAAAGTTTTGCAATTGTTAATGCCATACCTGAGGTATATAGAGATTGTAAGTCTGCCATTAAGTACAGCAGGGATACCCTAACCCATGATGTTGTCATCGATACTTTTAGGAGTAAAGCAGTGGAATTAAAATTTGAGAAACATGAGGAAGATTCTGAGAGCTTGTATGTGAGTGGTAACCTCGGAATAAGAAAAGTAGAAATCATGAAAATCAAAACCTTTTTGGTAACAATAACAATAAGAAGAAGAATAATAGAAAATTTAGATCAAAATCTAAGACCAAGAATAAGAAGTGTTATGTGTGTGAGAAAACTAATCAATTTTTAAAAGACTGCTACAAGAGGAAAAATGAACAGAAAGATAAGAATTTAGATGAAGGAAACTTAGTTAAGCCTCTAGAATCCATCAATGTTGATGTTTATGTTGTCACTACTAAACCACTCCCTGATTTGAATACTGTAAGTTTTGCAGATAACAACGATTGGATCTAAGAACGCATCTTGGATTTTGGGTGTACTTTTTATATAACCTCTAGGAAACATTGGTTGGAGAATTATGAGGAAATGACTGGAGGGGAAGTAGTTATATGGAATGATGTGGCCTATAAGGGTGAAAAGGATAGGACATGTTACATTGAAATTTGAAAATAGATATATCTATACTCTTGAAAGAGTAATATATGTTCCTGAACTTAACAAGAACCTAATCTCAGTGGGAGACTTTGATGACATAAGTTTGGATGGTAGAATTGAAAATGGCGCATTAAAATTGATTAAAGGATCACTAGTGATTTTCAAAGTTACTAAAAGGAATGATATCTATGTCACCAAGGCTACTACAGTCCTGTCTGATCCTGTAGAGGGCTTTAGTGTTGAAATTGATGCCACTTTAAAGTGGTACAACAAATTAGCACATGTGAGTGAAAGAAGAGGTCTACACATTTTGTATAATGTGGGGGTTTTTTGGAAAGGATGCTATTTAAAAAGTTCCTTTCTATGAGCCTTGCACATTAGGCAAACATCGATCTTAGACTCACTTTAACACTTTATCTACTATCATCAAAGGGAAAATAAATATTTAATGTCTTTGATTGATGATTTTTCGAGAAAAGTATGGATTTTCTTATTAAAGTAAAAATTCGAAACCTTTGAAAAGTTTAAAAGTTGGAAAACTTTGATTGAAAATAGATTGGAAAGAAAAATTAAATCCTTAGAACTCACAATGGATTAGAAAATATTGTAAAAAAAAGGGAATTCTATGACATAAAAATGTCTCATATACTCCACAGCAAAATGAAGTAGCTCAAAGAATGAATAGAACAATTTTGGATAAGGAGAGGTGTATAATGATTAGTTCTAGAGTTCTCAAAGTATTTTGGGTTAATGCAGTGATCACAGTTGCTTATATTGTTAACATAACTCCTTCTAGTTCCGTAGAAGGCAAAATACTTGAGGAAATATGGTTTGGAAAGATTACAGACTATTTTCATTTGAAAACCTTTGGATGTGCAGTTTATCCTCATCTAAATGTTGGCAAGCTTGAGACAAGATTTCTATAATGTGTTTTCATGGGGTATTTGTTGAGGGTAAAAGGATATAGACCATGGTCTGGAGAGTCTTAAGAGTTTTAAATGATAACCAGCAAGGATGTGACCTTTAATGAGTCCAGTATGCCCTGCTTGAGTAGTAGGAGTGTTGAGGGAGTTCTTAGTGAAGACGAAGATTATGGTACCAAGTTAAAAATAGCTCGAGTTCTTTTCTGATCTTACTAATGAGAATCAGAATGAAAATGAAGCTCAAGAAACTGTTGAGATAAAAGTTATAGAACGTGAGGTTCAAGGGATTGATGGGGACCAGGGAGCTATATTATATGATTATCAATTGAAAAGGGATAGGACTAGGAGAGAAACAAGAGAGCCTACTAGGTTTAAATATTACCTTTCTCTTGCTATCTTGTGTGATCAGGATTTAGCCTTTAAAGAGCCTAAATCCTATGATGAAGCAATTAGGCTGCTATGGAAGAAGAGATGTCTTTCCTATGAAAAAATAAAACTTGAAAATTATTTCCTAGGTCTATAGGTAAGTCATTCGTTGAATATAAGTAGATATACAACATTAAGGATTGAAATTTTGTTAGAGCCTCTTATGTTTAAGGCTAGACTTGTGACAAAATGTTTTATACAGAAACTGGTATCGACTATAATGAGAACTTTTTTTCCTATAATTAAATATACTGCTAGAAGGATAATACTTGCATTGGTTGCTCATTATAATTTAAAACTTAAACAAATGGATGTTAAAAATGTCTTCCTACATGGTGACTTGGATGAAACTATCTATATGTCTCAGCTACAGGGTTTTGTAGATAAAAGAAAACTTGATTGTGTGTACTTGTTAAAAAGATCATTATACGATTAAAACAATCACCTAGACAATGATACAAGAGGTTTGGTAACTTTGTTACAAGATGTGTTGGGTTCATTAGAAGTTCCTTTGACAATTACCGGTATTTGAAGAAAAATAAAGTAAATTTGTGATTATTTATGTGCTCCTTTATGTAGATGATATGTCGTTGATTGGTCTTAACATGCATGACATTAATGACATTAAGAGGTCTTTAAGGTATGAATTTGAAATGTAAAAAAAATTAAAAAACTCTTTGTACGGATATTATTAGAAATAGATCCAAACACTAGATAATTTTGAGTCAAACTTCGTATATGGAAAAGGTCTTGTAAAAGTTTCAATGTGTGAGTCTAAATATGTGTCGTTACCTCTTGCTTCACATGTCGAATTAAGTAAAGACCAATGTCCCATTGATGAGTCTAATATTAGATGCATGAATAAGGTCTCATATGCTAATGTCATTGGATCAGTAATGTATACTATGGTTTGTACTAGATCAAATGTTGCCCATTGCCTTAAAGTAGTTGTTGAGATATTTGAAAGGATCATCTAACTTGTGGTTGTGTTTTAAATCACGCAATGAGGAAATTATTCTAAAAGGTTTTTAAGATTCTAATTATGCTCGAGATAAGGACAATATAAGATCAACTATTGCATACATGTTTATTTTATGTGGTACCTGCATTAGTTGGAAATTTTAGTTGCAATAATAGCCTTGTTAACTATAGAAGCTCAATATGTGGCTGCAACTTAAGCCATTAAGGAGTCACTTTGGCAGAAAGGTTTCTTGTTTGAAATTAATGAATTATCTAATCATGTTGTAGTTTATTTTGATCGTTAGAGTGCAATTCATTTGTGTAAAAACCAAGTCTTTCATGAAAAAACTAAACACAGAGATGTTAGAATCCATTTTATTATAGATATAATTGCTAAAGAATATGTGTCACTTGAAAAAACTCCAACCCAATTCAATCCAGCTGATATGGAGACAAAGGTACTGCCTTTAAACAAGTTTGTATCTTTTACAAATTTTAAAAATTGATACAACGTAATTTTGTTTCCATTGCTGGTACATTTTCTTGGTGCTAATGCAGGAAGTAAAGATGAACCTAAATTTTATAATGTTATCTTTATTTTAAGTGTATTCATGTTACTATTGACATCAAGGTCTCTATCTGTTGGATTGCAATGCCATGTTTCAATCCAATAGTGTGGGCAATGATGAAATTGGGCTTGGCCAATTTGTCGTTTTGATCCATTGCCTAATAACCCAAACCATCAGCCCAAAACCCTGACCCATATAGTGAAAGTTGCATTTTGGAAGAGCAATTTTAGTTGCCACTTAATCTTGATGTCACCAGTTGCTCTAAATCGTTGATTACCATCTGAGATCCATGGTTGATGTGTGTACTATAAATATGGCCTTACATTGTTGCCGTAATTCACTTCACGTCTGAGCTTTTCGGGTGCCTTCTAGATGTTGTCTCTATGTACGTCTGTTGGTTCCCTTATTCGTCTCCGTTCATCTTCAAATCTTGGTTGGAAGATTTCTATGTTTGTTGAGTGAAAAGAGTCTGTGATTCCTAAAAGAGAGAAGCGTGTGAGTGATCTTGGTTGATGGTTTCTGGTTCATAGAAGCAGCATAGACATTCACTTAAGGTCCGTTTGATTGTAAAGATGGAATTTGGGTGGAAAGAAAATGAATTATAGGGAATTGAATTGCCTATAATTTATTTTATTGGGAATTGTAGTTAATTGTGCTTGATTGATATAATTTGCAACCTGAAAAATATTGAAAGTTTGGTGTCATTTTGGTTTTATTTTGCATAGAAATTGTCAAGTGATAATTTTATTTACCATTGTGTTTAGAATTTTTTCTAATTGTCAAAAAAAGAAAGGTGGAAAACCAAAAACCACCAAAACAACAAGAAAAAAATTTCATTGAAAAGTGGGAAAAGGAGGATCGTGAGTGAAAATTTGGAAAAGGAATTCCATGGAAAATATTGGCTACCAAACAGCCCAAAACTTGGAAAATGGAAAATCAGGTTTCAAACAGGGCCTTAAGGTTTGGGTCTTTTGTGGTTTTTGGTTTGTACAATGTTTTGTGCCCCAAAATCGTTGAAACAGATATGCCTTTGGTTGTGTCTTGAGTTGTATTTTTGAGAAAATTTGATTGTAAGTTTTGTGCCCCAAAATCTATAGAATGCATTGAAGATGCTTTAAAAAGCTTTAGCTTTGTAAATATGAGAGGATGTTTCAACAATGGCGATGCTCATAAACTTGGTAATAACTTATTACATAATTATATTTTTCTTGGTTCGTTTCATTCAATTAGCTACTCTAATGTTCTTTTCTTATTACTAGTTTTTGCCTCGTGCAATTCACGGGTTGTATTCTATTGAATGTAATATTAGCGTCTTGAATGCTAAGATTAAATGAGAGATTGAATTACAAGAGAATGAATGAAATGTAAATAAGTAGAATGTAAAGGCAAAAAAATCAGAAATTATATATATATAAAAATAAAAAAAAGAGTCCCAAATACGTGCGGAGACACGGAGTGTGCCGTGTCTCCGCATTGTTCGGAGACACGGATAAACGTAAATAAGTAGAATTTTTGGAAAAAAAATAAAAAAATAAAAAAAGGAGTCCCAACGCGGACACGGAGTGCGTCGTGTCTCCACATTGTTCGTAGACACACAATTCGGAGACACCGCATTGTTCAGAGACACGGTGTCTCCGAACAATGCGGAGACACGGAGTGCCCCATGTCTCCGCACAATGCCCTACGTCGTGTCTCCGCATTGTTCGGAGACACGGACATGGTATTTTTTTTTTTTTTTTTGCTACATTTAGTTTTTTTTTTCTTTTACGCAAATCATTTTCCAATTGTTATACGATTTTACTTTACTGACAAAAAAAAATACAAATGATATACATGGGAAACAAGATATTTTACAAAATATCAACTGCAATGCTTGGAGAAAGAAGATATATTTATAAAATTTAATTTGCAATACTAATCAGTCAACAAAAACGGCTATTGTAAAAGTGAAATAAATTTCTTTAGAATTTTTTGTACAAGCTAAAGAGGACACTAACCCAAATTACAAATAGCAATCAAACCCAGCTTTCATATCCTAACCCAAGGGAATTACAAATAGCAAATGACAACATATTTGTTATGTATACATCAATGTCATTATTTGTATTTATTTTCTCTTATACTTCTCCTAATACGTGCATTTAACCTAACATGTTTTGGAATTTATTCTTAAACATGAGGAAGCGAGATAATTGTATTTATATACTAAACATGCAAAAGTAGTAAAAGCAAAATTAACTTTTACGTAACTACTAAGAAAAATCTTAAACATGGGAAGACAATTGTATTTAAATACTACTTATAGTAAAATGGAATAAAGGTTAAGAGGAAATCTCAAGTTTCTATCGTGGAAGACCAAACCTTCAGGATTTCTTATTTGTACAAGTTGGAGAGGACGGAGTGAAATAAATTCCTTCGGAATTTTTTGTACAAGCTGAAAAGGACGATGATGGAGTGTAATAAATTTTTGTTGCTATTTACTTCTCCAATATATGAACAAAGATATTTTAAAAATATCAACCGAACCGACTATAAAAAGATTGATGGAGAATCTACTACAAAAACATTCATGGAGAATTGAAGTATTCCAAAGTCAATAAATACAACTAGTTTTCTAAATGTTTTTTTTTTTTTTGTCCACATATGGAACTGTGAGTAGAAATTACAAATGATCAGTAATCCTAAAAGCCTCAAAGAGGGTAGAAAAAGGTATATGAAGAAGATATTTAGTAATAAATAGTGGAGAACTCGTTTGTGACAGTAATTGATGGGCCGAAAGGAATTTTGATTTTTATGTATGTATCTAATGTTTTTGAATTAAAATATTAAGAAGTGAAATTGTATTTTTAGTTTCTGTAAAATGTAAATAAGTAGAGTTTTTGGCAAAGAAAATAAGAAATTAAAAAAAAAAGTCCCAGCTCGAAGACACGGAGTGTGCCATGTCTCCACATTGTTCGGAGACACAGAGCCGTGTCTCTGACCAATGCGGAGACACGAGAGACACGGAGTGCCTCGTGTCTCCGCGCTGTGCCCCATGTCTCTACACAATGCGGAGACACAGAGTCTCCGTGTCTCACTGGCGGACCCACATGGGGTCATGTGGGGTCAGATGACCCCACAAAAAAAAAAAAAATTTGAGTTTTTTTTTTTTTGAAATTTTTTTTTTCTAACCTAAATATTTTTGAAATTTCATTTTTTACCCCACAAAATTTTTTTCTCGGTCCGCCCCTGCCGTGTCTCCGCATTGTTCGGAGACACCTGTGCCCCGTGTCTACGCACAATGTGGAGACCTGCATTGTTCGGAGACAGTATTTTTTTTTCTGTTTTTTTCTCAACTGTTTTTCTGTGTTGAACTCGCATGTATATTTAGCGAGAAAGAGAGAGAGAGAGAGAGAGATTTCCTTTCAAAGCAATTTTTTTCCAGATTGATTTACAATATAACTTCCATTTTTCCAAACAATTATTGTGAAAATCAATTGTTTTTTGGAAGATCGTCGATTTGGAAACTGGATTTTACTCTTCTGGATCTCGGGAGGGTTAATTTATCGGGATTCTTTAGTTTGTTAAATAGAATCTTGATTAATTAACGAGTGGAATTTGAGAAGAAAAGAGAGTTCTTCTGTACCGAGGACGAAGGATGCTGTCACGTAATATGGCAATATTCGATGTCGCTTTACATCATTCGCGAGGCTTCAAAGGTTCGTCTTACCTCTGCACCTTCTCTCTGCGATTTTTAATTTGATTTTGATTTCTTTGTTAGTTAGATTAATACTATTTCTGGGGGTGTTTTATTGATTTTTTTATTGTCTTTTTTTTTCCTATTGAGAAGCTGTGGAAGAGATTTTGTGCGGAAGTCACCACGGAAATCAACCTTCTTGCAGAAAATTGGAAGTATATTCTAGGAGGACTCATTTGTGAGGTTTGTGTAAATATATATTGATCAACAATCGATGCTTTACATTTTCCTTCTCTATTTCTCTCCATTTTTTCCATAGCTTATGAGTTTTATGATGCATGTTAATTTGGTGGAATATTTTAAGATCTTTCGAGTAGTTTAAGATCGCATGTGTTTTTGGTGATTCAAAAAGCGTTTGTTAGGTTGCTTAAGCTTTAACTATCTCCAGATTGTTCTCGTCATTAAATTCAACTTCAACTAATTATTTTCCAATCTGAGTGACATGAACATGATGTGCTTTACGAATTAGTCTTTGGATAATTCATAATTGTGCTTTTATTGCTTGTGAAGTAGGCCTAATCTGATGTTCTCTTAGCCATTTTATTTCAACTTATTTTTGCTTATTTTTCTTCTTGATTATAATTGGTACAAATGCTTAAAATGTGACATCTATCTTTATCTTCTTTCTTCAGTACATACATGGACTCGCTGCTCGGGGAATTCATTATTTTCCCGATACTTCAGGACGTTGGCTTCTTTCTTCTTCCAGTAAGAATTATATATTTCTTTATTTTCAACGGACATCACTACTAACGAGATGAAGACTTGCTGTCCGAGGTCTTCACTCATTTCAAACTTCTGGAACTATTACATGAACTTGGGCAAGACAAAGCTTACATCAGCGAAACTGTGTTTACCTTTGTCTTTCTATCGTTCGCGTTGGTCAGTTTTCCCATTTACTGATTTTAATATTTAGTTACTCTAATTTTCCTTCTTTCAAGTCTTCCTTCATATATATACTAATTATGGTTGATGCTCTAGTGCAGTGGACTTTCCATCCTTTCATCTTCAAGAGCAAAAAAAATTTACACAATCCTAATATGGTGTAGGGTCCTGGCTTGTTTAGTTGTCGCTTATCTTTTGCCAATTTTTGGAAACTTTTCCATTAATCAATAATTAGATGAGGAGTGAAACAATTGAAAATAAGTAAAATTTTTGGCAAAAAAAAAAAAAAAAAAATTAACAAATTAAAAAAAAAAAGAGTCCCAACGTGTGAGGAGACACGGAGTGTGCCGTGTCTTCGCATTGTTCAGTGACACGGCTCCGTGTCTTCGAACAATGCGAAGACACGGTAGACATGGAGTGCCCCATGTCTCCTTATTATTCGGAGACACAACATTGTTCGAAGACACGGTGCCTCCGAACAATGCGGAGACACGGGAGACATAGAGTGCCTCGTGTCTCTCCGCTGTGCCCCGTGTCTCCGCACAATGTGGAGGCACGGAGTGTGCAGTGTCTCCACTTTGTTCGGAGACAAGGTATTTTTTTATTTTTTTTGTTGCATTCTGGTTTTTTTTTTTTCAACGCAAAATCATTTTCTAATTGTTATACGATTTTACTGTATACTGAATAAAAAAAAAAATACAAATGATATACATGGAAAACAAGATATTTTACAAAATATGCAATGCAAGAAAGAAGATATATTTATAAAATTTAATTTACAACACCAATTAGTCAACAAAATTTAATTTTACCCTAGTGTTACTTTAGGGTAAAATCACACGAGTATAAAAATATAACCAATCGAATTAATCCCCTTACTCTTAATAAATTAACGTTTTAAAATGAAATATAAAGTCTTATACTAGCTTCGTAGGGATGTTTACTTGTCGGCCTGCACCAGCTTGTCACTTTTTGACACCCTTATGAAATTTGATTGGCAACCAATGAAAATAAAGGAAATGAAGAGAGTATAAGTGGCGACGTGCATGGTGGGAGTATCTTATAGGAAATAAGGAATCTAGTTAGCTGGAGAAACCACATGAAATCATTTTCAAATAATTCAAAAATTCAAGTTGCGTTTATGAAATAAAATAATTTCTAAAACTATTTTTTTTTTTTTGGGGGGGAAAATTATCAAATATATATATATATATATATATATATATGTGTGTGTGTGTGTGTGTGTGTGTGTGTGACTTAAAGCATAGTTTTCAGAATTAAGCTGTCTTTCCAATCAATATCTATAGTAAAATTATTTTCCATGTGAGGGCATATGATATTGGATTGGTGCAATGTTTCTATCGGATAAGAGAGCTTTCCGCTATTGTTAGGACCCGTGTGATAGTCATGATTTTCCATGAATTTTTTCCATTTTCCAATTTTTTCACCTTTTTAATAGCAAAATCTTCACCGAGAATTTTTTTTTTTTTATCACCTTTCCACATTTTCCAGTTTTTGGAGGAAAACTTTTTCTTGTTGTTTTGGTTGAAATTGATTTTCCAGGTTCTTAGGCCTTTTTTTTTTTTTTTTATCAATTGGAAAAAATTCTATCAATAATGTAAAAAAAAAAAAAAAATCCTTTTAATAGACAATTTTTATGCAAAACAAAGTCAAACGAATGGTATTCAGTAAGGTAATTTTTTTATTTTTTTGGCAATTGGAACAAATTATAGACTCAATGGTAGAAAAAATTATCACTTTCATGGACAATTTTCATAAAAAAAGAAGCAAAACGGAACCAAACTTTCAACATTTTTCAGATGAAAAATTATATCAATCAAACACAATTAATTACAATTTCCAGTAAAACAATTTCTATGCAATTCAATTCCCTGTAAAATATTTTTTTCCATCCATTTTCTACATTTGCAATCAAACGGACCCTTAAAATTTTGAAGGCGTTTATGAATTGACTTAATTACACTATAACGACTTGCAGCTAAAAGTTATCTTTATTTATTTATTTATTTTCATCTTTTACCCTTCATTACATCCATCCTTTCATTGGTAGATCCAGAGTTATTTAACTCACTCCAGTTGGTCCAGATTAATTAAATCAAGCCTATTTACAAGGAAATTTAAAGAAAGAATTACAAATAGACAAAAAGCATTGAGAAAGAGACTTTTATGCCACCTAGCATAGTTAATTAGCGATAGAGACGACTGAGAAAAATAGTGTTTTTTTTTTTTTTTAACTAATTGTCCACATCTTAAAGTCATTTTATACAATTTTGGTCCCCAGAATTTATTCTTGCAATAATTGTTAGCATATGTATATTAATCTCTCTTATCCAATAAAATAGGAAATACTTTAACCAATATTATAATAACTTATTTGTTCTTCATTATCCTTAACTTCATTAGATAATAATTATTGAAAATTACGTACGTTAGAGACCTTTGTATATTCCACGAGTCAAGCAATAATCATATTCCTTTAAAATAAATATTTATTCTTATACTTAAGAAATTAAATTTTCCATGAAAGTCATAATGGAAAATATTTTCTAGGACAAGTGTTATGATAACCTTTGTGATGACAATACAAGATTCATCATAGATACATTGAATATTTTTTAACAATTACAAAGTGCTGAATTTTGCTTAATGCTATTTTCTCAATGAATTGACATCATAACCGAGAAGAATATATATATCAACCCTTGAGTAAACATTATTTCAGCCTCTCTTACATTGCTAATGGAATGCGAAATTATCTAGAATTTTTTTTTAAAAAAAAATCTTTAATTCAATAAACAAGATCGTCTAAATGTTCACGTGTATGTTATATCATGAATTAGGGATTCCAATTTTTTATCTAAATTCGATCATCAATTCTAAAACTGAATATGAATCACGAACTTTTGGCCTTTTGGATTACGAGCTTCCAGTCTTTTAATTTCAAGAACTCAATACTTCAAACCTTCAAGTCTTTTATGGTATTCTCCATAGTCAAGATTACACTGGTGGGTGAGCCATCTAGTCTGTATTTATAGAGATAAAAGATGTTCCAATCCATGTTGAATAATCCAATATCAAATAGGAGTCTTCATTAAAATTCAAACCCAATTATTTTATATTTAATTACATGTTTAGTCCTAGAACTTCAATTATTTCAGCTCGTAGGCTCGCCCCAAGCGACCGAGCCAACGAGCCGTTCGGCCCGTTTGACACCCTTAATTCCTATTCTCCCGCCTCAGATTTTCCAAGTTTTTATAGTATTGCAAATCACACATCAAAATTTGTAAAATGGCACTCTATCGAGCAAGACAATTATGATTCGACTGGTGCCCAAAATAACCTAAAGTACAAGGAAAGAAAATGAAGTTAGCCCATGAGAAAGCTCAAGAACATGGAAACAACATTCTCAAAATGAATTTACATTCCTATATCTTGATAGGACATTTAAATTACATTTTCAGAAAACAGTCATTTCATAAGATACTTATCTCTGTCAAGTTGCAACCCTTGTAGAACCTCCATTGGAAATTTACTTAAATATGCACAACAAAATTTAAAAATAATTTTAATTCCCTTCAATGATCGTCTTTGTGTGATTGGAATTATACCTTTAGCAAATTCTTCAAATTCCTTTGAGAATATTGATCATAAATAATTGCGATTTTTGCATGCCTCATAATCTATCCACAACATAGATGTTCAATTGTTCAGCCTCCAATAGAGGTGGCAATGGCTCGGCCATAATTAGCACGAGCTCGGATTGTGGCTCTGCTTATTACTCAGCTTGTGAGCTTTTTTTTTTTAAAAAAAAAAAAAGCTCATCCTTTATCCGAACTTGGGACCGACTACTTAAATTTCGAGTATGTGGAATTAAAAATTATAGACGAACAACTTGTTTTATGTAAAAAAAAAAAAAAAATTTGAAAGCAGTATTATAAAATAACAATTTTTGATCAATAATATGATTAAATTAAATATCACTTACCTGACGACATCCAATTTTAGCATATTTGTCTTGTAGTCGGAAATGAGCGTCTTCCCAATCCTTTATGCACATTAATGCTTCTAAAATATTTTCTTTGAGTCGGCTCCTGATCTCGGACAAAACCCTCTTACTTGCACTAAAAGCAGACTCTGAAACTACAGTGTTAATTAGAGGTGTTAGTAAGTCTTTTACAATCGCAGAAATCACTGGTCATCGTCGTTCTTAGTTCGCCACTTCTTTGAACTTTTTTTAATTCTTTTGTTATTAGATATATTATGATTAAAATAATCAATTCATTCAGCAGACAATATATTTGGACTTGTGTCCGATGTTTAATTACATGAGGTTAACACCTTCAAATAAAGTTAATATCTCAGCGTCGTCTTCTTCAATATCGGTGAGAGGATTAGGTGCAGAGGGTACCCGACTAATATCTACACCCATTAGTTCTGCATATAATTCATACATTTCACATAAAATTTGTTCTACATTTCTATAGGTGATATGTGTATTAAAAGTTAAAGCTCTTAAAATCTGATCAATTATATATTTAGTACCTGATAAATTGTATCAATGGTCTATAATACATGATAAAGGGTATTACATAAGCAAGTATTCCCAATACTTTTCCATGAAATATATAATTGCATAAAAATCGGGGTTATTTTTGTATTTATGAAAAGCTCTTGCAATTATATAAATACGTTCAAACACCTTACAACTAGTAGGATAATAAACTCCAAATAAAATATTCGTGGAGTCATAAAACTTGTCATATTCTTTTTAATTTTAATAGATAAAATCCAATCATTTTCAAGTAAAATAGTTTCATCATCATTTATAATATGCCAATTATTATAAAATTCAATTACTAAATGTTAAAAACATTCAGGTGATTTTAATAATAAATAAGTAGAGTTTCATCTATACCCTATGTCATCAACAAATGTTTTCATATTAGTCACCTAAAATTCCACACAAAATTCCTCAAAACTTGTTTTCTACTAGGTGAAATAGTATATATTAGTCCATCCCTAATTTTTTGAATTTCATTCTTAATATGTTTCAAACCATCCTTCACAATTAAATTAAATATGACACACACAACAAATATGAAACAAATAACAATCGAAATCAGGCTGTAATGCCATACACAATTTATCAATAACTACCTTATTAACACTAGCATTGCTAAATGTAAAGGAACGAATTTTACTCTCCCAATGATATTATCTAATAATGTTCATAATAACATTATATATATTGTTAGCGTTGTGTAGGAATTCAATAGTTTTAAAATCAATAACTTTTTTTATGCAACCACCAAAGTAGGTCTATGTAGTTTGTAGTTGCAACTATACAAGCTCTTTTATTAATCTATTTCCATATATCCGAAGTAAAGATATAACACTCCCATATTTTTGTAAATCGGTAATCAATTGTTTTTTGTATTAAGAAAATATCAATTGTATCCGAACGAAGAGTGTTTCGATTTACTCCAACGTACCTCGATTGAAGATATTCTTCACGTACGCGACGAAATGTTGGTTGTCCGCCATTGCTAGAGACAACTCAGCAGCAGCAACAAATTTCACAATTTCCGTTTGAACTTTTTATCCATGTAGAAAGTGGCGAAAAGTAAAATTAGCACCTGGACTACCAAATTACAGTTGTATTTGACCAGTAGCAAGAAGCCTACATTTGGCCGCACATGCTTTGTAGTGACGGTTAAGGTGGGTAGTACCAATACCTTTTTGCCATGCAAATCATTGTTACTCCATCAACCACAAGACATGTTGTAATCAATTTAAAGTGATTCCAACATTTTGCCTATTTTCCCTTTTGGTTGCATCGGGAATATCTAATATATGTTCCTCCTCATGTTCTGCTTCGAGAACATCAACGTCATCCAAATTAATTAGATTACTACTTCCATGAGCATGCAACTCTAGAATATTTTCAGGAATGGGTACTTCGTTCAGAACGAAAAATTCATTCAGTAATTGATTTTGTGGTGTCACAGGTGATTCGCCTCTAATACCAAACAAGCCCTCAACAAATGAATTTGTATCTATTTCGAATTGTGATGTAATGTATAATAAATAACTAAGTAAATAAAGAGTATGGACAAAAATCAAGAATTAAAAGAAATTTGATGTGTAAGATTGTAATTGTAAAGTTCTAGTGTGATAAATGATAATTGATATTGAATAATTGAAGTTGAAGGTAAATTTGAAAATGTAGAATAGAGTGAGATTAAGATGTAGAAGAGAGTGAGAATTGTAGGAATGTTGTGTGAAAAAAAAAATTGAAATGAGTTGGGGCATTTATAGAGTAAAAAAAAGGTGGTCAAAACAACCACTTTGAAGTTTTTAACAATGATCGAAACGGTAAAAGTGACTGTTTTGATCGCTGTTTCAGCTCGTGGGCTCACCCACTAGCGCTCGTCCGTGGGTGAGCCGAGCAAGCCAGGCTCGGGCTCATCATTTAACGAGCTCTAACCATCCACAAGCGCCATTTTTACGAGTCGAACGGCCAAGCGATGAGGCGTTCGGCTTGTTTAACACCCCTAGCCTTCAATGATTATTATTCACACATGAGAATGAGAGGGTAGGTTTCTCTTTCTTATGCTAAAAAGATTATGATCATTGTTAGATGTGTTATGTTTTCTCAAACTCTAAGGGTGCATTTCATTGTCATCATGGAATTTGTTTGTAAAGAAAATAAATTTTAGACAATTCAGTTGCTTATAACTTGTTTGTAAGAAAATTATTAATTAAATGTGTTTGGTTGATTTAATTTTGAACTTAGAAAATATTATATTTGTTCATTTTTTTATTGTTGGGTAGCTGAGAGATGTGGAATATGGGAGGGAGGGAGAGAGAGAGAGAGAATGAATTACATGAAAAATAAAAACCACCTCTTCGTAAAGAAAATATTTTCCTTGTTCTCAAGGAAAATATGGTCATGTGACCAAAAGTAAGAAACTATTTTTCGTGGAAAAAATTGTCCATGTTACCCGTTTATGGAGGGGCGGTGCCCTCGCCCCGTTTATTATTATTTTTTTTTTCAATTTTTGATAATTCATTTTATTGCTCACATTGATTAAAGTAAAAAATAATATTTTTTTAATTTTTTAAAATTTATTTTTAAAAGTTAAATAATTCAAATATATTTGGTTACTAAAACTTTTATTATTTTTCATATTTCCTAGATAATCTTAGTTATCATCTTCTATTAGAATTAAGGGAATTTTGTGGAGTTTACCATTTAAAGTATTAAATTCTTAAAAGAAAATTAAAAATTAAAAGAGGTTGGGCGGGGCGGGGCCCTTGTTACTAGTACCTTCCTTGGGATGAAGTCCCACGCTCCGTCCCCGACCCAAATACCCGATTAAGCGGGGAATCCTCGTCCCCATCCCGTTTGGGGCAGGGTCCGCATGTATTGGGTTTGACGGATTTTTTTGTCATTCTTACTCAAGTCAATAATAGTTAAAACTTTTTTTTTCGACTTATGTACTTGGCCAAGGATTTCGATATCAACTCAACTGAACACAACGTAGATCATAATCTCTTACTATTTAAGAGTTATCTTTTGTTGGTCATTCTCAACCTTTATATGATTCTTGACTTATCCGAAAAATATTATATTAGCGACTATTGACATAATAACACCCAACAACACCACAATATGATCGTCCTAATATAAAACACTATGATGGCCTCAATCAAAGGACTAATCTTACCATCAATCGTTCATGATTAACCACTAACGCTCAGATAGTTATTCACGCGGGGTTTCTATTGTGGGTCTTCAATGTTTTGTTCTCTTAGCAAAATATACATTCGTCCATTTAAATGTCACCATATTTTAGCTTGTTAAATCAGTTACTCCATAAGAGAAAATACAACATGTGTTGGTTTATTCGTAATAACGATATTCATATTTAATTATTAGTTACAATCACACATAATTTAAGATTCGGTCATATATAAATTGCATCTCACAATGACAACTTGATGTGATTAACAAGTTATCAAAAACTTGAATTTATGGACTCTATTAATTTAATTTATCAGAATAATAATTCAATTAAATAATAGATCTCTCATACATAATAACACATCAATCATATTAAAAGTGTTTACTTCAAAAATCGATTGAACTTATGGCACAACACTCATATAT
Organism: Fraxinus excelsior; assembly: GCA_019097785.1. Lineage (NCBI taxonomy): Eukaryota > Viridiplantae > Streptophyta > Magnoliopsida > Lamiales > Oleaceae > Fraxinus > Fraxinus excelsior. The sequence continues at coordinate 7,998,702 of CM032642.1, forward strand.
TATTGATAATATGTGTTATTTATTCTTTCCCCACGATTCTTGAGTGAAACTATTATTTTTGTGAGGAGTGTTTCCTAAATCCAATTTCTATTGAATTGGTAATTTCAGTTCCCTAACTCGCAAATTCTACGCTTAATGTTATTTGATTTTTTTACCATAGTCACACAATTGATTTGCTTTGTTGAGATGCATTGGATACGAACAAAAACCACTTTTATAGATGATATTTAGGGATCATTTGTCATAACTTTTGAAAAGTCGAAAGGAAATTTTGAGATTCAAAAGCAATTTTTGCACCCATTTGATTAATTTTATGAAAGTGTTTCTGATAGTTTTGGTCCAATATGACTTTCTCTAAAAAGCACTTCCAAAATTGGCCGTGCTTTTAAATAGGGTTGGACATGGGTCGATTCGATTCGGTTCCAACCCAAAATTTTCAGGTATTTAATAAATTAAACCGTCGGGTCAAAATATAATTATGGAACCATTTGGGTTCAGTTTGGTTCGGTTTCGTACCATAATTAAATTTTTTTACATTTACAGCAAGTCAACAACACTACATAAATATAACTAATGACGTGTTCATTCTAACTTTTACAAATTAATGTAGCCCATTTAAAAACATATAAATAAAAAACATCGTCGCTGTCCAATAAGGAGCTTCAAATTCAATTTTAATGCTTATATTGCACTTAGAGATCTAATCAGTAGCTACTGCCGTTGGTGAAATGAAGGAGCTTCAAAATCGATTGGGAATGGGGATGTAGGTTTTTAAATTATCAAATGATTTGGGTTTAGAAGGGAGTGGACGTACGTACTGCTTACCAAATGATATTGGAATGGAAAGGGGAACGATAATGTCCAAATGTTGGGCTAACAAAAAATAAATTTGACTAGACTTGTCTGGGTTTGTTTAATTAATTTTCTAATTTGTTTAGAAAAATTAAAATAATTTAATTAATTCAATATAAAAATTTTAAAAATTATTTAGATTCGGTTCTTGATCTAGAACCGAAAACCGACACAAACCCATTGGTTCTCGATTTAGATGCCCGTTCGGATATTTAACTTATGAAAAATCGCTCGGTTCAATTCGGTTCGAGTTCGGTTCAGGAGTTTTGTCCATACCTACTTTTAAAAATTAATTTTCAAATAAAAATGAAGATAATTTATTCTAAAATATCTTTTATGAGAAACGAAAGTAAAACCAAATACCATGTCAAACGAGCTCTTATAGAAACATGATTCATATTTTAATTTGTGGAAGAGAACTTCGGGTAACTTCGTAGAAAATTTTCAACATCTAGCTCTTGTTTAGGAGCCATTTTTGCTCGCAAAATGCATTTTTATATCACATCATGTAGGTCACAATGTATGATACACTTGGTAATAATGTATGGTATTAATGACATTTTCTTTTTAACCCCTGTTTTGTTATTTTTGCATTTCTTTCAATTTCACAGCCAGTCACCCGATTTGAATATTCAAAGTGCAAATGCGGAATTGTACTCGTGTAGTTGGCATTCAAATTTGTGTCAAATATAATGACGTGAATGAATTTGAAACGATCACTTTTCTTCTAAAAATGAGGAAAAAATGGCTCCCAAACAATCGCTAAATATGATTTTATCTGTCAACGGGCTTCATTTTTTCTTATTTAAAAAATTTGGTCTCATCCTATTCGAACCACCCTTCTAAGTTGTTTTTATTTAGATCCCAACTTAATAAACATTTTTCTACATATATGTACTATTCAAGTTTAAGTTTAAGCCCCTATCTCATGGGGTTTAATCAGATTTTTTAGCAGATTTTTATAAACGTTAATGAAATGTATGAATAAAAAATTGTGGATCCCATAAATATTGTGGTTCAAATTAAATGTTGATTTTGACTTACATTAAAACTTGGATTTTAATTCCTACCAAGCATGAGTTAAATATATGTGTAAACTTTTAGATGAAATAACCCAAATTTACTTGTTTCATCTACTTGCGTGTGATCGATCTTCAAGTCTAACCACCATTATCATGAATTTTGTACTTGTCATGCTTGTAATGAAAAATTGGGATTTGGTCTGTCCTAAAAGTTTTAAGCAAATCAAATGTATCTGTTTTAACGACTTGAACCCAAAATTTTACAAAAAAATTGTTAGGAGGCTGAAGAGGTTTTTAAGAAAATTAGACCTGGCTAGCTATTGAAAAGATAGAGACAATTACTTGGGTACATTGGCAAAGAACGGGACAAGATTTCCTAAGATGGAAATATGCTAATTTTAAAATGTCAATCCTATTAAGATAAATAATCCAAATCCTTATATATTGGTTATAATTTTGATGTGAGATTAACTATTAACGTGTCACAACAAGACGATGACTCATCTGAGAACACTCATCTTGAAATCTGAATGATCATTTGAGCTTGTTGGGTTGATATCATATTATGCCCCTATTTAGTTGGGATCAAAATAAGAGTTGTGTAGACTTGTATAAAAATGATGAAATTCGTGATTGAAAAGTTACACAACCCGTAAAATATATAGTTAAAAATTAATCTACTTTTGAGTTAGATAAATATTTAGAACCAAAGGTGGACTAAGATTTGAAGTTCAATTTTTAAATATTCAACCTTATTAAGAGTAGTAGTTCAAAACTTTATGTTTAATTATAACTTCGATAAGAGTACTTGGAAACTTGTAGTTGAAGTTTCCTTCTCCTAATCTTGTTAACATCAAACATATGTTTTATATTAACAAGCCACAAAAATTGGTCATCATTCATTATCTATAATGACAAAGAAACGAAAACAATACTTTGCTTGCCATCCTGTCCTGATGTTGATTTTACTTTCAATTTTCTTGTAATGCATATGATTTTCTAACATTATTTAATTGCACTTGGCTTCATAATAACTTGACCGGCTATCTAATATTTTTTATTCAAATACACAAGAAGAAATCAACGGTAGATTGTTTATTCGTAGAAGATGAGACCATTTCGATTTTTCCAATTCGTTTCATTTTTTATTTTTTTCCCTACGCCCCCTCTCCCGGTGCATCCTTGCGTATCATCTCTAAAAGTCCGTTTGTTACGGATTAAAATTCAATTAAAATTGAAAATATAACCGTTATTGGGTCTCACTCGTCTAATAAAAGTCAACAATAACGGCTAGTTTTTCAATTTTAATCCAATTTTAATCTCTCTCAAACAGGCTCTTAGATACGGAGCAAAGGGCGAAAAGTATACGAAGTTAGGATGATGAAGAAGATTAATCGAGAAAAGAGGAAGTAATTTCTTAAAGTAAATTAATCGTTTCATATATAAGGAAAAAGTCTTCCAAGGACCAAAAAAATTTAGAATTGGACAACATCTGACTTTTGACTATTGTAATAGAATAATTTAAATAATTTTGCATTTTGAATTTAAAAAAAAAAAACCGTGACAAAATCTCCAACTTCTACGCATTAAGACTTTGTAATTATTTAGTGCGGATATTGATATACACATTTTTCAATCCGACTTACTAAACCCATCATCGTTGTCTTCGAATACATTGAAGGGAGAAATGAGCTCTATATGTTCGTAGAAATAAGTTCTTTCCGAAAGATAAATCTTCTGAAAAACTGGCGAATAATTGAGAAAATTGTACAAGCAGAAATTGACAGGCCGGCAAGTTGATTCTTGAATTGACATAGTTTCCTTCGTCCAGCTAGAATACACAAAGACAGAACAATGGGTCCAACAATAGAAAACCAAAGGACCATACTAACAAACATAGGCCGTCTTATTTCTTAAAAGTTTTTAGCTCAGTGCGGTTGCCATTTGTCGCTATCAGCATGCTAGCACTTACAACGAAAGCGCTGAATAGACTTCTCTGGCTTGTAGGGTAACATGAATTGTACAGTATAGACAGTATTAAGGAAGAAAAATACGTTAAAATCTTATATATTATACCACCTGTTACTATCTATATATGAAAATTGAGCATGTGTTATGCCTTTGGTGAGAAAATGAATCCAGGCCTGCACGTTAAGTGTCGTGTTGATGACTAAATTTAAATAAATAAAAGTTTATCATCTCTAAGAGTTGAAGCCATGCCCTCAAATTTTTGTATATATATGGAAGTCACATGCCAGTACATGGCAAAGCAAAAGTTTTGCAAAATGGAATTTCCTCTAGTATTCATGTTTACACTTATTGCTGTGACATTTTTAGTCTCAGGAGAAAGATCAACTTACATTGTCCACATGGACAAGTGTTTCATGCCCAAAGCTTATTCTCACCACACACACTGGTATTCCTTCACAGTTGATTCCCTAAAATCAATTAGCCCCACACCAAATGGTCAGAATCCAAACCCACCAAGCCTTGTTTATACTTACGACAATGCATTTCATGGGTTTAGTGCTGTTTTGTCGAAACGAGAACTCGAACATCTTAAGAAATTACCAGGCTTTGTCTCAGCTTATAATGATAGAGTTGTTACACTTGACACTACTCACACTTTTGAATTCCTGTCTCTGAATCCTTCCACAGGATTATGGCCTGCTTCTGAATATGGAAAAGATGTAATTGTGGGGGTGATTGATACCGGCGTCTGGCCGGAAAGTTTAAGCTACAATGACGATGGAATGGGGGATATTCCAGCAAGGTGGAAAGGAATTTGTGAGGAGGGACAAGAATTTAGTGCTTCATTGTGTAACAAAAAGCTTATTGGAGTCCGGTACTTCAACAAGGGAGTTATAGCTGCAAATCCTAATACAACATTGAGTATGTATTCTGGAAGGGATACTCAGGGCCATGGCACACACACCTCGTCCACCGTTGCTGGAAATTACGTTGAGGGTGCTTCAGTTTTTGGATATGCCACGGGAACAGCACGAGGGATGGCCCCGCGTGCTCACGTGGCGATGTACAAGGTCATTTGGGACGAAGGACGATATGCTTCTGACGTTCTCGCTGGTATGGACCAAGCTGTTGCTGATGGTGTTGATGTTATATCAATTTCAATGGGATTCGATGAAGTGCCTCTGTATCAAGACCCTATTGCAATAGCCTCATTTGGTGCAATGGAGAAAGGTGTAATTGTCTCCTCTTCAGCTGGAAATGAACATGATATTGGAAGTTTACACAATGGAATTCCTTGGGTTTTAACAGTTGCAGCAGGTTCGATCGACCGATTGTTTGCCGGAACATTGATTCTAGGAAATGGTATGTCCATCAAGGGATGGAGTGTGTTCCCTGCACCAGCCCTGGTCAAGGATGCATCACTTATTTACAACAAAACAATTTCTTCTTGTAATTCAATTAAGGCATTGTCTTCCGTTCGCAATGGGATAGTCATATGTGAAAATGGCTCATTCTATGATCAAGTTTCCTATGTCTCAAAATCAAATGCTGTTGCTGGTATCTTCATCTCTGATGAGACGTTTGAGGACAGTCGTTTTAACTTTCCCGGAGTTGTGATCAGCTCCGAGGATGCTCCAGTTCTCATCGACTATGTCAGAAAAGGTGCAAAGCCTGTTGCCAGCATCAAGTTCCAACAAACATTTTTCGGGGCAAAACCAGCCCCGGTGGTGGCTTCTTATACCTCACGTGGCCCTGCCCCAAGCTATCCCGGTGTCCTAAAACCGGACGTGATGGCACCAGGAACATTAGTCCTAGCATCCTGGATTCCAGATTCTGAAACAGCATACATTGGTTCCAATATTGCTTTAACTAGTGATTATATCATGATTTCTGGTACATCCATGGCATGCCCTCATGCTGCAGGCATTGCTGCACTTCTTAAAGGAGCGCACCCTGAATGGTCTCCAGCCGCCATCCGCTCCGCCATGATGACAACTGCAAGCCCATTTGACAACACGGAAAATTACATTCGAGATTTGGGCATAGACAACGAAATCGCTACACCTCTAGCTATGGGAGCAGGACAAGTTAAACCAAACGATGCCCTTAATCCCGGCCTCATATACGACGCCATGCCACAAGATTACATCAATCTACTCTGCTCGATGAATTTCACGCAAAAACAAATCAAGACCATCACAAGATCAAGCTACACTTGCTCAAATCCCTCCTCCGACCTCAATTACCCATCCTTTATAGCCTTGTACACCAATGGCACAACCACTAAGCTGGTTCAGAAATTCCAGAGGACCGTTACGAATGTTGGAGATGCTGCGGCAACGTACAAGGTTAAGGTGACAGCACCAGAAGGTTCTATTGTTAAAGTATACCCAACAACATTGGCATTTGGAGAGGAATATCAGAAACAAAGCTATACTGTTACTATAAGTTACAGGGGGAATAGTTCAGGAGAAGTTACATTTGGTTCACTAATTTGGGTTGAGGATAATGGAAAGTATGCTGTGAGAAGTCCTATTGTTATTTCCCCTATGATTAAGACTTGGTGATCATTTATTTGATCTTACAATGTTGTGAAGTTCCATTTAAAGAGAGCTTTCAATTATTTGAAATGGTGTAAGTTTGAAAGATGTAATAAGTACTTATTTTCTGCAGTTCTTCTTATCATAATAATGACTTTCAATGATTTGAAATGGTGTAAGATTGAAAGATGTAGTAAGTACTTATTTTCTGCAATTCTTCTTTTCATCATAGTAATGACTTTCAATGATTTGAAATGGTGTAAGTTTAAAGATGTAATAAGTACTTATTTTCTATAGATCTTCTTTTCACTCCCGTGTACACTCCTTCACATGAGGGGAGGGCCCACAATTAATAAAATAATCGTGCCCCCCCCCCCCCCCCCAATTGTGAGGGGGGCAGGTGGGGCCTGGTACACGGGAGTGGCAAAACTCATTTTTAAATGCTGTGATGGAAGACATTCTAACAAGAACCATACAAATTTTTGATATGTTATTTTAAAATGAAAATTATTAAGGAATCAATTTCTTAGAAGGATAAATACAAAGAAAGCATGCATCATCACGAAATTATATGTGGCAGTGTTGTATGAGTTTACGGTTTATCACTTCGATAATCTTTGATCACCCTACCACTCCATCGGCTCACACAATAACTGTTGTCGCCGAGGTATGGTGTGCTAATAAAAACACTTCTAAAATTAAAGGTGAAATGTTTGATAAGACTTATAAACTTGAGTGGTTTTTTTTTTTTTAAATTGCTGAAAAAATTGCCATAATAAGTAAAACCAAAATTTGAGATACTTGGAGCAAAAGGCAAGATTTTGAGATCAATTCAAAGTTGTCTTGAAGCATTTGAAGACTAATCACACGATGGGAGTATTAAGTGCGCAATTGGAGAAAATTCACAAGTTTCGAGAGTGAATTTCAACTTTTGAGAAGTTTGGAGACTTATTTGCACACTTTCAAAACTTGAAGAGGACCAATCATGGGTGACTATAGAGATTGAAGATCAACATGAAAGCTTTTAGGAGTTTCGGATCAATATTGAAAATTTCGACAACAAAGTACCAAAATCGTATGAGGAACATGAAGTAGGTGCCAAAATGCAAAAAGAAGAAAATTAGAGGGTTGGTGACCGAGGTCTACTAGCTAGCGGTCACTATGGGTGCATTTTCCACGGTGGTAGCTACGGTATCCAAATAGCAATTGACCCGACTGGAGCAACATATTTTTTTCGTTGTTGTTTTAGTTGGGGCTATTTCTTTTGTGCATGCGATATTCAAGGCTGTTTAGGTACTACATAAAAGATCTGTGGCAGGTCAAATTAATGAAGGCAATAGAAGAGAATGGAGATATGGATACAAGACTTGAGCATGAAGGAGACAAATTCTTAGGGTAAGATATTCATTTTTTTTTTCAAGTCTTTCCTTTAAGCCAGGTGATATATTCCAATTCAATTTTTGTGCTTTTTATTTTATTTTATTTTTTATGATGAGCAACTAATTGCTTGTTGGGACAAACAATGTAATTTATATTTAAATCGTTAGTCAATTCTCAAGCTTTATACAATTAATTAATTAATTTATTGATTTTATTTCTTTTCTTAATGCTTGAATTACTGGATCACTAATTCATTATTTGTGAGCTTTAAGAAATCGATGGGTGATTTATAAATCTAGACCACATAATAAAATTCAAAAATTCGATAAAAGGTAGATATACATTTTACTATTGTTGTGGTCTTTAATTGAATTCCTAGATAATCTAATGCATTTTGTTAAGGCATATTCAAATTCTCACAAAGATATAATTTATCAAATTAGTGAATTCAACTTAGTACAAACTTGAAATGTGAAATTAATGGTGATAACAACTGTGAAATCTTGAATCTCAATGTTTAACTTCATATTTCATCGTTTAATCAAATTTATCCATAATCCAAAGAAATACTTTCACTTAATTGGTTTTACTTTTCTTAGTTAATATGAGTTTTAATCAAAACTTTACCTGAAATTTTGTTTTCGTCAAATAAGGGAAGGGTTATTAAATTGATATTAGGATGCAACAGTGTGCAGGACGATAATCCACTCTTTAGAACCATTTTATCATTCATTTAATTTACATCGTACACTTATGATTTTATACTAAAGATTTTTTTGCACTATTGTTGGGAACTATTTTTTAGTTTAATATTAGTTTAGATTATTTCTAGTTTTTGTTTTATTTATCTTTATATTTTTTTAGTTATAAAGGTAAAAAAGTATTTGTTATATGTAGCGTTCACAACGTGGTAATCTCAAACCATTCAACCCTGAGATTACACGTATTTGTAGACGGACATAGTCAAAAGAACACAACCAAAAATACAAAATCTGCAAAAAGGATTATGGCAGATGAGCAAATTGACTTATTTTGTAACAAGTGGTATCAGATGCAATGATCGAAGTTCTTGGGAGAGCCACTTTGGTGTTATATTAAAGATAGATTTGATCAACTCAGAAAGAGGTTTGAATGTTTCGAGATGGCAAGTGTGAAATTTGAAATTCTACTTTTGGATCGCAACATTAAATTTTCTTTGTGACAAATCAAGATTCAAGAAGTTCTTGTTCAATTGGATTTGGATGATGTTCTGTAGGGGCTAAACAAGATGCCCTCAACTTTAACATTAGAGGAGAAACATCTTAAGGATCGGAACGTCTTATCAGTGATACATCTTCATCTTTCGAATCAAGTTCTTTAAGATATGGTAAAAAGAGAGTGCCGCTGCATTATGGTTGAAATTAGACCAATTATGCATGACTCGGAGTTTAAACAACAAACTGCATCTAAAGCAGCATTTATGTGCTCATCGTTTGTCAAAAGGTGGATCTTTGGAAAATCATGTGTTTGTATTCAAAGAAATCGTCGCTGATGAAGATAATTTAGGGTTGATTTTACTTTGTTCGTTGCCTGTTCATATATGATATTCAGGGACACCATCTTGTATAGTTTAAATATTCTCACCATTGACGAGGTTCATGACGCACTTTATTTTAGGGAGAAGATAAAGTGGTTTGTCATCGGATCGGAGGCACATGCAAAGGGTCTTGTTGTTCATGAGGGGGATTTGGGTGGTCATGGAAGAGACATGTCAAAGGCTAATGACAATTATACTGTTTTTTATAACTGTAGACAAAAAGGGCACAAGAAGGACTGTCAGAAGTGGCAGGACATGAATAAATTTATTGGTACAAATCAGAAGAGACAACTTGGTAATTTCGGTGAAATTAGTCTTGTAGAAGATAACTACAATGATGGAGATCTCTTGGCTTCTTCTAATTATGACTCCAAACTTAACGAGAATTGGATTCATATATGTCCAAATAGGGATTGGTTTTGAACATATGAAACTGTTACAAGGGGTTCCGTGGTAATGGAAAATAATTCACCTTGTAAGAGAACGGGTATTGGCAATGTTAGAATTAAGATGTTTGAAGGGACGGTCAGGACATTTGGTAATGTGAGACATGTTCCATAATTGAAGAGAAACATTATCTCTTTGAATTTTCTTGATTCAAAGGGATACAGATATACTAGTGGATATGAAGTTCTAAAAGATAGCAAGAGTGCCAGAGTTGTGATAAAGGGGCAGAAGAAGTCCTGGTCATATGTCTTGCAAGGTTCTGCGATCACAGTTGATGAAGTGTCACCAAAGGAGATCTTAGACCTTCAGATAGGTTCGGTGAGGAAGATATGGTTGCTTGTGGGGATAATTCGAACAGGTTTGATAACTCCAGTAGAGTTAGCAGTGAATGGGATGATTCAGGTAGGTTAGGTGCCCAATAGTTTTTCTAGTAAGAAAGGATTAGATTTTGTTCATAATCGTTGAGTATGCTCAGAGGGGCATATTGGAAGAGGTGGAGTTTGAGTACTGTGTTTGTTGAATTGCTTGAAGAAAAATTCTTTACATTGGAATTTGTGTCAATGTAGATTTTTTTAGCATGACCCAAATTCCTATTGGAATTTGGACTCGTTACAAGGGTCACTTTAGTCGCTTAATGGACACGGGTCTACACATAAGATATTATTCACGAGAAAAGCGTAAAAAAGTTATATGCTAAAATTCAGGGGGAGAATAAAAATTATCATATAATTGAGCTCATTTTCATGTCTTAAAATTTATTCTGATTTGACTTTCATCAGTATAGATCATACTTATTTGACAAGTGATGTTTGCATGTCCTTTCTCACAAATTTAAGATTTGGAGTCATTTTCATGAGAAAATAGTGTCATTTTACACACATGGGTCATTTATACACTTTACTCCATCTTGAACTTAATTGAGTATGTGAGAAAGTCTTTTTAATAATGCCCGACTTGAGTTGCTTATAGTAACGTATTTTTGTTGAGAAAAAAAATGCTATTTTTCTTAATTTTTAAATTTTTGGTGTTATTTCTATCAATTGGAGTGTCGCTAGCTTATCGTTGTAATAGGCTCAAGCGACAACAGCAGAAACTGCCTCGGTCGCTTATCGCTCGAGGGTCGTCGAGCGCAAACTGTCTTTTTGAATTTTAACGGTATTTTTCAGGGTTTTCACGCATTTCACCTCATTTTTCTCTTAATTTCTCTCAAATTTTCACCACCCACATCAAATTTATGCTTACCCATCATTGTTATCATCAGTTTCCACTTCATTGAGTAGCCATTTCATCAAACCAACAAGTTTCAAAGGTAAACTTCAAAAACTTGGTTTTTTTTAGTTTTGAGATTTCTTTTGATGTTTTTCATGTTTTGGTAACTATTGATTGGTTATTTGATGTTGCATTACATGCTTTGAACATTGTCATAGATTATCATCATTTGTTGCATGCTATTTCAATAAAAATCAGATTTGTGATGCGTTTTTGGCACATACTTTTTATGGTTTATTGTGTGTTTTTCACAATAGTCACTCACATTATATGATTCGTTGGTGTGAATTGCATTGGTTTCTTGAGTGGTTTGTTGTTGGTAATGTGGGGGTGTTGATACTTTAGTCATTGGTTTGGATGTTATTGGGAGTTCGTTTTGAGAAAACGTTTCGTATCTTTGCATAGTTGATTTCGTTTGGGATTGCATGTTGTTGGTTAGTGTGGGGCTGGTTGATGTTGGGTTTTTGATTGGGGAAGTGATTTTGTGTTGGTTGTGCTTGGTTTGGCATCACAAGATGATGTTACATCACCACGTCATGACGTCACGTCACTTCGTCATGACATCACGTTCCTGCATCTAGACATCATGGCACGTGTCATGTTTTCACATCACTTACGTCTAGGTATCACTGCATGTCCTCATGCATTCATGTTAGGGCACATTGCATGTTATCATATTTGCCTCAGTTTGCGTGCATTCATGCATCTCATGCATATCGTGTATTTGTTTATCACAGTTTTAATGGTGTGATTCATTTCTTTCAGATGCCTCCTAAGAGAACACGCACGACCCCGTCCACTCCTAGTACCTCCACTACTTATAGCAGGACTAGGTTCGTATCCGATGTTGCCCAAGATATTTTAGGTCACAGTTTTCTTTGCTCATGTTTTGTTTGAGCGCGAGATCATTATGTCTGACCTATCCCCCGACCTCGCTGTTATCTTTACTACTCGGGGTTGGGAACCTTTACTGGAAGGATTAGTACCCCCACCGAGTCTTCGTAACCCTTTGAGTTAGCTTTCTAAATAACTTCAATCGGATATCGAGAGAGAAAATTATGATAAAAAATGCTAAAAGCTATAATTTTAACCCGTTGATATATATCATATGAACGTTCAAAAGTGTGTTGAATCAAATTTATTCCATAGAGATCAATTCTTTGATAATAAAAAAATATTCATTGATTTCAAGCTTCAGCCAACACATATTAATTGATCCATAAATTCTTCCAAAACATATTTTGTTGATCAAGTCATATTTTTTCATATTAAACCACATATCAAACCACACAAGATCTTTTGATCAAATACTAAATCACCTAAATCATCGTAGATAAATTGATACCAAAGTACTAAATCACCTAATTCATCGGAGATAAATTGATCCTATTGATGACTTGATTTATTTTGACTCCTCCGATTTTCCTTCTGCTCCTCCATCCTCTGATAGTCTACGTCTACTTTGGCTCCTCCTCCGTATGGGTCGATTCCTCCTCCTCCTCCTCCTCCTCCTCCTCCTCCTCCTCCCGAGTCTGCTCCTTCTACTTTTGCTCCCATCGACCCTTCGATAGCTCTTTTGGGACAGATGACTATGCTTATCGAGCAGCAAGCTCGTATGATGGCAAAGATCACACAGTTGTGTGCTACAGGAGATCGACTTGCTACCAAGATCACTACACTTCGGGGAGCTATTGGCTATGTACAACGTGGTCTAGGGTGGATTCATCACCACTGGGATGATGTTTTCGAGGAGAGGACAGACTCCGTTGATGCTACTGATGCTTCATAGTTCTAGGTTTACCCCTTGTGATTGTGTGACAAAAAGGGGGAAGTAGTCTATATTTTGTATATTTTTGGCAATCTATGTGTACTTTTGTTTTGCTAATAGGGAGTCGAGAGTATATATCTAGATTTTGATTATTCTATTATATGATGTGCTTTTTTATCAAAATTCTGGATGTAATTAAATTTTTAGATATATATATATATATAAAATGAAATGTACTGATTCATGTTTTGCATCTTATGTCTGAGGAGTCGTTGGGATGAGACATAGATACATTTACCTGTTACTTTAAAATCATTAAAAGTTTGTAGTAAAGGGGAGTATTTGCATTTTTATCTTCAATTTCACTAAATTAAGTTTTTGATATTTTTATAGTGTCAATGTTTCGTTTTGGTATGTTGGGTTGCATTGATACTATGTCTTAGTTTAGCTTGTGACATAAAATTGAAAAATATGTTTTATGAGTTACAGTTGCTTAAATGATTCTTACACTTAAATTGTTTGAACTATATTTATTATTGATCATGCTTTCCACACATTTTACACTAGTATTTGAGTTGTCTATTTCAGGAAAACAAGTACTAAACCATGAATTGAAAATTTCGTTCAAAACAGTTTTTAGTTGAAGTTTGAGTCATATTTTGAGTTTGTAATTGTCATATTAATTACTACATTGACTTAGATTGTAGTTTTGTCACAAAATGTCAAATGGAGGAGTTTGTTAGGTTTTTGATAATTTGTAATTGGTGATTTTGTGAACAAAAGGACTGAAATAGATATAGTGTAAAAGTTCAAGGAGTAATGTGTAAATAATTGAAAAGTTAAGTGCTTTGGTTTAGGGTTTCAAGAATGGGAAAAGAAAGAAAACTGCGCGGATTTTCGCTAGACTGTCGTCAAGGTTTGGCTCGAGCTACAAAAGCAGAAACATCGTCGCTAGACTGTCGCTTGGCCTTTGCTTGAGCAGTCGAGCGACAAGCTGTCGCTCAACCATCGCTGAGTTCTCGCTCGAACAACAGGGTTATACGAGAAATTTTTATTTCGCGATTTCAAAGTTTTTTTTCCGGCCCATCTATTTTGTACCCTACCTATAAATATCAAAACTAAAAAAAGGCTACAAAGTGATTCCTTCATATTATATCTTTCAACCTTCATCCGTGTGATAGTTTTGGTGAGAAAAATATCATTCTATTAATCCAAATACTAAATCACTACTTACCGTGAAACTATAATCCTTTCGTCAGTATGATCTGATCAATTACGAGATATGGATATGTGTCAATCTCAATCATCGATCATATCTTTTATCCCACTGTTAAGTCAATGTAAGTCGAAAACTCCTTTTCGACTTATGAGTTCACCTTGGCCAAAGATTTCATTATCAACTTAACTGGATTAAAATGTAGATCATAATATCTTACTGTCTAAGAGTGACGAATCATCTATTGATCATTCACAACCTTCATATGATTCTTGACATACCTGAACAATGTCGTATTAGCGACCATTGGCAGAGCAACATCCAACATTACCAAAGTACGACTATCCTCATATAAGACACTATGATGACCTCAAGTCAAAGGACCAATTCCACTACCGAACGTTAGAGATTAACCACTGACACTCAGATAGTTATCCATATGGAATCTCCCAGCGGGTCTCCAATGTTTTGTTCTATAACAAAACATCCACATGCTCATTCAAGTGTCACTACACTTTATCTTGTGAGATCAGCTACTTATTTCATAAGTAGAAAATGTCACACGTGATGGTCTATCCGTAATAACGATATCCGTATCTCATTATTACATACGACCACGCACGATTTAAAATTCAGTCATATGTCATTTGCATCTCACAATCACAACTCCTTGTGATTAACAAATCACTAGACTTGAATCTACGGATTCTATTATTTAATTAATTAATAGATCTTGCCATAAATATGTATCAATTATATACATTAAAAGTGTTTATGTCTAAAGTTGATTGGACATATGGCATAACACTTACAATTACCACTATCGCTCTCAGTAAGTTAATATGTTTTCCATGTTTTGCCACAAAACATCAACAATTCATTCCTCTTCTGAGATATTGAGAGTCAATTCACATAGTAAACTAACAACATTTAAGATTTAAAATTTGTAAAAGCCCCAGTTATTATTTTGGACTATGAATGTGCGAAGAGAAGGTCACGACAAAGTATCCTTAACTCCTCGACAAACACTCAAGTAAAATTCCAATGACAAAATTTACTCCAAGTGGTATACCATACCACCCAAAAAATTTCAGATTTTCATTTGGGACTTAGTTTAGGAGTTCGAAAGTCAGAGAACAAAATAAAAACTTTTTTTAATTTTTCAAGGGCTTAAGTGCAAATGTGAGAAACTATTTACTTAGAAGAAAAATGACATGCTTAGGGTCATTCGATCAAAACATGAAAATGGAGTTTAAGAGCTAAAACGAAAAGTTGGAGTTCATCGGCACGGACTAAATATAAAAATTCACAATTTTTGAAATATGTTAACTTTTATTTGATAATATTATTTTTAATTTGAGAATAATAATATTGCGTTACTTTAACTTTTGGGATAATTTTATTTATTAGGTCTACTTAAATGTCAATTTTGATATCTAGGCTCAAAATTCCCATGGTCATTTGACTTTTTGAGTTCATGTTGTTATAATTAGTCAACATCATGGTAGAGGAATTGGAAGATAGAGTATTGGGCATCAATTAAACTCAAAATGTGCGCATTGGGCTAAGAAATTAGCCCATGCGCACGCATGGGCATGGCCTGCTTTGCAAGAGCAGAAGCCGAAACAAGTGAAACATGCACGCATGGTTTGGTGAAACTAGCCATTACAACTTGATTTTCTGCTGTTTATTCATGAAAAGTTCCCAACGTGAATAATAATTGGAACATTTTCGTGATGTGTGTACGGAAAACTATAAATAAGTGATATATTTCCATTTCTAAATACAAGAAATCATCATTCTATATCATCTTTGAGTTATTCAAATTCTCATGTTTTCTTCAATTTTTTTTTTTAGAATATATATTTGTGCTCGAGTGTTTTTCCCTTTATCCCTTAAAAGCTTGTTTATCCAACAAACTAATTGTCGGTGAATCCCTTTAAACACTAAAAAAATTTTAGAAGAGGCAAATATCATTTGATAATGTTTTTGTGTTCAAGTCTATTATTCTTCATATTGTGCTTTGTATCCTTTTCCACTTTCATATTTTTTAACAATCTCAAGTGATATTTGCTGCAATGGAGACAGAAACAACTTTGGTAACCATCAAGTTGATTAACCAAGAATTAGCTCGTTTGGATAGGTTCAATAGAAAAAACTTTACCTAGTGGTAAGACAAACTCAAGTTTCTTGTTGAAGCATTGAAGATCTTTTATGATCTTGATCCAAATTTGGCATCAATTTCTGAACCATCAAATGAAGATTCCGAAGAAATTTTGGTCAAACAAAAGACAAAACAAGAAGATGAATTAATTTGTCGTGGTCATATTCTAAATGCTCTATCCGATCGGTTGGTTAAAGAAATTTGGGAAGCAGTTGAGAACAAATATAAAGTCAGGGAGGAAGGCGCCAATTTTTTTTTCTAAATACTTTTATTTTAAAATGATAGATAACATTCATTTGTTGCCTTGTTCATGAACTACAAGTTGTTGTCAATAAGTTGAAGTCGGTAAAAATTGAAATTCTTGAATCTTTTCAAATTGAAGCAATCATTGCAAAATTGCCCCCAACTTGAAAGGGTCATAGGAAGAAAATTCTTCATAAATCCAAAGACTTTTTTTTTTTTTTTGAAATATGTTTGATAAGTGTATTTTATACACTTATTCGCGGCCTAAAGTAGAGATATTTGATATTTCTTTTAATAAAATATATTCTAAATTGTTGTATTTTATGTTTAATAGGTGAAACTCTATGAATGAAAAAAGAATTGAAGAAAAAAAGCAAGAGGTGACGAAAAATGGTAAAACCCAAAGTAGTGGAACTAAATTGGAATTGGTTGCACGATTAAGCGGACTCAATGATTGAATTGCATTATATTAAAAGAATTGAGGACTTAGAGAAAAATAATTTATTAATGGGCCACAAATTAGGAGCTGAAATTGAAGGGAAATATATATACACGCACAGACAGACAAGAATGGAGGATTGGGATTTGGGTGGCTGTTGAGGTTATATCATATACACACTGGCGTCAGATTGAAGGGGCAGAGATTTACACATACATAGGCATGGAGCTTTGAGGAAAAAAAGGAAGATTTTATATATATACACACACGCATACAAAAAAGCAAAGACAGCAATTTTAATATTATGTTAGGCTATATTTTTACATTGCTACGATATAGATGAACCTTTATTTTGAAAATTTTAATATTAATTAATTATTTTGACAACTAATATGATTATTTTATTGGATGTTTATTATTGTTTTCGCCGATTTTTCAATTAATTAGCTACTAATTGAGATGATTTAGTGAAATCCATTATTATCGAGAGAGATAATAGGTTTTTAGCTAAAAATAATAAACATTGTAAAGTCTGATAGGGGATAGAGATATACATATATGCTTCACATGGTTTTCATAGGTGGTCTAGATCGTTTAATGCATTATCATGTTTGCATCTTTCATCGAGAGAAAGGAAGGTCACATGATGGGAATAGATTTGATAACTATCCAGAGATGTTTTCAATTACATGAGGAACATTGACCAACAAGAATGACTGCAAACTCTCACTTTAATTTGTTGTGCTACAAATGAATTAATAAGGGAGATTCGACATTTTAGCAATATTTTCGCGTATTTAAAAAAATCAGTTAAATTACTTTTTAGTTTAATCGATAATTTATATATTAGTATAGAAAACTCAAAACCTATTTGTTATTCGATTAAGGTTGCTATTAATTTGAACTAGATTGAATACTTTGTTCTTATGGGTTCAACACTCAACACACTACTATATTACTTGTTCACGATCTTGTTCACTTGCGGGAAATTAGACGACCAAATTTTTTGCGTTGTAGTCGGAGACTATTGTATTTAATTAGTTTTTGGTGCCGTTCATGATCTCGTTCACTTACGTAAAGTCATGTCTCGATTGAATTGTATTATGATTTTATCAAATTGTAATCAAAGTCAAAATAGGAGTTATTGAGTCCTAATTATAATAAAAGAGTTGGAATTGGTAGTACAAGTCTTGAAGGAGTCCAAGATATCCAAGAAGATCACATATAATCATTGGAATGCAATTAAAAGTCTAAAGAGTGTCAAAGAGTCGCACAAATTATGCTCTAAATTCTCAGTGGCAACTTGCAACGCATTTTTCATATAGGAGACATTAGAATTTGGATTTCTAAAAGAATTGTAGTCCTTTGAGTTAGTTTTCCAATTCATTTAGAATCATCTTAATCGAATGTCGAGAGAGAGATTTATGATAAAAAAAAAATACTGAAAACTGCTCATATACCGCTCACTTATTGCTAGCATGGTGCTCGAGCGATTAGCCGATATCCATAATTCTATTTTGCTTCAAACACTTGGTTTTTCAATATATTTTCATCTCAAACACTTTTTACTATGTATATCATATCCCACGAACGTTAAAACGTATGTTGAATCAGATTTATTCCATAGAGATCAATTCTTTGATGATCCAAAACATTCATTGATTTCATGATTCAACCACCACATATTACTTGATCTATAATTTCTTCCAAAACATATTTTTCTTATCAAGTCTTATTGTTTCATATTAAACCACAAATCAAAATACACAAGATCTTTTGATCAAACACCAAATCACCTAATCCATCAGAGATAAATTGATATCAGGAATCGGGAGTTATTAGGGAAGGACAAATTCAATAGGACTAAGGTGAGGTACCAGGAGTCAGGATCTGGTATAAGGAGCACACAATCCAAGATGGTTAAGGTATAACCCAGGGTCGAGATTTATTTTAAAGGAGCACACCTCCAGTAAGTTCAAGGGAGACAATAGGAATTGAGGTTAGAAGTTCTACAGGGTAGACGGGTCTAGGCCGTACTGTAAGTTTGCTTCAATTTATAATGGATTATTAACTAGCAAAGTGCCTACAGTTTTTATCTCGTGAAGGGCTTTCTCCGTCAACAATTTTGTAGTATTGTTTATTTCTGTGCAATATATCAAGTGCGGTAATTCAACTTAGGATAATATTGCATATGAATTCATCTGAATATAATTAATAATTTTAATTTGTTGTTGATTTTGATTAACAAATTTAAATTCCGCATACGAACACCTATTCGCCCCCTCTAAGTGTTAGTTAGGTCAAACTCGTAACTTTCAAGTGGTATCAGAGCTTAATTACGATTCTTGACCCGAAAATTGTCTAGACGAGTCAATCACATTCTGATATAGGATATGAGGATGATATGGATATTCATGAGGCTTATGGCCAACTGTATAAAGAGAGTCTCAAGTTATATAAGGTTAATAAACCCGATTTTATGAAATTGAATAAGCTTGAATTAGAAAAGGAGAGCCTCGTAATTAAATTTGAAGAGTCTACCAAGGGATTAAATAAATTGAGGATTGAAAAAGAGTCCTCAAAAATTAAGGTTAAAACTCTTATAAATGATCTTGAAAAATCAAATGCCCTACTTCAATTATTCTTTAACGGATCTAAGAAGATTGATAACATGATAGGCCTTAACAAAATAGATGGGAATGGAAGAGAATTAGATGTTAATTAAACAAATTTTCATACTACTTCATCTCTTAACAATAAGTTTGTACCTGTCGCAAAGCCTAAGGCTCAAAACTTAAAGCCCAGAGTTGCTTCTAGGTTCATCCCCAAGTGTTACCTTTGTGGTAAGGTAGATCACATAAAGCCTAAGTGTCGCGAGCTCTTGAATAAGAATACAACTGATAGGAATGTAAAATGCATATTTTTTCCTCCTTATTTTATGCGTTCGTATGTTTATTTTGTGTCAAAATGTACTCATTATGCTCATATTTTGTTTTAGGTTGCAATTCTATGGATATGGCGTAATTTGGAAGAAATATGTGCAAAAAGGACCAAAATGGAAGAAAGTGAAAGTTCAAGGACTAAAGTGCAAATATTCTAAACTTGTGTCTAACCTTGTGATAAAAATTCGAGAGTGTTAGAGGTCAATTGGATGAAGAAATGATTCAAAGGGATGAAATATGGCCACGACATTTTTACATATAAACTTTCAAGCTGAAAAGTTTTACATCGGTTTTCAGCCTCATATTGAGACCTATTTTGGACATGGTAAACGATCGAATTTGAAGATGTTTATGAATCAAAGCTTTAGCCCTTTGAGTTATCTTTACAACGCATCTTGAATCGCTTCAATCAGATATTGGAAGAAACAGTTATGACCAAAATACTGCAAGCTATTCGGAGAAAGTTTCGTAAAATCATGCGGCCGCAAACCTTTAATTCCATGCGGCCGCACAGACCATTCCCGAGAGTTAAAGTGCTGATTTCACTTGTTTCTTGTGGCCGCAAGCCTCTAAACCATGCGGTCGCATGGTTCATTTTCGGGACGAAAATTCTAGTTTCCTAATTTCAATCTAACGCTTATGGAAACAAATCTTAATACACTTTATAAACCCTAGAACAGAACCAGAACATAGAGAATGCCTCCGAACTCGATTCTTCTCTATTTTTCTCTTATATTCATGAATTGTAACTAAACTTTTACACTTGGTCAAAGGAGATTGAATCCTCGGAACCACATATTGTGAGATCTAAATGGTTTTTCTTAATTTAATTTATGTTTTTTAGTATTGAATATTCTTCTGCACTTATTTCCATTATTGTTATGTTTAATTCCTAGGAGGCCTACTAGTTTATTATTCGTTACAATCTACCACTAAGTTAAATATCAAATCCGTAATTGTTTGATTCCTTTAACTTGTGAAGTACTAGGATTTGATGATTTTCTACGATAGAGGTTATTGAATCTTAAGAAGAATGTTTAAATAGATTGAATGCAACCGCTGGTGTTTGTGTTATCTAGTTCATCGATTTCTCTATTGTGTAAAGATGTTATTAAATTGAATCTTGAGCGCTGGTCTGAGGTTATTTAATAATTAGGGTTAATTAGAACGCTGGTTTCTAACTAACTAAAATTTAGGAGAAATAGGAAAATTATTCCAACGGTGAATATTCAAAATATGAATTGAATTATCCTTGCATCTATGATCAATTGTGGATTTTCGAATGTGGATATTGATTTGGACAAAGGTTAGTCATTTTGATTGTTTTTGTTAATTTAGTTTTAATTGTTATTAATTACGTTATTTACAATTATTTGCATACAAAAACCACACAATCATTGTACAGAGTATAAAATACTGAATTACACACTCTTCGTGAGATCGACTCTTACTTCCATTACTACATTAGTTTTAGAAGTTTAAGGACTATTTTTGGGTGCCTACGACAGCACACCAAATTTTGGTGCCGTTGCCGGGGAGTGGTGTTAATTTATTTTTGTGCTTTTTTAGTTGTTTATTTTATTTTGAAAAAAAAATCAAAAAATCATAATTTTTAGGTTTTTAGGCAATTTATTGTTTTTAGGAATTTTAGCATAGAATTTTATTTATTTTTCTTATTCTAGTTTCTTTTTAACTTGTTTTTCATATATATATATATATATATATATATATATATATATATATATATATTAGTTTCCTTGATAGTTTATGCACATAACTCGATCTTCTGCCCAAGAAATTTGATTGCAAATATGGCCGTCAATTCTCAACAATTTGGCACTAGACTCGACATGCCATCTACACATGTTAATGAGGTAAATGTTTCATCCATTGAACAACAACGTGCGAGTCTAACTACTCTTATTTGTCAAATGGCTGTAGGTACTATGCAAACAGCAAAGACTTGTGGAATTTGTTCATTGGTAGGCCATCCAACTGATATGTGTCCAACACTTCAAGAAGAATTCGTTGAACACGTAAATGCAATCGGTAGCTTCCCTGGACAACAACAGAGGAATTATGATCTCTATTCGAACACGTACAACCAAGGATGGAGGGATCATCTAGATCTTAGTTATGGGAATCGACAAGTGAATCAACCTATGAATCAAAATTGGCAAAATTTTCAGCAATATAATCAGCCATACCCTCTTAGACAACAACATGGCCAAACTTCTAACTCTACTATGTCTTTAGAAGATATTATCAAATCTCTTGCCACTAACACTTTACAATTTCAACAGGAGAGAAGCGCTAGAATTCAAAGTTTGGAGAATCAAATGGGTCAAGTAGCTAATGCGGTCAGTCGGCTAGAGGTGCAATGTTCGGGGAAGCTATCCTCTCAAACAATGGTGAATCCAAAAGAAAATGTGAGCGCAATCATCATGAGAAGTGGTGAAGAGGTTGAGATTCCGGTAAAGACATTCCCTAAGCCGTTGGAGGAAGAAGAGGAAGAAAAAGAGGTTGCAAACAAGACTGTCACCAATGATACTGAGGTAACTGAGCGTAAGTTTTTACCCTTCTCTGATTATAAACCAATATCCCATTTCCTCAACTTTTAGTAGGATCTAGAAAATATGAACGATACCATGATGAGCTGCATGAAATTTTTAGTAAATGTGAGGTAAATATTCCACTTTTAGATATTTTTAAACAAGTGTCTCGTTATGCTAAATTTTTGAAACAATTGTGCACAAGTAAAAGGAAATAGAAATTGAAGGGGATTGAAAGGGTAAAAGTTGGAGAACGGGTATCTGTAATAATTCAAAAGAAACTTCCTGCAAAGTGCACGGATCCAGGTATGTTCACTATCCCTTGCATGATAGGCAATACTAAGTTTGAGAAGGTCATGTTAGATTCCAGAGCATCTATTAATGTCATGCCATATTCTGTATACACTTCCTTGAAACTAGGACCTTTAATTGACACTGGTGTGATAATTCAACTAGCTGATAAATCTAATGACTATCCTAAGGGAGTAGTTGAGGATGTTCTCATGAAAGTTAATGAGTTGGTTTTTCCTATTGATTTTTATGTGCTTGACATGGGCAGTAGTAATCAAACTCTCCCTATTTGTTCGGAAGACCGTTCTTAAGGACATCCAAAACTGAAATGGACTTTCATAATAGCACACTAACAATGGAATTTGATGATAAAACTATCACACTTAATATATATGATTCCATGAAACATCGATGTAATAATAACCATGTTCATTTTATTGATGTGATTGATCATTTAGCACAAGATGTTTTTGAATTTGTTGCTAAAAAGAATGAGAAGCTGTCAATACTGAGCATCTTAGGCAAGAAAAAGAAGAACTGGCCTTAAACACTAAGTTACAAAGAACTGTGGCAGCATTAAATGATCTTCCAGAGTCAGGCAAGAGTTTTGATTTTGTATTACCGGTTTCTAATGAGAAACCTCTATCTTGTGTTTTGCAGACTTTCATTTCGGATTTGAAACCTTATCCTAGTAGTGATCCTAGTCACTACAAGTATGTATTCCATGGAGGTGGAGGAACATTGTTAGTTATCATTCCCATTGAACTTGGTACACCGCAAGAACGATCGAAGCCAACCATGATAGACCCGGGCTGAATAAAGAAACATTGAGTCAAGCCAAAGACAATAAACAAAAGCGCTGATTGGGAGGCAACCCAAGGGGAGTTCGTTCCTTTATCTTTTTATTTTTGTTTTTATTTTTTGCATTCCATTTTTTATTTTAGTTATATTTGTCATTTTCTTTGCATTGGACCTTACATTGGGGACAATATAAGTTTTAAGAGTGGGGGAGAGATTTAGATTTAGGTTGCATTTAGATTGAGTGAGTTAATTTTGAAAAAAAAAATTGCATGATTTTATAAGAAGAATAGTTGAGGTTAAAAGATTTTTTGTTGTATATGCTATTTGCTAGAATTAGTTAGGTTTTTGAAGAATTCATAACATGATTGAATGAATGATCCTCCAACTTAGAGTTGATTAGTGGAGTTATTTTCTTTGAGGATGGTAGTAACTAAATTCTGTAGACAAAAGCCAGTGAGATTTTTGAGCCTTTAGACTGATATATCCATAACAGTCTCATTATTTCTTTTCATGTGTGATATTCTTTCATGGTTTTGTTTCTCTAGAACTTGCCTTGATTCTCTTCAAGATCACATTGATACATACATGCACGAACATGATTAATGTCATCTTTGTTACATAAATGAGCTTCATTAGCCAAATAGCCGACCTTGTAATTGAATTTTCCATTGTTGAGCCCATTTGAGCCTTATTACCTTTTCTTTGTATAAACTCACATTACAAGATTTAAACCGGAAAAACAATGTCTTTTCCCAAGCCTTAGAGCTAGTGGAGTATTGTTGAATGTCATGAGAAGTGTGGGTATGCAATAAAATAAGTGTGGGGGTATCAAGATTTATGGTAGTGCTATTATTGGTGAATTGGAACAAATTTTCTATATCAATTCGGGGAGTTCCATTATTGGTGTATAATTTGAAGTTTACATTATGCAAGAAAAACACAAGAAGAAGAAAGAAAAAAATGAATGATTGAAGAAAAAGAAAATAAGTGATGAAGGAGAGTGATTTTAATGTGAAAAAGATCTATATTCATAATTCTTCCTACAGCTCAAGAAAGAGTTCGATTTGTATGGGATAGATGCAAAAATGATGAAGCTATCACGTGAAGTGGTTGGTTTATATGTCTTATATATATGCTTGAACTAAGTCTATTTATCTTTACTCCACTAGTTTTGATGGCTCTTGAGTCACATACCCAAATATTTCCCACATTGACCATAAGCCACATTGCCTTTGAAAAGTCCTTATGATTCTTGTAAAGCATGTGATCTAAGTGGTGGCGAATGAGAAGATATGCAAGCATATGGTAGAACATCTCCATTGGAATGAATTTGAGCGAAACACTTACCCTTTTAAACATATGAGAGTTGAGTGCTTATATCCGTGAAGGTCTACATGTTTAGTTTACTCAATCTTCATATGAAAATGCTTGCTAATTGATTATGAGTTGTGTGGACTGTTTATTCATGATATTTTATATGTTTTGGAAAAAGCTTGATGGTTCTATATTATTGGCATTATGACCTGGTGTTTTTAGGGAATTAAATTTGAGTTTTGCCCGAGGACGAGCAAAAGCTAAGTGTGGGAGGAATTTGATAGGAATGTAAAATGCATATTTTTTCCTCCTTATTTTATGCGCTCGTATATTTATTTTGTGCCAAAATGTACTCATTACGCTCATATTTTGATTTAGGTGGCAATTCTATGGATATGGCGTAATTTGGAAGAAATATGTGAAAAAGGACCAAAATGGAAGAAAGTGAAAGTTCAAGGATTAAAGTGCAAATATTCTAATCTTGTGTCTAACCTTGGATGAGGATTCAAGAGTGTTAGAAGTCAATTGGATGAAGAAAGGACTCAAAGGGATGAAATATGGCCAAGACATTTTCACATATCAACTTTCAAGCTGAAATGTTTTGTATCGATTTTCAGCCTCATATTGAGACCAATTTTGGACATAGTAAACGATCGAATTTGAAGATAGTCTCTGAATCAAAGTTTTATCCCTTTGAGTTAGCGTTACAACACATCTTGAATCGTTTCAATCATATACCGGAAGAAGAAGTTATGGCCAAAATACTGAAAGCTATTCGGAGGAAGTTTCGTAAAACCATGCGGCTGCAAGCCTTTAATTCCATGCGCCGCACAAACCATTCCCGAGAGTTAAAGTGCTTATTTCACTTGTTCCTTGCGGCCGTAAGCCTCTAAACCATGCGGCCGCATGGTTCATTTTCGGGACGAAAATTCTGATTTCCTAATTTCAATCAAACACTTATGGAAACAAATATTTCTACACTTTATAGACCTTAGAACAGAACCAGAACGTAGAGAACGCCTCCAAACTCAATTCTTCTTTATTTTTCTCTTAGATTCATGAATTGTAACTAAACTTTTACACTTGGTCGAAGGAGATTGAAGCATCGGAACCATATATTGTGAGATCTAAATGGTTTTTCTTAATTTAATTCATGTTTTTTAGTATTGAATATTCCTGTGCACTTATTTCCATTATTGTTATGTTTAATTGCTAGGAGGCCTGCTAGTTTATTATTCGTTACAATCTACCGCTAAGTTAAATATCAAATCCGTAATTGTTTGATTCCTTTAACTTGTGAAGCACTAGGATTTGATGATTTTTTTTGCGATAGAGGTTATTGAATTTTAAGAAGAATGTTTAAATAGATTGAATGCAACCGCTGGTATTTGTGTTATCTAGTTCATCGATTTCTCTATTGTGTAAAGCTGTTATTAAATTGAATCTTGAGCGCTGGTATGGGGTTATTTAATAATTAGGGTTAATTAGAACGCTGGTTTCTAACTAACTAAAATTAAGGAGAAATATGAAAATTATTCCAACGGTGAATATTCAAAATATGAATTGAATTATTATTGCATCTATGATCAATTGTGGATTTTCGAAGGTGGATATTGACTTGGACCAAGGTTAGTCATTTTGATTGTTTTTGTTAATTTAGTTTTCATTGTTATTAATTACGTTATTTACAATTGTTTGCATACAAAAATCCCCCAATCATTGTACAGAGCATAAAATACTGAATTACACACTCTTCGTAGGATCGATTCTTACTTCCACTACTA
Organism: Fraxinus excelsior; assembly: GCA_019097785.1. Classification (NCBI taxonomy): domain Eukaryota; kingdom Viridiplantae; phylum Streptophyta; class Magnoliopsida; order Lamiales; family Oleaceae; genus Fraxinus; species Fraxinus excelsior. Next base: position 8,025,273 of record CM032642.1, read on the forward strand.
CATTAGTTTTAGAGGTTTAAAGACTATTTTTGGATGCCTACGACAGTACACCAACGACCAAGAGTCAAAGGACTGGAATAATTGGTACAACATAAGTTTCCTCCACCTAAAGTTGAAAATTTGAAATCTAAGATTGTTCCTAAATTCATTTTCACATGTTATAATTGTGGTATTTTAGGTCACATTAGACCTAATTGTCATAAGTCCTTGGTTAGGAATAACAATCAAGATCTAACTACTCATGTAGGTTTCTTGACTAACCTAGTGAGTCACTTGACTGATTTGATAAATCAATTGATTAAGATTACATCTTCGTCTGAGAAGATATATGTCAAAAGGAATGATGTCACATGTCAAAGTGATATTGTTAATTGCAGTATTGCTCGCGTTGCTCTTTATGATAAGAGCACTTATGTGCCTTATTGAGTGGGTACTTATGTGCATGCATCTGTATTATTCATGATACCTATATATTTATACATGCACATCCATTCATTATATCTTAGGAGTTTCTATTTTTGCATTTTTCAATTATTATGAAAAAAACAAAAAAACAAAAAGGATTTTTGATAATTAATGTTTTTGAACATGTTATTTTGTGATCAAGTACTAGTGATGTTCATATATGATAAATTAAATTTTCATTAAGTCGTTTAGAACTTGTTTGGAGTACTTGGTATAGGTTATTACATTTATCATATGCACTGCGTATATTATACTCTCGAGAGTGGGTTTTAACCACGTGTTTGAGATTTGAGATTGCGGTTATCTGTGTGGTGAATTGACTTTCAACATAGAATGACCTTGAAACTAGTTTTCCTAAACTTTTATGTATTCCCCTTAAAATAAAGATTAATATTGAACTTCAAAAAAAAATTGAAAAAAATGTTGTGAGACAATCTTATACTATTCTGCGTAGCCTATATAACTTGAGCGATTAAACCTGCAAGGTATCTTAAAACCTGGTGCCCTATAAGTCATCTGACTTTGGATTAATCGACATAAACCTTGTTACAGAGGTCATTTAGAAAGTTTAATGAAAGAGTCTGTACATAAGATTTGAAAACTAAAAAAATATATACATATATATGTGTGATAGGGAAAAAAAATTATACAATTAAATATGAGCTCTTTAATTTATAAAAGTTCTAATAACATCGAGTTTGACTTCATACTCTGAAAATATATTTATTCACCGGTGGTTCTTTGCATGTCATTTCTCATTGATTTAAGGTTTTGAGACTTGCTTACATGAGTTTAATGGCACTTTCACTAATGAATAACTTATACAATTTACTCCATCTAGGTCTAAAATAAGTTATGTGAATTTTTTTTACTTGTTTATGAACTATGTATGTATAAGTAAGCAAATAACTGTTCATGATGATAAAGTTGAGAATCTATGCAAATTAAAAAAAAATAGTTCTCGAAATTGGTAAATATTTATTCTCTTATCAAATGTTTTTGCATAATTTTTACATCATTATACATATGCATATTTTTTTAATCATTCCTCTAGTGTTTGATATGATTATTACTTGCATTTCCTTTGTTGTTCGTAACAAAAAAGAGAGATATGTATATTTATTTTAGGGAGTTGATTATATGAGTTAGGGGGATAATTTTAAAATTTTTGATTGATAGATGACTTGGGGGTCATTTGATATATTCGCTAGAATTTGATTATTAATATAGTGCTGTGTTTTGTCTATATTGATATAAAAATTTATGGTTTAGTTCTAAATTCATAATTCACATGATATTGCATGCTTCGATGTTACACGTGTTTTATTATGTGTTTTATTTAATTTAGTTATATGATTATAGTTTTGTTAGTTTCCCCTTACTTTTCTAGTGTTATTGTGGTTTACATGTGTTTCAAGAACTAGGTTGACCAAGTATTGAAGAATATTTTGGAAAAGTTTATTTTTGGGTAGTTTTGGACTTATTGACTTTGAAATAAATATATGGTTTTGTCACGGAATACCAAAGAGGGAAATTGTTAAGTTCAAATTATAATTGGCAATTTCTAAATTTGTAATTGACAATTTCTTAAGTCAAAATCATGTCCTAGTTGAATTGTATTACGAATTTATCAAGTTGTAATCAAAGTCAAGATATGAGTTATTGAATCCTAATTATAGCAAAAGAGTTGGAATTGGTAGAATAGGTCCTGAAGGAGTCCAAAATGTCCAAGAATATTACATATGATAATTTGAATACAATTAAAAGTCTAAAGAGTGTCAAAGAGCTGAACAAGTTATGCTCTAAATCCTCAATCGTAACTAGCAACGCATTTTTCACATAGAAAACATCAAATTTTGGACAAGATTATTTCTAGAATAATCGTAACCCTTTGAGTTAGCTTTCTAAATAACCTCAATCGGATATCGGGAGAGAAAATTATGATAAAAAATACTAAAAACTATAATTGTAACCCTTTGATATATATCATATGAACGTTCAAAAGTGTGTTGAATCAAATTTATTCCATATAGATCAATTCTTTGATAATAAAAAAATATTCATTGATTTCAAGATTCAACCAACACATATTAATTGATCCATAAATTCTTCCAAAACATATTTTGTTGATGAAGTCATATTATTTCATATTAAACCACATATCAAAACACACAAGATCTTTTGATCAAATACTAAATCACCTAATTCATCGGAGATAAATTGATACCAGTGATCAGGAGCTACTGCATAAGCACAAATTTAGGAGGGCTAAGGTGAGATACCAGGAGTCGGGATCTAGCACTAGGAACACACAGTTTAAGAGTGCTAATGTATAAATTAGGATTTGGGATTTGTTTTGAAAGAGCACACGTCTAGTAGGATCAAGGGAGACTGTAGGAATTGAGGTTAGAAGTTCTACAAGGTAGACAGGTTTGGACCACTCGGTAAATTTGCTTTGATTTATAGTGGATTATTGACTTAAAAAGTGACCAGGATTTTTACCAAGTTGAGGTTTCCCCGTGATCATATTTGGTGTTATTTACTACTTTAGTTATTGATTGTGTTATTCAAATTTAGGATAAATTGACTTGTTTGACTAACCACCTAGAAATAATTAAAAAAGAACTTGTTGCTTTAAATTGTGTAATTTCGCACGTGGGTATAAATAATTTAAAACTTTCAAAACTCATTGCCTGAATCCTATAAAGATATCAAAAATGCAATAAAATAGTCAAGGGATAAATTGACTCAAGCTATAGTAATAGATGCTTTGAAATCTAGGGAGTTAGAAGTTAGAAAGGAATCTAAATCTAACTCCAAAAAATAGTGTGTTTGTTAGAAGGAGGACTGGAAAGAGAGAAAATAGCTTTCAAATTAAAAAGGGAAAAGGAAAATCAAAAGGGAGATCAAAATGTAAGGATAAAAGCAATAAAAATGCTACAATTGTTGTAAATTAGGGCACTTTAAGAGATACTGTTTTGAGTGAAAAAAGGAAACATAAAGAACACACAAGTGAGAATTGAGCAATGTTGTTGTTGATGTGAATTAGATAGTCTGTGTGTTATGACTATGACTAGTGAAGAAACTAATAGGGACTAGATATTAAACTCAGGGTATACCTTTCACACGTGTCCTATAACATTCTAGTTTTATGACTATAAGGAGATAAAACCTTGAAATGCATAAATGGGGGATAATAACTCAAGAACTGTTGTTGTAATTGGTGACATTGTCATCAAAATGCATGATGTCATTATCAGGCAAATTATCAATATCAGATATGTTCCTAATCTAAAAAGAAACATTATTTCTTTAGGAATTCTCGAAAATGAGGGACGTGTCTTTAAATATGATAACAATACACTAAAAATTATGAAGAGCTCCTTGATTGTGGTGAAATGACCTAAAAGCAACGAATTGTTCTACCTTGAATGCAATACAATCTTTGTACCTAATTCTAATCTCTTTAGTGTCTTTGAATATAAATCAAAACTTTGGCATAATAGAATGGGACATATTGGTAATAAGTGTCTAAAATCTTTAAGCAATCAAAAATTGATTGAAAAAAATTAAAGTGAACCGCAAATTTCACAAAGTGAGCATTGAGATAGGTTCACAGACTACTAAGAGATCCTTAGATTATGTCCAAGCTGACTTATGGGGACCTGAAAATCATCCCACCTTCGGTGAAAATAAATACTTCTTGTCCATCGTTGATGACCATTTCAGAAAGCAGGGGCGAATCCAGGAATTGGACCCAGCATGGCGGAGACCGTTGACCCATGACTGATGACCGTAGACAATCAACGATCGTAATAGTCAAGAATATAATTCGATACATATATAAATGCACTAAAACGTAAAAAGTATATACATAAAATTATAAATACCTCCAGCGGCCCAGCCCAAAAACTCAAGCCTGCCCCAGGCCCCCAGGCCGTAGCTCCAACCTCTCCTCTCCTCCACAGTCCACTGCAGCCTCCAGTCCACAGACCATAGCAGCCTCTCCAGGAAGCCTAAAAACTCACAGGCGTGGACAAGCGCCCAGCAGAAAACGCAGCCCAGCCTCCACTCCAGCAGAAAGCTCCGCTATAGGTTGCAACGCTGCAGTCTAGCCAGCCTCCATTCACCAATCACCACAGCCCAGCCTCCACTCCAGCCCAAACACTCACAGTCCAATTAGGTCTTCTTCGACTCCTATTATTGTGGCGTTCCAATTTTCTGCGACAACTACGTTTACCCTCATCGAAATCTGACAAAATGTTAAACCTGGAAAAAGGTAGAAACATTAGCATGAGAAAGTATAAATGAAAACCAAGTGCCATTAATCCTAGCCAGAAAAAGTAATGGTCAATCATCTTTTACATAGGTCCAAAGTAAATAACTGAAAGACTTAAATAGCAAACACATCTAACTGCTTCTATAAAATCTAACAAAGTAGTTATGCTAAATATCAGAAAATGCATTATTTCGCTAATGCCATGTACAATTTTAAACTTAATTCAAGAGTTACCAGACAATCTAGCCCAAACTTGCATTTTCACAAAATAATGCAGCAGCAGCCCAGAGGTTATAGAAATGGTCACTTAAATTGCCCATTTCATATTTTTGAAATTCAACAGCTAAACAATAGAAAAAACAGACCTTGCAAATTATTTCCAGACAAAGAAAAAGACAAAGGCTCCCCAACTTATTCCCATTGTCATATCATCATTTATAGCCTACAGGAATAAAGATTCTTTCACGATGCAGATTGTTTCAAGTACAGATAGACCAAATACTCCATAGAAAATGTATGGAATAAAACATGAGCGCATAAATTGCTTCAAATTTTTTAATTTAATGCTTATCATGCCAAAAGTTTTATTTCCATGTGATTCAAGTGTCTAAGCTCTTTTCCAAATTTTTCAGTGAATCAGTCAGACCTAATCTTAAAGCTATGAGATTCTTTTTTCCACAAAGATTCTTTCCATTTCAACACAAGTATTTAGAGCTCTTAACCTAGGCATTCAAACAAAATAATTCTCAACAGAAGGTCCTCGTTAAGAACTAAAATTAGTGATTCAGCCCAGCCTCTACTCACCAATCACCACAGCTGGCAGCCTCCACCGTCCTCCTCAGACCTCAAAATAATTTTGCCCAAATTAGTTTCGCCAACAATCCCCCTCGTAGATCTTAGTCGTCGCCCACCGCCTGAAGAAATGAGAAATGGATATGGAAATTGGATTGGACCAATTCCTTTTATTTGGTTTTTGTTAAATGGATTGGACCGAATTGGCCTTTTTTTTATAAAAAAATGAGGTCCGAAATTTTGAAAACTCCAACTCCTCCTCCAGTCCTCTTTCTTCTGTTCTTCATCTTCTTCCTTCCTGGCTCCCAGCCCCTGCCCGACGGTTGTCTGAAGTTTTCGGCGGACCCAGCATGGGAGGCCGCGAGGGCTGGCCAGGTGCTGGGTCCGCCCCTGTCAGAAAGGTTTGGGTATTAAAGGCTAAACCTGAAACCTTCCAGAAATTTAAAATCTAGCACAAAATGGTTGAAAATCAATTGGATAAAAAGTTAAAAACTTTAATAACTAATAATTGTCTTGAGTTTTGTAACATTAAATTTGATAAGTTCTATAAGAAGAATGGAATAATGAGACATAAGACTGTCAAGTATACACCCAGCAAAATGGGATTGCAAAAAGGATATATATAGGACCTTAATGAATAAGGTCGGGTCTATGTTGATCAGTTCAGGACTTGCTAAGGGATTTTGGACTGAAGCGGTATGTACTACTGTTTATATGATAAATAGATCATCATCTAGTTCTATTGAGTTTAAAACTCCTCTGGAACTGTTGACTAGAAAGCCACCAAATTTGTCACACATAAGATATTTTGATGTGCAACTTATGCACATCAAACTGAGGAAAAATTAAATGGCTATCCTAAAAAGGTAAAGGGCTACAATTTATGGGTGTTTGGTGTTCAAGACATTAAAATCATTAACAGTGAAAATGTGAAGTTTAATGAATCTGAAGTGTCATACCTAAAACACAAAGCTAATGTTTCTAAAGAACTTGAAAATGACAAGATTTCTCCTAACGATGGTTAACTAAATTCAACTATACTTAAATTGAGAACAATAAAACTTAAATCCCTTTAATAGTAGGAGATGAAGGGAACCGATAGAGGTAAAGTTGGTGAACCACATATTGAAACGGAACCAGAAAACCAAATTGACCCTACATTAGAGACATCTATACAAGACTATCAATTGGTCAAAATAGGGAGAGAAGACATGTGTGACCTAACTCTAGATATGAATCTCGAAACGTAAGTGACTTTGCCTTATTTTCCGGTGAGGTCTTACAACTGATGGAAACTGCTTCTTTTGAAGGAGCTTTGGATGGGCCAAGATCTGAAAACTGAAAAAGGGCGATGGAGGAAAAAACACAATCTCTAATTGAGAATAAGACTTGGAAACTATTTACGAAACCTAAGAATCATAGGATTGTACAATGTAAATGGATTTACAATTTAAAAGAAGGAAATAATCCCACCGATCCTTTAAGGTATAAAGGCTAGACTAGTAGCTAAGAGCTTTACTCATAAAGAAGATGTATATTATAATGAAATATTCTCTTATGTGATCAAATATAAGACCATTCAACTAGTCTTAGCACTTCTTGTTCAATTCAATTGGAAACTTGAACAATTGGATTTTAAGACAGCCTTCTTGCGTGGTAAGTTGGACTAGATTAATTACATGGTTCAGCCTCAAGGATTTGAGGTGAAAGGTAAAACTGATTGTATGTGTAAACTAGAGAGATCACTCTATGGGCTAAAACAAAGTCTCAAACAGTGGTACAAAAGATTTGATTCATATGTTCTAAAAATTAGTTTTAAAAGAAGTGATTATGATGCTTGCTTGGACTATAACAACACTAAGGGTGGATGTGAAGTCTACCTACTACTATATATTGATGACATTCTCTTAGATAGTTCTAGCAAGACTAAAATCATAAGAATGAAAAAATCTTGTAAAATCATAATTTGATATGAAGGATTTATGAAATGACAAAAATATTCAATAAGAGAGATAAATGAGAAAATAGATTAACTATTACTCAAGAAGCCTACCTAAATAAATTTGTAACTAAATTTGGCATGAAAGAAACTAAATCTGTAAATGTTCCTCTTGCTGCTCATATGAATCTATCCATTGTACACTCACCAAAAACTAAATAGCAAATAAAGGAAATGGAAAACATTCCAAATGCTAATACCAAAGGATCTATTATGTTTTTCATGATCACTACTAGACCAAACCTAGCCTATGCCATGAGCTTTTTTAGTAGATTTATGTCCAACCTTGGTAAGTCATATTGGTCTAGCTTAAAGTGGTTATTGAGATACATTGTTGGCACATTAATCTTGGATTAGTGTATAAAAAGGGACCTGATAGCTTGACATTAAAAGTATATGTGGATGCTAACTTTGTTGGTGATAAGAAGTAGAGAAAATCTACTACAACTTTCTTTTTTACACTTGGTAATTACTGCATAACACGGAAATCTCAGTTACAGTCCATAGTCACTTAATCTAGCATGGAAACTAAATATAGGGCTATGACTGAGGTTGGGACTATAAAATAATGTATACGGCTAAAAAGGATTTTAAAGTAATTGAATTTCTTGCATGGTATTGCTTGATCTTTACTGATATCCAAAGTGCACTTTTACTCAGCAAAAATCATGTCTATCATGAAAGATCAAAACACATTGAGGTGAAGTACTGTTTTATTAGATATAAAATCTCTGTAGGTGAAGTTAATTTGTTTAAAATTCATACTGAAAAAAATTCATCTGATTTGAGGACAAAAGAGTTGGTTGTTGGTAAGTTTAAATCGTGTTTATCTTTACTGCATATTGATACATGTTAATTTTTTCACAAGTACTTGGGCGATGATGTAAGATCGGCCACTTATGTGCACCTAAACAACCAGAGAGAGTGAGGTTTTTGAGAACCAATGTGAAGATTGTAAAATGTGTTTCTCAAAAATGTAATTCTTGGAGTCTAGTTTGGTAAATTCCATTATATGCCCAATTAGATGAATGGATGGCCATATGGCAACCCTTGATTGGCGCATTGGACTCGACATGGATTGTGCTTGTTGAGGTGGATTATAACTCGTTGCATCTAATCCATGACTGAGGTTTATTCTTGGTCAGATATGACCTTTAGCTGGTAGACATTTCACTTCACTTATCTTTTGGCCTCTGTTGACTTCGAGGATTTTTCTCTTTATACTCTTTTAGTCTTTTTCTTCGTCTGAACTCTAATATTTTATGAGATTCTAAACAATAATTGTGTAACACTTGGGCATTAGTACTGCTACAGTAACTCATGCCTAAAAGTAGTGGCTGATTTGTACGTTTGTAGAGTGATTAGGGTTATTGGGTAATTCATGGTTAGGGTATGTGATTTAAGAGATTTGTTTGTAGATCCATGACTAAATCTTGGTTTGATGTAATCTGTACTCTCTAGGAAATTCTCGGTTGCGGTTAGTGTTTGGGTTGATCACTAAGGCCCCAAATTAGGCGATTGCTAAATCGGGTGAACAATTCATTGTTCTTTATGTTCTTGCTTGAGGTGTGTTATTTTTCATTTATCGAATTCTTTACTTTTTGGAAAACTCCCAATAGTTTGTATGCGTGTGTTTATTTTTTAAAAAAAAGTTTGTGATTATGGATTGAAATATAAGAAATAGTAAATACAAAATTTGAAATCTAAACAATTTCTTGTGAATGGATAGATATGAAATTTACATTTGAGTGAGTCATACTAGTTAGTGTTTGATATAGAATAAATTGGAGAGCCAAAAAAAATTTGTTTTTTTCCTGGAGTATCAATCTCTTCTAACAATCTATCAATCTCTTTTAACAATCTAAAGACAATATTTTAGATATAAATGAATGGGATTGAATAGAATCGAAATAGATGAAAATTGGAACAAAATAATTATTCGATCCCATCTTCTTCACGGTGTATCCTTAAGACGAATTTTCTTCATTCAGTGATTATTTAAGCCAGACAGCAATTCTCTCACAAATGCCTCCTCAAAAACAACATAAAGAACATTTGCTACTATTCAGACAACCTTTTAAATGAATAAAGGTGTTGATTCAGATAGGAAATAGACTTCTACTATAGACATTTGTTATAGAAATGGACGTTTGTCACACTCCTCAGCCTACGGTTCAAAATATTAGACCGTTAAAAATAATTTCACTCAATACTCGAAAAAATTAATGAATTGCAATTTAAACCAAAAAAAATATTAAATAAATAATGTCTTGAAAAGACATATGCAAGACTTAGACTCACACTCACACTAAATTAGATCGAACCTGGGTGTTGAGTCAAGCTGGTCGATGGAATGATGTAGGGCACGTGTGCATGTGTGTTTTGAACTTTGTATCATGGTTCTTTCCCTTTTCTCAAAATTGGGTTCCCTTTGGGCCAAAACCAAAGGCCAAACTTGCACCTTATAAATTAAACATTTTCCACTGGTTATCCTATATCGAACAAATGTTAACCAATTTAATCAAGTCCACTATATTTAAAGTTTCAAATGGGTGAATTTGAATCCAAATATTTCATTCAATCAATAGTTAATTCTTTTTGACAAATAAATATATTATGTTATTCATCTCGCTAACTATAACGTGAATATGTTTGATCAAGTTAAATTCGATGTTCGGGTCCCACTAAATTATGAGCTCAAAGTTGCTCGTTCAAAACCATTTTCTAACAATCTCCACATGAATGAAATATATCGACTTTTCCAAAATAAAATGCAACAACAGATACAAATTCAAATATAAATGAAGAGAGACTACATCAAGATAAGTAGTCAAAGACTTTGAACTTTTTCTAATAAAGATCTACCGGATTTACTTGAATCATGAGTAGAAAAATGCTTGGAACAATCATTCATTCATGTAAACTAGACAATAGAAGTCACACTGTTACTTTTGAACCCAATTGATTCTCACATTTTTGTGTCTATTTTTTCCTTGAACACTACCTAATTCTTGAGTATTTTTAGAGAACTCATCATCACACAATTCTCATAGAAGCGGCATTCATACCTACATAGGTGAACTTAACCTGATTCTTATGGTAGTTAGGCATTGTCTCATCATAAGAATGGGTAGGAGTAATAAATAAATCTTCCAAGTGCATACTGAGTTTTTCACAGTTCGATTGTCCCATTGAACCTAGATTTTTGGATCTCCGATGAACTAGGTTCAGTTACTATATCCCTCTCAATGAACTTTCTACTTGCTCTTTTATCAAACCTTTAGTTAGTGAATCCAAAATATTCTTTTTATTTTATTTTATATAATGTACAGAGATAATTCCAGTATACAACAATTGTCTAATAGTATTGTGTCTATAGCGTATATGTCAAGATTTATAGTTATACATGACATTTTTTTACCATTTAATTGCTGATTGATTATCACAATAAATACATATAGCAGGAATAAGTTTCATTTAGCATGAAATATCTTCTAGAAAGTTTATTAGCATGAACTAGGTTCAGTTACTATATCCCCTCGATGAACTTTCTAGTTGCTCTTTTATCAAACCTTTAGTTAGCGAATCCAAAATATTCTTTTTTGTGTTATATAATATACAAAGATAATTTCAGTATACAACAATGCTCTAATAGTATTGTGTCTATAGCGTATATGTCGAGATTTATAGTTATACGTGACATTTTTTAGCCTTTAATTGCTGATTGATTATCACAATGAATACATCTAGCAGGAATAAGTTTCATTTAGCATGAAATATCTTCTAAAAAGTTTCTTAGCAACTCGATCTCCTTCCTAACTTTATCCAAAGCAATGAAATTGGATTCCATTATTGATCTACTATACAAGTTTGTTTTGAAGATTTTCAAGATTTTGTTTCACCTCAAAGTATAAAGACAAATCCACTTGTAGACTAATAGCCTTTAGTATCGGATATCCAATTAGCGTCGCAGTATTCTTCGAGTAACACTAGATATATAGAATTGTACAATCCAAAGTTTTTGATATATTTTAAATACCTTAAAATTCTAACAATTTTCTTTCAATGCTTAGTGCTCGAGTTACTCTTATAACGACTTGGCCTCCTTTTAGAGTAAGCAACATAAGGTTTTGTGCAATTCATGAAATACATTAAATTGTTAATAATATGATAATATTATAGTTGAGACTTACATTCACTAGTATTTGAACCGAGAAGCGTACTAGCATCAATTGGTATCTTCATAGAATAATATTATATTTCTTGAACTTATCAAGGATTTTCTCAATATTATATGACTAAGACAATGTGAGCCCATCAGATGTTCTAGAAATCTTAATTCCTAATATAATACCAGTGACACTCAAATCCTTTAGATCAAACTTACTCGTTAGCATCATCTTTGTAGATTGAATTATAGTATCGTTATTACTCATAATTAGCATGTCATCTACATATAAACAAACTATAGCATATCTATTTTGAGTTTTATTAACATATACATATTTGTCACACTCATTAATATTGAAACCATTTGACACCATAAATGTATCAATTTTTTCATGGCATTTTTTAGCTTGATTTAACCCATTAAGCGATTTAACAAGTCAGCATACTTTTTTTCTTATTTTGAGGCAACAAATCCTTTAGTTGCTAAGAATGACATTCTATCATTCATTTGATATATACCCAAACAATTTCATATGGTACTGCTATAAGCATATGAATGGAAGTATTTTTGTAACAAGTGAATATGCATCAAAATTGGATTCATCATCTCCTTTCAACTATTTCATTAGATTGAGGAGAATAAGATATCATTGTTTGAAAAATAATTCTATGTTTTGGACAAAATTGTTCAAATGAAGAAATATGTTTACTGCCTATATCAGCTTTATTACCTTAATCTTTCTGTTAAGTTGATTATCGACTTCTAATTTATAGTGTTTGAACACTTCAATTGCCTCTTCTTTACTTTTGAGTAAATACATATAGCAATATCGAGTACAATCATTAATAAAGTGATAAAGTCCTTTTTAATGTCTCTAGTTTGTAAATACTTTAAATCATATATATCGGTATAAATTAAATCTTTGGGTGTGTTAATATTTCGACAAAATGAAAGGAGAGTCAAGACATTTTGTCTTCCACACAAATTTTGCATTTATGATTAGGATCAATATCACATTTTTTATTAATCTAATTAGATTAATATAGATAAAGTATTAAAACTAACATGTCATAATCTTTCACACCAAATGTTAAACAACTCGAGTAAGTAAGAAGAAATGTAATTTTATTCATAACTAGAGGTATAACAGTCATTACGTTCACCATAAAAGCCCCTCATTTAGGTATCTCTTTCCAATGAACATTTCATTTTTAGTAAAGATAAATTTATCTAATACAATGACTAGCTTAAATCTGATCTTGCTTAAGGAATTGGATACCAAATTCTTACGAATCTCAGGCACATGAAGAACATTATTCAATGTGAGTTCCTTTCCATTTGCCATTTTCAATCCTATCTTTCCATGCCCATGAACTTTGAAAAATGAAGAGTTTTCCATATAGAGTTATTCTTCATGATCCATAGCCTTGTAGGTATAGTCCTGCAATTTGCTCATATGTGACAAGTAACTCTAGTATCCACTTACCATTTCTTTATTTTCTACTAAGTTACATCATATACGAATGCAAAAAGATTGATGTCTTACACCTTGTCAGAAATGTTGTCATGTCTTGTTATATTGGTTTAAGATTTTTGTCCCTTGACATTCTTTGGCTTCACTACGCCAAAAATGAAATTTTGCAACACATAAACGGCAACATTCAGTGGTTAAGTGTTGCTAAAGGGGTCTATCGCAACATTTTAATAAGTAAATGTTGCTATTGAGTTAATATAATTGAGTTTTGGCAACATTTGATAAATGTATGTTGCTAATGTCACCTTTCGCAACGTTTATTAAGATCAACTTTTTGCAACGTTTATTGGTTCCTTTTACAACGTTTATTAAACGTTGCAAAAAGGGTCTATCTTTAGCAACGTTTGAAAAACGTTGTAATAGATCAACTTTTTGCAACGTTTAATAAACATTGTAAAAAGTTGCAAACGTTGCTAAAAGTAATGAGGGTTAGGCGAGCTGGGTTGGGCACTTGGGTAGTTGGGCTGGAACTTGGGCTGATTATTGTGTAAAAAAAAAAATTAGGCCCAATAGGAAAGGTCCAATTCCAAAGAAACCGACAGCAAAGTGAACCCTTTTCCCAAACGTCATTTCCTTCCTAAAACACGTGACTCCTTCTCCGTCTTAGACAAAAATACGCGACTCCGACTCCGACAAAGTGAAGCCTTTTCCCAATTCATTATTTCCAATTAGAAGCTGAAGCGCGTGACTTCGACTCCGACAAAGTGAACCATTTTCCCAATTTGTCATTTCCAATTAGAAGCTAAAGTGCGCCACTCTGACTCCCATTAATCTGTAACAGAATTAAGGTTTGTTTATGTGTGTATTTCATTATGGATTTTTGCATTTTTCTATGTATATTTGATTACATATTTCACATTTTTACTATGTGTTACAAGGCAATCTGTTGGTGAATATTTTAGTTTTCTACAACCCAGTATTGTGTGATTCAGTAGGAGTTCATATTTTACTGTTGTCTTTGATTGTGGAAGTACTGGCACTTGAGTAAATGTTTATGAATGGATGGTGAAGACTTCCAGTGAGAACATCGATTCCATAAGGCGGTGTACAAGCAGGAGGTGATGCCAATGGTTAAAATCGAAATTAGGATGTCCATATAGAAATGTACTAACGAGTTAGAAAAATAAATTTTAACAAATAACTATAAATGGTTGAAGCATGTTTTACTTCATTGGAGATTTGATTAAGAAAAGATTGTGTACTTTACCATGTATGTTAGTGTACAATTTCTCTATTTCTTCAGTTGAAAATAGTTGAGCTAGAAAGTTTTAATTTTTGTTAATTCCATGTGTGTGTTCTATCTTTGAGAACAATGGATGGTGAAGACTTCCAGTGAGAACAATGGAGATTTGCTTATTTTATTGCATAGTTTCCCAGATAATTTGACGAAGAATAAGAGTTGTTAGTATCATTGTATGCAAACAGAGCCAATGTTAAATAACTACAGTAAAAGCTTTCTTGTGTGGTTAAATAATTAACTCACAGTAATGAAATTTCCAGAATTCTAACCCTGGACCATTTGGTAGTTGTTGGAGACTCCTTTTTGTTCTTTAGGAGGAGGACTTTTTAGTGGCTTGCCAATGGTTCATTGTCTATTTGCTTGTCCATTTACTACAACTTTGTGAGTTTCTTGTTTTTGTTTCAATTACTTCTGCCTAAAGCAATTATATTTTCCAATATAAATCTGATCTATGTGTTGCCACCAAATTCATTTTTGATGCTTAGTAATGCATGCACAATTTTCACCCCTTCATCTTCAACATCAGCTAAGCTCTCCAAATAATTTTTTTCATCTGATTAATCTTTTGAATCTCTTATTTACATTTTGAATTGATAAAATATTCTATGCCCACATTTTTTATGTGAAGGTGAGATTTGGCACCCGATGATATCTTCAAAAGAATTTTTAGGATTCTGTTTATACTATGCTCAGTTCTATATGAATTTCTGTATTTGCTATGTGATATTTTCTTCTTAACTTAGCAATTGATATTTGATAGTTTATATTCATCCATTATACAAAGTTAAATTCATATATTTTGTGTGTAAAAAGTTAATTGCAATATTATATTAAAATTTTCTTTCTAATTGTAAATGATCAAAGTGTTATTAAATATTGGGAATTATTAGTATTGAATGTAGAACAAACTGGGTTTCTAATAAATTCTATTAATTATTAAATTTATTAACTTGTTGAATAAAAAGGATGCAACAACAGACGTTATTTATAAAGCTATCTCAGATGTTTCCTTTTATCCTTGATTTTTTCCATTCAGCCTATGGTTTCCTATCAAGAAGTGCTCAACCATATAGTTCCCTGTTGCAGCCTTGCGAGCTCATTTGATACTTGAATTTATTTATTTATTTTTAAGATTTCTAAGTTTAAAAGTTCGGTGTGCAGGTAAGTATATTTCCAGCACTCAAGGCCCCTATGGAATTCTCATGTCAGGTATACTTGGTTACAGTCAAATGGTTCTAAATACCAGGTTCTTCTTGTTTAACTTAACTTAGAAGTAGTTACTCCTAAATATCATTAATCTCTTTTCTTCCTGAGCAGCCAATATTTGAAAAGGCTCAATTCTGTCCCCGAGCTAATAAAATGATTCAAAAAATTACAAAATCTGCTCATAATAAATCATAATCCATCTTGAAAATTCATAATAAAACAAATTAAAAAATTTCAAGTTTAACTTGCAAACAATCATAAATGTGTCCATAAAGTAGCAAATAGTAAACTGTCAAATTAGTAATCAGAGAACAAGGTTGTAATCTACTATAATTAGGACTGAAAATTTTTAAGAGAACAATCAATATATTGGAAGGTTTGGGTTGAGGAATTGTATATGAGTAAGTTGACTTCATACAGACCTACAGATGAATTTCGAACTCTTAATGAAGCCATGGGAAGTACTGTTACTTGGCCAAAGAGCAGTATTAGACTTCTTCGAGTAAGGTATGTTTAAACAATTTCTGTCTCCTACAGGGGGCTGTTAGTATAATGTGATTTGAATAAATACTTTGTTGAATAGAATTCCCATACTAGATTCATTCAAAAAATGGGTGGATGAAAAATGTGGTTGAAAAGTTGAGAGAAAAGTGTGGATCTCGTGAAATGTGTGGCTGAGAATGAGTTTCAAAAAATGGTGGCAAAACAAGGGCTTATGAACTTTAGAACTTTAGCTTCATCTTGGACTTTGAATTTCTGCGAAGTATGTGAAATTACATTAATTAGGAAACATGCATCTAATACTTATGTAAGGCCATTTAGTAATATACTTCCATTACATTCGGATATTACTACTTTTATTATCGACACTTTTTAGTTAGACCTTCTTCATTTCCTTATAGATGAATATTTCATTCTCAATTGGAAAGACTTCTGTCCTTTTCTATCCATAGTGTCCTATGAGGCCCTGAATGAAGTTACCTCTCTTAGAGTGGTGTGTTCCCTTACTTTGTACTCTACGTCCTCCGATGTGCATGAAGAGTCTGAACTTGGTTTCCTGCCTGAGTTGTCTCATGTCCAGCAAAATAGAACAGCTTGCATTCTTCTATGACCTCATCTATATTCATTCCAAAACTCTTGTTTCCACACTATTTGATTTCTTCTAAACTGGATTCCAATAATATGCCAAGCAAATCATCATTGTGTGCTAGGTTTTCTCCATATTCATCAACAAGTGCTTGTTGCTACTATTTACCAAGAGATTTTAAGAGTTAACACCATTGAAGGAATTAACTTTAGATTAATGCTATATTTAAATATGATCATGTCCAAAGCTACTAATATCGAAATTTAAAGTTTTTCTGTCATGAGATTTATGGGGATCAGTTGCTGGTTTCTGACTTAAATGAACAGATTCGGACACTTTAAGATTTTTGACAATTTTAGTTATCACTCCTTGAAGATTACAGAAGGAGAGTATTTATTTTTACTACTACTTTGAAGAAGTTTATGTAATATGTGTGAGACTATTATGCAAGATGAATATTGAAAGCACAAAAAATCGTCTTCTACAAAATTTTCTATGATGCTTTGTAGATATGTAGCCGATGATGAAAATTTCCTACAACTAGCACATGGTAAATGCAATCTTGAAGATACAATTTATGTGTCTAAGCATTAAAATGATTAAAAGCAACCATGGTGTAGAGGAATTGGGTTGATTGGGGCATCTTCACGCACACATTGAATTCATTAATTTTGATTTATGTTGTACTTCTATTTATAATATCTCTGATTGATGCTTGAACTTCCTTTGCAATTTCCTTCACTCTTTTGTTCCTCTTGGTCGGCACAAACCTATATGCATGGAAAGTATCACTTCACAGGACAAGTCAAGAACCACTCAATCCCAATTAAGTAGATGAGAGTGTTCTTCTAACATCATCTTTGGCAAGAAAAAATGAGGATTGGAAATTGAGTACTAATCTCATAAGGCAAAACCACATATTTCTTGGATACTAGTCAGAAACAAATTATGTTACCTCCATCCAGGAAAATAGATCGACTGGGCAGCCTTAGTAAAGTGTTCAGCCTGTTCTCTCTGAAGTTCAAATATTCTTCTTACTTCTAGGTAGCTACTACCAAATGACGTTCTTATTTTGCAATGGTAGCGAACTTTTGTCAAAGTTTCAAGTGGTTCCCAGTAGAGTTATGTGGTATTGTTGCAATGATGCTTCAACAGAAGATAGAGTGGATGGTGCAGGGCTGTGCGAGGTACTTGGTTCCCATGGGACTCAAACATAGGCTTCATTTCATTTTTTTGCACCAACTCCTTTTTTGATGTTACAGAATATCAATCCAAACAGAGCATTGTACCAATGTTTTGTATGAAATATTGCACCTTTTGTGAGTGGTCTGATGAATGATGGAAAAGATGTTATTAATGCAGGGTTGATATTTAAAAACATGTATAATGGAGTGAATATTTCACAATGTATATGCTAGCATGGTTTAATTAGTTTCAATGCAAGAATTTGTTTTCCCATTTTAATCATGATTTCTTATAATTTTTTTGATATCTTGTCACTTCTCTTTATATATTGGATATTTATTCCGGTAGCGTAGTAAGGTATATACAAAAAATGCGAATTAATTTTAAAAAAATATTAAAAACAACAACGACAACGTTTGCAAAATGTTGCCAAAACCAAAAGATGATAATACGACAACGTTTTTCCAACGTTGCGAAAGACTTTTTAGAAACGTTTTTAAATGTTGCTAAAAAGTCTTTCGCAATGTTTAAAAAATGTTGCTGAAAAGTTTTTCGCAACATTTAAATATCTTCCTTCAACGGCAACACCGATCCTCCCAACACATGCTAAAATGCTGCAAAAGAATTTTTGTAGCTTTTTTTACCACTGCAAAAGGTTTTTATTTTGGTGTAGTGCTTCCAACGATGCTTGGACTCATGTCCTGTCTTGCCGCAATTATAACAGTTGAATTTTTAGTGAAGAACTACTTTACCTTCTTTTTTTTTTTTTTTTCTGTTAGCCTTGGAACCTCCTTCCACTATATTAGCCTTTGATTTATTCAATTGAAATACATCACTCCTCTTTTCATATTTGCAATTGTCCTCTTCTACAATGAGTAGGACAAAAATATTTTCAAGCTTCATTTCCTTGCACTTTTGTTTAAGGTAATTTTAGGAGTATTTTCATGATAGCGACAATTTTTTTAGTAGGTTCAGCAACTTGGAATGACTCACTATTAGACATTTCTTCGGCATGGATATCGTGAAGAATCACTTGAAGTTATTAAAATTGGGACATAACAGTCTTGTTATCAACCATTTTATAATCTAGAAATCGACCAACGATAAATTTCTTTGTAACGACATCTTCAATTTTATATTTGGTGTCAAAAGATTCCGACAGTTCCTGTATAGATTTTTCATTGCAATACACATTATTTCTAGCCATTGAGAAAATAGTTTCTGCATAAAAAATCTAAATGTTTTCATACATCAAATGCGACCAATTTTTTCATATCACTTTCACCCTCATTACATGAAAGAGCATCTTATCTAAGAAATTTTGTTAAACTTAAAGTAGTTAGATAAAATAAAATAAAATAAAAAAATCTATTTCTGATGATTAAAATATGTCCCATTAAATTTATTGGATTTTTCTCCGATCGGATCTGAGAGTGAATTATCGGATGGCGTTTCTAATTTTTCCTACAAGAGGCGGGCTATTTATATATGTCGGTGGCCATTCGAACAACCTAAATATCTCTTCAAGAACAGTGGTGCCTATTTAAACAATCTTCCTATTGAAAAAAGATATATTGTTGACAGAAAATAGATGTGTGTTACTGATGTCATTCAAATAATTTGATTAAATTATAATTTGGCCCAAAAAAATTAAATAATTATTTTTATAATATAAGCTCATATCCACAGTGGGCACGCGTCTGCTTAGAACCTAATGGTGTTTAGGTACATTCCCTTTCCACAAAATTTGTTGCCTTTTATGCTCCAAACCCAAAGGTCAACCTTGCACCTCATAAATTGAACATTTTTCACTAGTTCTTCTATGTGGATAATTTTTTTACCTATTCAATCAAATTCTCAACTTTTAAAGTTTTACGTGAGTGATTTTGTATCCAAACATTTCATTCAATACATAATGATTTTTGACAAATACATATATATCATATTATTCATCTTGCTAAGTAGTAGGGCTTTACAAAAAACCCGCAAAACCGCAAACCGAACCGAACCCGTTGATTTGAAACCGTTGGTTCGAGTCCATTAAATATCTAGTTCAAGTCTCACTAATTTATGAGCTCAAATTTGCTCATTCAAAACCATTTTCCTACAAAATGTTGTGATATTAGTATACAACTCAACATAATGGAGAAAAATAACATAGCACAAATATCCAATGCCCATTCTGAAAATAGCATTTTTTTTATTTATTTAATACTTTTGAAGGTGGTGATATAAAAAATCACATATAATTATAAATTATAAAGGATGAGCCTCCAAAATCTTAGGAAGCAAAAGAATTATAGATCTCCTCTACATTAGTTTGATCGATTAATTTTTTTGGTGGTTATATTGACACCATAATTTTATTTTTTGTCGTACTACTTTGAATTGCATTAAAGGTCTTCAATGCTATATCTTTCCCCTTTTTGTCACATTCTTATTACCAATCTTCCATTAACTAGCACATCTAGTACTATTGTTAGCATTTTTTAAATGAAGGGCAAATATATTAGGAAAATGCTAGATGTACATTTGGGCCGACAGCCCAAATGTACCAGTAGACTCACCCAATATATTATGACTTTTGTACTTATAGTTGTATTTTTTTATTTAAAAATATGAGGGAAATTAAGTCTTCTTACATCTTTGTTACGAACGTTTTGGGTGAAATTTTCGTAGAGATAAAATATGCTAATTAATAAAATGTTGATGATAAGATTGCGATGAAGAAATATAAGACATATGAGCAATGGTCAAAGACCTCTAGTGTAGTTAAGCCCATGTTTGGTGTCAATTGTTTCAAAACTCTTTTTGTTACATAATCATTTTCAATTATAAATTCATAAAATAAAATATTTTGCATGTAAAACAAAAATGTTTCCTAATTTTTAACCGCACATTATTCTAAAATATTATTCAAAACTCATTTTTTTTAAGTAATGGGCATCGAACATGGGCTAAATTATGGTGGAACAAAACGAGAATTTTTGTGTCGTACGACCATCTTTTTCTTTTTTTTATCTTCATTTCTTTTCCAATTTTCTCTTGTTTTATTTGTTTGAGATTATAATTTAATATAGGGATGACAATTTGTAGGCCTTGGCGGCCATTGCCATCTCAACAAGATTTTTGAGAGTTGAGGCGGGAATTAAAATAATCCAATTTACCGCCTCATTTAACTATTGATTTACTTTTTTTAATATTATTTTTTTTCAAACATGATTTAAATTGAAAAAAAAAAATTAATTTGAGGAGGTTTGAGAAACTTGGGACGAAGATCTTAGGTTGTTTTTGATACACAACAAATTCCATGGAAAATTCAATTTTCCAAGAAATGTAGTGTTTGATTGTACAATTTTTCCCAAGAGCTTTCCTACCATTTTGGTGGGAAAAGCTAATGGAAACAAATTTCATAATCAATTGTAAAAAAAATCACTTTAATGTACAATTTCCATGTAAAATAAAGTCGAACGAACATTAAACTTTGATAAAAAAAAAATAATTTTTTACGATAAAAGAGTTTTTTTTCGTTCTTTTTTTTTTTTTTTACTTTTTGGCAATTGGAACAAATTTTATAACCAATTGTGGAAAAAGTTATCACTTTAACGGACAATTTCTATGTAAAACAAAGTCAAACGAACACAAATTTTAAAAATTTTTCGGATGAAAAATTATATCAATCAAACACACTTAATTAACAATTCTCTACAAAACAATTTCTAGGCAATTACTTTCCCTAAAATTCATTTTCTTTCCACCCATTTTCAACCATTGCAATTAAACGGACTCTTATTCTCCCTTCTCGTCTTGTTTATCATTCAAAAAGTGACAATACATGGCAAGATAGAAGGAGAATTTTGTCATCCCTACGTATTTATCCTCCATGCCCATGAAAAAACTAAAATGAGCAACTTTTTTGTGTCATTTTATAGGTGATTTGGACAAAAATCAAAGGTCAAGAATCATAGTGCTCCATTTAAAAGAATGAAGACTAGATGTAACAAGAGCAATAGATTAGGACTATCGATAGCAATTTTCGCCAAGTAAAAACACAATAGGAATCTCATTTCTCTTGAACCACCCCTCCACAGTATTCTCTCTCTCTCCCCCTAACCAGCCATGGCTTCTTTCCCTCAAAACCATCAACAATATCTAGAACCACCACCCCAGCCACACCCACAGCAATCCAAGTCCTTCAGGTAGCAATCTCAGAAAACCTGCAAACCCACCAAAAATTTATCTTTATTCTTTTAATTCTTTGATCAATTGCAAAATGATTTTTTTTTTCAGGGATTTGTATAACAACATGGAGGGTCAGAATTCACAGCAAGTCAACTACTTCAGCAACCCTAATCTCCCTGATCAGCACCCCCCTTACATCCCTCCTTGTATTTAATCTAATCTTTCGCTAATTGCGTTGTTTTCGTAATTATTAACGAAGTTAATCACTATTTTCTGATATATATTTGATTTTCTGTTCGGTTTCAGTTCAAGTAGCAAAATTGGCTCCTGACGGGGTTCAAGAAGAAAATGGGCTGGATTTACAGTGGAATTTTGGGCTAGAGACCAAGAAAATCCTTCCCAAAGAAAAGGATTTTCTGGAGAATAATACAAACAATGCCAGCAATAACAATAATAATTCCCAGATTTCTGTGGATTTTTTGCAGGCCCGATCAGTGTCAACTGGGCTAGGGTTGTCATTGGAAAATCCCAGGCTAGCCTCTTCAGGTGACTCGGCTTTGCTTGGGCTGGTGAGCGATGAACTTGATCGCGAGTTGCTAAGACAGGATGCTGAGATTGATAGATACATTAAACTTCAGGTTGGAAATTTTGTTTCTTGATATTTGTTCTGGTTTTGTTGAAGAATGTTTTGTTCCGCGATTTAATGTTTGTGATTCAGTTATGCTTGCTTTTTATATAGAAGAGTGAGATGTGCGTCTAAAGGTTAATTCTTCTAATGTTGTATATGATTTGATTTTTCTTGATTTGTAGATGTACTATTTGGATTAAAGGTTAATTCTTCTAATTTTGTATATGATTTGATTTTTCTTGATTTGTAGTTGTACTATTTTGGATTACCAAAGGGTTATCCATTTAGAAAAGCGAATTGAGCAAAAAAAAAAAAAAAAAAAAAACTGTACATTTAAGTAGGAGCAGGTGTAGGTTTTGATGCAGTTATTTTTGTGATTCCTTGGTGGTGCTTTAAGGATTATGTATTTGTTACTAATTGGAAATGTTGTCAATGTTATGCATGCAATCAGAAGCTTTTTAGTCTTAAATGATGCTTGTCTGCACCTGTAAACGTCGGTTGATTCAAATTATTTCTACTTTGTTTTTTCTTCTGACTTAAATGAAATCTGTCATTTGAAAGACGACATTTGTCAATATTTCATGCTTATTTTGAGTTTAAATACTTCAAAACTTCAGAAATTCTCCTTTTTGTAGAAAGTAACTTGTTATGTCAATTAGCCTGCTTGGTAGTTTTTGGCTGCTCTCAGCTCAATGGTCAGAAAGGATAACACTGTTTCTAAAAATAACCACAAGGCTGACATTGTGAAGAATTTCCATGCATGATGTGAATTTCTATATTTGACTGTTGTTGTTGTTCTGTGTTGAAATCATCTGTTGGGTTGCTGGATCGTCTTACCAACATGAGAGAACAGTTAATATAAGTAGCATAGATTTATTTAGTACATTGTGTTAAAAACCAATTTAAGTCTTGTGATTTGAAGCCTGCCTTGGTGTGAGGGTTTCATTAAATGCCTTGAAACTCACACCAGAAGGCGAAGCCTTTGGGCAGCTAGGTTGTACTTTTGTGTCTTCCTTTTCCAGTTTTTACGGAGGGTTTTGTTTTCTTTTTTTGTGACTTTCCATGGTGTGGAAGGAGAAGTCGTCATTACAAGTGAAGGATGATGACAAAGAATAAGAAGAATCTAATAGTAACGAGTATGATGTCAAGGGAATTAAATATATTAAGGATCTCTTCAAGATTCTATTAGTAGCGATGATATGGGAGGTTGTTTCTACTTAGCCCTTGTTTGGTGCTCATTATTTCCAAAATACATTTTTCTCCTCTTATTTTCAACCACACATTCTTCAATAAAATAATATCACATATCAAAACTTTTTCCTTATTTATTAATCATACATTTTCCATCAAATCACTATTCCAAAATACTTTTTTTTTTTTTGGGGATTTTATATTGCAATTTTGTTATGATATCACTAATTTGAAAATTTATTATTTGCTACTTTAGTGACTTTTTTTGTTTGTTTGAAAGTTGGAGTTCTAGTTTTGTTAAAAAAACTTATTTTGAATTTTCAAGATGCACTATAGTTTATTATATGAGCATATTTTTTTATTTTTATATTACTTTGAATTATTTCATTGGTTTGTATTGGACTTACGCCACACCTCACAGAGGTAAAATGCATGTACCCGATTTGAAACATGGATTTACTCGTCTTTCTTGTTGAAATTTTTAAAGCCTGGAACTCTCAACTTTTATTTGAGAATATCGACTCTTACAAGTAGCTATGAAGGACCATTTGTTACTCAAATGAGTTCTTCATCATTGAATAGCTTTCCATTCTTTATGTTTGGATAGGGAGATCGTCTGAGGCAAGCTGTTTTAGAGAAGTTTCAAGCACACCAACTCCAAATGATCTCATATGTTGAGGAGAAGGTCCTGCAAAAACTCCGGGAGAAAGAGGCAGAAGTGGAAGCCATCAACAGAAAGAATATGGAACTTGAATTGCGAATTGAACAACTTGCTTTGGAGGCCAATGCTTGGCAACAACGGGCAAAATACAATGAGAACATGATCAACAACCTCAAGTTTAATCTCCAGCAGGTTTATGCACAAAGCAGAGATAGTAAAGAAGGGTGTGGTGATAGCGAGATTGATGATACAGCCTCTTGCTGCAATGGTCGGGCCATTGACTTCAACCTCTTTCGCAAGAATAGCAATGAAATGAAGGAGTTGATGACCTGTAAGGTTTGTAGAGTCAATGCAGTATGCATGCTTTTTTTACCTTGTAACCATCTGTGCCTCTGTAAGGAGTGTGAGAGTAAGCTTAGCTTTTGCCCTTTGTGTCGGTCCGCTAAGGGTATGAGCATGGAGGTTTATATGTAATCTGATAATATGAATCTTGGATAATGTTCATGTTATTTGTATTGGTCGACTTTTTCATCCTTGTGATGTAGATTTCATTGAAAACATGCCAAATATGCACTTATTTTAGGCGTAAAATTAGAAAGTCAATTGTGATTTGTTTTCTTATATTTTTATTTGTTTTCTTGTAGTAATTACTAGTTTTAGGATAGGAAATTTTTCATTTTGTTAGTTTTGCAGCATTCCATTATTGTTAAGAGGTTTGAAGCATACATTTAGTAGTATTTCCGATTAATGTAAACATTTGATTTCGTTATAGTTTTCTTGTTTAACAGCATGAAGTTAGTTTTTAAGTGTATGAGAAGATAATGATACATTTTGTATAGGTATTATCTTAGGGATATTAATGACTGCCAAAAAGGTTGGTAGTTGAAACCAAGCTTTAAGACCTATTGTGCAAAACCCCCCTCCTTTTGGGATCGGCGGAAAACGTCCCTATATGAAACTTGAAGTGTGTTTTACCCCCTGCCGTCACTACCGTCAATTCTGCCGTTAATTCCAAATAAATAGGGCAAAACCGTCTTTCTTTCTTCTTCTCTTTAATAAGCCCATTTTGTCAATGTTGGAGGAAAGACAGGTGTATACGAGTTTATTGTACGTGTGGTGTCGAGCTGGGAATCTTTCTGAGGCTGAGAGGGTGTTTCAGGAAATGAAGACAGCTGGTATTCAGCCCAACGTGTATACCTATAGCATTGTGATCTACACTTTTGTGTAGGAGTGATCAAATTACAAGGGCACACAATGTTTTCTCAGAGATGATTGATGTGGGATGTGTACCAAAAACGATTACATGTAACAATTTGATGCGGGTTCATGAAAAGTCTGGGAGGACTGAGAAAGTGCTGCAAGTGTATAGTCAGATGAAGAGGATTTCATGTGAACCGGATGTGACCACGTATAATTTTTTGATTAATATTCATTGTGAGTACAGGAATCAAGAGGAGGCAATCAAGGTGCTTAATACAATGGCTAAGAAAGGATGTGAGCCAAATCCCTCTAGTTTCAATCCAATTTTAAAGGTGCATTGCAGAAGCCCAGGATGTGAGTGCTACGCATTGATGAAGGAGTTAAATTGTAAGCCAAACACTGTCACATATAATATATTGCTTCGGATGTTTGCTGAGTTTAAGATATGGTTATTAAAATTAAAAAAGAAATGGACGAGAGTGAAGTTGAGCCTAATGTGAATACATTCAGAATTCTGATTTCAGTGTACTGCAAAATGGGCCACCGGAACAATGCATACAAGTATCTCAAAGTGATGGTTGAGGAAAAGAGATCGAGACTGGCTGTGCCAGCCTGTAAAATGGTTTTGGAGCAGTTAAGGAAAGCAGGGCAGATAAAGAAGCACGAGGAAATGGTGTTCTTGGGGTTTATAAATTGGAAGAAGGAAAGATGGCTTTGCCCTTTTTAATTTTTCCATTTTGGCCCTATTTATTTGTAATTAACGGCAGAATTGATGATAGTGGATGGCAGGGGGGTAAAACACACTCCAAGTTTCACACGGATGTTTTCTGCCAATTCCAAAAGGTGGGGGGATTTTGCACAATAGATCTCAAAGGTGGGGGGCGTAATGCGTCGATCAGCCCTAATGTTTATACCAATCATAGTAAATAGTCCTGTAAGTAGTAATATTTCAGCTTTGTCATAATTATTCATGTTGATTACGTACTTTTATTTATTTTACTTCTGTTCCATGGAAAAAAATTTAATTCTGATGAACACTTACAGAATTCCATGGATTAGTTTTGGATTCCTCTGAACTCTGGGAGTTTGTACTCCCCTTCCTTTTTTATTTCTTCACCATCTGTTAGCATTGGGATGCCTTGATTAAGTTCATTAACTTCTAGTGGATCAAGAGCACGTTTCTTGAAATTATGTTGGAGTGTGTGATATACAATATATATGTCCCTCCTCGAATGCTATTGTTCCGTATCTATTGCTGTTTCTGTATAAGATAAGAAAATTGTCATATCTTGTGTTTGCCTTGCTCTTGTGTTTTAGGACAATATTTGGGGCTTCAAAGATTGACGGCCTACTCACAACTGTTCATTATTCTTTAACTTCTCTGTAGTATAACATGTCTATGTTTTGCTTTTTCTGTAGGTCAAAGATTTTGTGCCAGTAGTGTCAAAATGTAACTATGGCATTTGTTGATCTGTTAATACATTTGAGATTGTGTGCATGGGTGGCTACTAATTTTCGGCTGCTTGAATTGATAGCCATTCAGCATATTTTGTTGCAGAATTTGAGTCTGAAATTCTCTTATCATTTGTATCCCAGTTAGAGCTTTGGCCCCTGCATGTCCTTTTCTTAGTTTATGATGCGGTTTGTTATCATAAATGGAAAATTTGAAATGGGGAAACTTGACCTTTGAGATTTTCCTCGCTCTTCTTTGTTTGTCTAGTTTGTATTTGGTTGGGAATTCCTACGTTGTCTAGGACGTTACTATGTTACTTACGTTAATGTCTTAAATTTCATTTTGGCTCTCGTTTTTTCCAGCTTCATGGCTGCTACTACCGGGTTTGTACAAGTAGAGAGTTCAGATCACAGCATTGTGTCATCCCTAAACATCATCAAAATTTAAGCATCATTTGCTCCTTGGTGTCGGCCAGATTCAATGTGATTTTTCTATTTCTTTGAGTTTGATTGTATATCAAACGGCAGCCAAACTATAGGAAACAACTTTTCTTCAGTTTCCAAGTGCCAATCTTTTTTTCAATTTTCACCCTCTCATCATTATACTCTAGAGCTAAACAAATACTTGAGCATTTCCTCCATGCACACTCAGTTTTTAAGGATATTTTGGTGCTTGGAACCTGGGGAATTTCTTTGAAGATTTATCTTCCTATGGCATATCAGGTTTGGAACTAGATCTCAGTTTTGAGGTGGGTTAAAATTTGGAAAAAGTCAATAATGTCACAATAATAAAATATTTTCGAATGAACAACAAGGTCTGTCTGGTATCTTTTTCTCAATCGCAACTAAGGGCGAGCGATTAATCAAAAAGAAAGGTGTTGTAGCAGTTTCAACCCAAAGTTTTAGGCAACCCAGAATTTGAAAGCATACAACAATACTTCTTCATCAAGGTTTTATTCATCCGTTATGCCACATCATGTGATGCAGAGTTTTAAGCACTGTCAAGTGTCTCAAGATGCTTTTAACCCTACGAAAACTATTGAATTCATCGGAACAAAACTCTTAACCCATTATTTATGTGTAGACGTTTCACCTACTTTCCAGTATGTTTTGTTTTTACTCCTTGAATGTAGCAAACACATCACTCTTGTGTTTCAAAAATAATACCCAAATTTTTCTGGAAAAATTATCAATTATTGTCAAAAATAATAAGCACATCCTTTAGAAGGCACCCTTGTCGGTCCCTAAAGATTTGAATGGATATACTCAGGGTTCCTTTCATGTTGTGTCTTCCTTTAGTAAAACTGACCATTTTCTATTTTCTAAAGACACAATACTCACAAAATTTCATCTTACTAGTCTTCTGCCCATTAAAAAGTCACCTCCTACTCAACTCTATCATATCATTCTCACTTATATGCCCAAGTCGCATATGCCAAAGTTTTGTAACTTCTTCATCTGCCAAAGAAGAAATAGTAAGTGTTATTATCCCTTATAACTGTGGAACCATGCAAAATGTACAATTGAGTAGAGCTTTTATATCTCTTTATGACAACAAGAGCACTCATGCTCGCCTGTAAAACTCCGGCTTCACCAGTGTATCTATACCCCTTTGAGTCAAGTGTGCTCAAAGATATGAGACTCATCTTCAGTTTTGGAACGTACATTACATCTGTAAGAGTTCTAATAGTCCCATCAAACATTTTGATTCTGAATTAACTAACTCCAGCAATTTTACAAGGTGCATTGTTATCCATAATCATAACACATCTCAAAACTTCCTCATATGTTGTAAAACAGCTCATGTTGGGACACATATGAGAAGTACACGCCAAGTTTAGAACCCTATCCTCACAAAGTTTGGAACCATGTTAGAAATCACAAAAAGCTTTGCTTCACTTTACCCATATTCTACAGCACCAGCCTTTACTATGTTTTCAAGTTGCTTTCATCTATCTGTAGCAGCATCCATTCTCTTGTTCTTCAAAGAGTAACAATCAACTATGATATGCCCCTTCTTCTTACAAAAGTGACGCGCTTTCTCTGCATATCTAGATTTTGATATACCCCTTATATTCCTACCATGATTCCTATCTCGATTTCTCCCACGAACAACCATGCCATCAGCCTAGACTCTTGGATCCACTTGCAAGATGCTTCATCTTCTTTTTAGGCAATAAATCATCATACATCTCATCTACGATGAGAGTATCACAAGTATAAAGTATAGTATCTCTAAAAGTCACATATGATGGTGGCAACAAACACAACGACATCAACTCCAAGTCCTCCTCATCATACTTCACTTCCAATGCCTCTAAATCAGCCACAATTTCTTTGAACATAGATAAATGATCATCTATGGCTTACCTTCGCACATTCGGTGAAAATACAAGTGTTGTTTCAAGTGTAACTTACATGCTAAGTTCTTTGTTATACAAAGCTACTCCAGTTTCACTACAACGCAATGACAATTTTCTCCTTTAGAACATCCTAAATAATTTGATTTTATAGATGTAGATGAGTTTGTAAATGAGCCTTTCAATCCCCACACTATTTTTCATCCTATGTCTTGGTTGAATGTATCTTATAAAAGCCTAGCAAGGCTTCCTCCAAATCTATCTACGCGAGCACTACTCGTATCTTCACCTACATACAGTAAATGTCGTGTTGCGATCCAATAACGGAATATCGTATTTCATCGTTGTATTGCGGAATATCGACATTGCTCTAATACTAGTTCGTTGCGAATTGATCACAAAATAATAGCAAGATGAAAAAATAAAACAAACAAGAACACAATGATTCTACTTGAATACCCAAGAGGGAAAAAATCGCGGGCATAAGAGGTGAATTTCACTATACTCAATAATGAATGTGTTTACAAATCAAGATTTCAATACTCTCAATCAAGTTCTAAAACTCTCAACATATTGTATGAATATTATATCCTCAATATAGGTCGTGGAGATTATATATGAACCTTCAAAACCAAGTTGTAGATAAATAGGAATAGAGAAAATGCGTCAAAATGCAAAACGAGTCTAGATTGGATAAACAGACCCGCCCGAGTGCTAGCCTCGAGGCAATGCAGGCACTGCAACGCTGCACATATGGCGTTGGGGCACTAAATTTCGAGACAAAAATGCACCCAATGCTTTTGATAGCGCCTAGGCGCCGTGATCAGGGCACTTGGGTACCCTTCAAGAGTTCCAAATTCATCCAATGACTTATCTACACTCCCTTTTCCAACCAAAACTCCAATCTCAATGTAATTTTGATCCCTTCAAAGCCAATTCAACAAAAACTCCAATTACTCAATAGAATTTGGGTCATATTGCAACATTGTTGATCAAAAATGTAAGAGATGCCAAACTTGTCGACTATGTTGATTCTTCATTTAAAAAATCATGTAGATATGGCGCTTGAAACAAGGGTATAACATGCCATTACGATTTAATTTAAATGAATACAGAATTATAAATCATATAATCCAGCCCTATTCATGACAAATCCAACGCCGTCAACAAAAAAAAAAAAAAAAAAATGCATGTCGCTAATTTATTAGTACACTAGTATGTTAAATTAGATAGAGTTTAAATGGACATTTTATAAATTGTGTCTCCTCTAACAAATTAACATTGTTTGGAAAAAGGAAAGATATAAAAGCTAGTTTCACATATTTAAGAACTTTTTGTATATATTTAAATTCCTACAATATTGTGTACTTATGAATTTGATATTTTTTAGGCCTTTTGGTGCTAGTACATATGAAAATTCATCTTTGGATTAATGATTATGAATTAAGATACATAAATATTCACATTTTGATTGAGTCGGTATATATGAAAATTCAATTTTAAATCAATTAAAGAGATGCATATAAAAAGTGTGTGTGAAAATGTAAATATGAATTTGAATTCAAACTTTGCTTTACATTAAAGGTAACGTGATGTTTTATTTGTCTTGCATATGAATTAATGTTCTAGATTTTGAAAGTGACATACTCTACCCTCTTTTTTAAGAAAGTTACACGCAACCTAATTTGAATTATTTTCAGATCAACTGAAAGATACATACAAGGTTTTTCTGAAATGTAAATATGAATGTGAATTCAAAATTTGCTTTTACATTAAAAAGTGACATGATGTAATACTTTTTTTTCGTCTTGTATATGAATTAAGGTATTGAAATTCAAAATTGACGTACTCAGCCACACTTTTAAGAAACTCGCACACTATCAAATTTGAATTACAAGGTGTTTGTGATATGTGAATATGAATATGAATTCAAACTTTGTTTTACATTTAGAAATGGCATGATATCAAACTTTATTTGTCTTGCATGTGACTTACAATATTGAATTTTGAAAGTGACATACTCCGCCATTTTTCAAGAAGTCACACACAATCTTGTGAATGTGATATAAAATTAGTTGAAAAAAGAGTTGGATATAAATTAAGATTGTCCATTTGAAGTGATATGTTTTATCACATTTTAATTAAAAAGGTCGAGCAGTGTCTAATGTGATTGTTTTATTGTGCGGCATTATTAAAATGTTACAAAATTGAATGTTTTGAATATGACAACTTTTGGAGGCTGCTACATTTGAAGAAAATGACATGATGTAGTTACAAAATTTAAGAAGAAGCAACAAAAGAAAAGAAAGTGGGAATAGAACTCGAGTGTTTGATTTTCATTTTATTTATTTTTGGATTGTTTTTCTATTTTTTTCGCTATTATAGAATAGAATACATATTAGAAAGTTCTATAAATCATTTTTACTATTGAAATTAAAATACTAACGATATTTCACTTATGATACTTATCTCACACAAGGATTGTCAATTTTGAAAGAAAGAGTGTCAAATGTACATATAATCGGATTCAAGTAAAACTTACTATTAATTAAAGATTAACGATAATTGAAGTTAATTAATGCATAAATTTCATCTACTGCGACAGAACGTTTAGAGAAATTTTATCTATTAGACTTCAATAAAGTTGCTGACATTTAACGTAGTTTCGAACTTTTACCACTTCACCACATAACCCTACGTAAAACGAGATATTTTGAGTGATTGGGTGGGTTTTGGGCCAGTTTCTTTCCTTCTGAAAATCATGAAGTCCTAGGCAAGTAACCTAGTTATCCTTGGGCAAAAATTGGGTCTGGTTGTTAATTAAGCAACGAGAAAATTTCATAACTAAGAGATTAAGTTTTACCCATTTTTAATTTAGGAGATAAGGTTTAAAATTTCAAATTTCAGACTTTTTAAGATTTAAAATTTCAAATCTCAGAATTTTTTAAATTTTAATTATAAATAAATTAATTAAACGTATTAAGGTCACAATTCCATATAATTGGTCACAAATCACAATTTTTATATGTTACAAATTATTTTACCGTCACAATTCAAAAAATTTATAAGTCACAATTTGTTCATCGATCACAAATCAAAAATTTATACATCACAATTTATTCATTGGTCACAAATCTATTAAATTAATAAGTCACATATTATTCATTGATCACAAATCACAAATTTTATGTCACAAATTATTTTACAGTTATAATTCAAAAATTTCATAGGTCACAATTTGTTCATACACAAATCAAAAATTTATACGTCACTATTTATTTATCGATTACAAAGTGTGTATAAGTTACAGTTCATTTATCGATCACAAATTATAAATTTTATTCGTAACAACTTGTTTAAGGGTTGCAAATTGTTAAATTAATTTGTCACAAGTTATTTTTCAATCACAATTTAGTAAATTGTAAATCACAATCACACTTTTTTTTGTCACATATTATATATTTATTACAATTTACTCAACTAATTGATCACAGCCAACCAATTTACTGGTCACAAACATTATTGGTCCCACTCGACGTCCCCGCCACCAACACCATGACGTCGTTGCGATGCCTCAGCCACCACTGCCATAACTATTTGCGATCACCAACTCACCACTGCCAACAATGACAATCTACTACCACACTTAGGGGTGGGCAAAACTCAGATCGAACCCGCCAAAACCGCCCAACCCCAACCAACCCGACCAATTTGAATAGGTTTTTTTGTTATTTTTACACGGTTTGGGTAGGTTGGCTGTGTAGGTCGGGTCGGGTATGGGCTAACCCATGAAAACCAAACAAACCCGTCTAACCCGACCCGCCTACTCTTAAAAAAAAGAAAAATAAAAAGAAATAAAATAAAATGCCTAAAAAGTACAATTGTATAGTCTAAATGTAATTACATTGGTGCATTTCAAAGAAATAGCTCGATGTCCTTTCCACAAGAAATGTAGTATAAGTGTTTCTTGCTATGTTAAATACATTTTGTTCTTTGTAGGCTCAGTTTATGAGGATTGAATAAGATGACAGATAATTTTATTTATTTATTTATTTACTTACTATTTAATCTTGTCTATTCGAATTTAGAGCTTTTTTGGTACAGCTTAAAATTCAATTAAAATTGAAAATATAGCCGTTATTGAGTCTTAGACGTCTAATAAAAGTCAACAATAACGACTAATTTTTCAATTTTAATCCGATTTTAATCTTTACCGAACACTCCCTTAGTATAATAGAAAATTGGACGACTTTAATATTTGTTGATAAGTTGTATCAAACCAACCAACCCAACTTAACTCGACCGATACTTGATTGGGTTGAGTTTCAACATTTACACGAGTTGTGTTAGGTTAAATTTTTATCAAATCGATCACGTTGAGTTGGGTTTGGGTTGAGGTAAAAATCGACTCAACCTAATCCATGCTCACCCCTAACCACACTGACGCAAAGTCTGCTTGCCTCCGCCAACGCTACAACTACATGAACCGCCACCAATACCACAACGCCACCACCAACAACGCTCAACTTCAAAACTACCACCCCACTACCAACAAACCACCATTTTCAACTACAAAAAACTACCAGTGTCAACGCCACCACCAACACCCGCGCCACCATCACCATCACTCGCACCGCCAACATTATCGTACCATCAATGTCACAGCCAACAAAAGCAGTACCACTACCTCATGTACCAAAAATCACAACCACCATCTCCATTAGACTACAACCACCACATCCACAAAAAAAAAAAAAAAATCCCCAAATATGTTGTCCCTGTCGCCATTGCACGCATCAGCAGCAAGCTTGCAGAGACCATCGCATCGCTGCACGCAGCGGTGTAGCCACGCCGCGCTCGGCAGTCGTACGTTACCGCTGCAAGAGGAGTAGATCGGTGATGCAGAACCACTGCACCGCGACGGGTAGAGAGAGAGAGGAGGATGTCAATTGCTGTGAGAAAAGGAGATAGACGTGCGCCGCGACGATAGAGGCAGAAGGATACCGACTGCCGTAACCACCGTGAATGCGCCACGACAAGGAGAGGGAGAGGAATGTCGACTGCCTGAGAGAGAGAGAGAGAGAGAGAGAGAGATGTTTAGAGATGTAGAGAGAGAAATGAAAGGGAGAATTAATTAGGGTTTGAGATAATTTTTTGTGGTATTAATAATATTAAATATTTGAAATAATGGTTATACTACATGTATATAATTTTTTACCTAATCGTTTACACTCCACTCACATTAGGAGGTGGGGACCAAGAGCCGTCATTTTAAAACATACACGGGACCCGCACACACTGTGAGGGGGGTACACCATTCGGTAACCCCTCATTATGTACAAGGGGACTTTCCCTTGAAATAATATATGATTTTTGTATAAATAAACTTTATATCTGATTTTTGAAATTAAATCTTAAAAATTCTGGTTTGATGTAATTACCACTTAAGCAATTTTTATCAATTTGGAACAAAGAGAAAGTATGGTGAAGTTTGATATCAAATTGAAATTTAGTTATCCAATCGAAATTAATGAAAGTTTAGTGACCTAATTGACATAAAATAAAGTTCGATAAGCCAATTAAATTTTGCTAAAAGTTCAAGGAACACGTAAAACTTATCTTCATGTATCAAAACATAAAAAGGGCTAATTCTATTCGAGTCATTGTACTCTGACCAATTTTCAATTGTGTACTATACTTCTGTGACAATTCGATCGTCATACTTTAATTTTTGTATCAATTTGGTCACTACACATGTATTTTGTCTCAATTCTGTCTCGTTGTCTAATTACACTAATGTGACCATTGATTACTAACATGCCCATCCTACGTAGCCACAGAAAAAAAAATGACTTAAAGAAGTCGTACGATTGAAAAATTTTTAAGGTTTGTGCTCTTTTCAGTCCGTGAGTCCGATATTTAAAATATTTTTTTCCAATCATATCTTGCACTAAAAAGAGGAATGGAAATAAACTAAATGACTAAATTAATATATATATATATATATATACACACACACAAAAATTAAATTACCCTTCGGCGCAATGTATTCATTCTTCATGTGACACTACCCCTCCCTGTCCCCACATTTAACATTATTCAATCCCATTTTGCACGAGTTCTTGAAGTTCAAACTGGAAACACGCTTCCTTAGGGCAACAAAATCCCTTCTCTTTCTCTTCCTTCTCATTTGTTTCAAGATCCCGATTGCCACTGCCCAAGTAGACAATGCCAGCCTCCAGCTCATGATTACAGGTGGACAAAATGATCAAACCAAATCAGACCAAATAAGAACCAAATCAAACGAAGAGATTAAAAAAAAAAAAAAAATTTAATGATTTTAGTTCTAGTTCAGTTCTAGTTCTAAAACCAAGAACCAAACTCAATATTTAAACTTATTGTGTGTGTGTGTGAATCACAATTCATGCTCAAAAATTCAATCGAAAATCAATACAAAAATGTAATGTACCTTCGATTTCTCATTTTTCAACGTAGAGACAGGAGATCCTAATTTATTTTGGAAACTCAAATCTTAATTCATTTCTTATTTTCTCTCAGTTTCAATTTATATACCGACAGAGAGAACAACCTTTATTGTTTGCCATCTATCGTCACACTCAGTCACCATTATTACATGAATTTCTGAAATTGAATCCTCAACTTAAGTTCTTGCTCAAATGTTCTTTTTACTTTTTTTTTTTTCAATTAGTAATAAAATTAGAATCAAGCCAAACAAAACCAGAACCGAATGATCTGATTTCGAGTTGGTTACATATCTTAAAAAAAATAAAAATAAAAATCATTTGGTTCCATTATAAAAAAGAAAAATCATAGGTCCATGGTTCAATTAAATTTTTTGAAATCAGAACCAAAATGAAAACATGTCAATTCCTACTCATGAGTGGGACTCTCGAATGCACGTATCCCAACTTTCGATGTAACGAGTCAAACCAAGAAGAAGATAATGATGAAGATGAAGAATTGAATAGTAGATCAATGTACTAAAAAGGGGAATTTATAAAAATGTCTAATTTCATGCTTTTCGATTAAAAATATCTAATTTTGATAACTCTCGCAAAAATGGACAAATTTAGTACTAAATTGTCTATTGTGCCCTTAATGAAAATGAAGCCTTTTTTTTTTTTTCATTTTGTCGTGAAAAGAAAAGTAGCTTCTACGGTAA
This sequence comes from Fraxinus excelsior, assembly GCA_019097785.1. Taxonomy (NCBI): domain Eukaryota; kingdom Viridiplantae; phylum Streptophyta; class Magnoliopsida; order Lamiales; family Oleaceae; genus Fraxinus; species Fraxinus excelsior. Next base: position 8,062,088 of record CM032642.1, read on the forward strand.
GCTACATTAAAATGACGTTCTCGACATTTTAAAAGTTGTTATCAATATTTGAACTTTATTTATCTTGATATTTTATTTATCTAGAATGAGATTTCATTCCGAATATGAGAGTTATCTACATTTCATAAAGTTCTTGGTATTTGAAATGTAGTTCTCGATTTTTAATACATGTGTCAATGAGAAATATAGTATTTATTGTGATTTGATATGTATACTTTTGAAATAAGTAGGGCATGTTATGTATCAAAATTTTATTAGCCAACAAAGTTTTTAATTGTATGCACATTTTTTGTTTTTAGTGTGGAATTATAAATTGTTAACAATGATATTTTGGTCAAAAATATTGAAAAATGAGCTTTAAATAATTAATTAGTGAGTCTCACACTAATTAGAGAAGGTTGTAAAATTTACAACAAGATTGTAAGTCTAGCATTTTTCAAAATTACAAGCGCTGGAATGTAGTGTTGTCAGAATCTCGTGCCCGTCGTGCTCTGGTCGGTCAATCCTTGCACCAGAGGCTGTTCTGCAATCACACATCGCAGGATGTGAAAATATGCAGTAGAAAAGTTTTTTTTTTTGCGCCTTTTCAAGTCTTTTTAAGTTTCGGATTATTAGTACTTCCCTTTTTTTTTACTGAATTAGTGTGAGCATGGGCGGACCTAGGGGTCGCTTAGGGGGCAAGTGCCCCCCCCCCCCCCTTCCATTTTTTTTTTTTCACAATTAAATATTTTATGTTTTTATTTCAATTTTTGAAGTCATTATGGGATGTAAAACGAAATCGAAATATTACATTCTTAATATTATTTCGAAGTGCTCACGGTCTAGTTTTCTACGTCGTTAATGGCGTATGAAACTATCAATCGTAGCAAATGTTACGACTTGTCAAAGTAGGCTGTTCAAAATTAGTATTTCGAAAATTTCAATAACATGATAACTTTAAAAATCATCCGATGATCGTACGCTAATCGAATTTACAAATTGCTTATATCATTTCAAAACTTATTTCGAGAACTATATTATAGGCATACCAAATAGTCCAAATAGATATTAAAAAATAGTTAAAGATTTGTCAAACGTTAGTCTTAAAAAAACGTCGAATTCGCTTTTCTTTAAAAAAATTCAATTATTTTATTAACATTTGTTATTTTTGCGATACAAACTTTTCAATATAATTTTCATCATTTTATTAGAAAGTTTTATATGAAATATGACATAAAAAAATTTCGAAATTTTACATCCGAAAAAGTCACATCACATGTGAATTTTTGGATGCAAAATTACATGGGATATGATTTTTTTGGACGTAAATTTTTAATTGTAAAATTTCTCTCAACATTTTTGCAAGTTCGATTGTGCGCCCCTAACTTTTAACTTCTGCGTCCGCCCCTGAGTGTGAGATTGCCTATCCAGCTATCAAATAAAGATGAAACCCCACATTTTTTCTTTGTTTTATTTATGGCCTTACATTTAAGTGGTCCGATTTTGTAGAGATTAATGTGAGTTTATTTATGTAATTTTCCACTTTTAAAATAAAACCGGGTAATAAATTCGACCTTTGGTTTTATATTGTTCTGATTTTGTAATAATAAAGCAAAAATTTTAAATCACTACTATATTAAAAGAGGGGATGAGTGTTTTATTGTTCATTTATGCACCCTTGCTTTCACACTTCATTTTTGTGCGATCTGATTTTTCTAGAGTGATAACAACAATTGTTGACTGGCTTTCTTCTCAATTTTAATTGAACCGACTCTCAATAATAACAATTTCACAAATACATGGTTTCTCCTCCTCCTTCACTTTCTATATCTCAACTCTTCTATTTCTATTGATTTCTAGAAATAACATATCATTCATCAATTTCTTTTTTCTCCATTACAAACAAAAGCAAAAGTTTGCCCAAGAATTCAAAGAGAGTACACACTACACACCTTCTTCTTCAGTTTTTTGAAATTTCCAAAGACTTTATATGTTTTTTAATTTCACTTCCGATTGGTTACTGTTTTGATTGGATTCTTCTATGTTTATCTTAGAGAGAATGAAGCGGCTACCGTCATGATTGTGTTCGACCCATCGAGACACAATTATTATTCAAATTTGTTGGAATGCAACATCATTCCCATAATTGTTCCTGATACTGCTGCTTCTCCATCTATATATATATTACAATATATAGAATTGTCTTGGTACTGCTGCTTCTCCATCTTCAAATACATTAAAAATTAAAAATTTCCCTCATTTTTTGATCCTTCTCTTAAAAGAGGGAATATGAAGAGGATGACTAAAATAGAGCTAACAGTCAACGTTTTAAAAATCGACCCAATCATCGACCTAGAAAAGGTGAAGGGTTAAGAGTCAAAAGGTTCAACCATGGTCGAACTGAGATTGAACCGTATGCAATAAATACATACAAAAGTAATAAAATATTATGAAATTTTTTTTTTTTTTTAAATTCATATTAATAATTCAAAGTAAATCTATATTTGTTAATTAGATTCATTATCCTACAATTAGTCTCGATACTTCAAAAATTAAAAATTAATATGTTAAAATAGTTTACTTTGTTAAGTTAAAATAGTTTAAACTTATAGAAAATAATATCTAACATAAATATATTAATAATCAAGTGCAAATTAAGTTAAATTTGAAAATTAAATAAATGAAAGGATGAAGGTGAATATTACAATTTAATTAGTTGTGATTCAAAATCGAATTAGTCAATTAGACATACATTTGGAAAATGAGTTTGATGGGCATTTTAACATTTTTTTTTGTTATATCACCATCCCACATTGGAAGTTTATGAAACCATTGGAAGAATAGATCTATAAAAGATATTGTCTCACATTGAAAGTTTATGAAACCATTTGAAAGAATTGTGCATGTATAAAAAGAAAAAAAAGGAAGAAAATGGTTTTAATTCATATATTGGTCATGTTTTTTCTTCTCATTTATGTTTGTTGTGAAATAACTGAAGAGTGAATGTGACTATATAAACATTCATCGAACCAACAATAGACAGTCAACATATATGCTTGACGAGGATGACTACAAGCTTCTTTAGAAAAGTAGTATCTATGTTCCTCGTCCAAAACTTGTACGTGTACGGTTGGTGGTTCTGTTAAATCCATGTCTCCGCACAGTGCGGAGACACGAACATAGAGACATAGATGGTCGAGCACTCAGTGTTTCTGCACCCACAATGTTTTTTTTCATTTCTTATTTTTTTACCAAAAATTCTACTTATTTACATTTTACACAAACTATAAATATAATTTCACTTATTAATAATTTATTTCAAAAATATTAGAAAATATTCAATTTCATACATACATAAGGGGCGTTGCCCCCTCGACCACAGCAACCTGACCGGACTGGTCGATCCTCGTGGGGGCTTGCCCTCGAATCCCACGAGGGACGCTGCCCCCTCGACTCCTACTACCTAAATGGGCAGATCGATCACATTCGGGGCATTACCCCCCAAATATTTGATGAAATTTTTCATTCAACATTTGCATGGCTCCTCAAAATAAAAATTGTTCATAAAGTTAGTGTGTTTAAGATTATCAGATAATATTTTCGATTTTTTTTATTTTCATTAAATTTTCTTCCTTATTCGGTGTGTACTATAAATATTTTGAAACGTTAGCAAGTTTAAAAATGATTAATATTGTCCCAATTAATTTCTTCCTTAGAACAAAGTTTGGCTACCAAAAAAAAAAAATCATTTAAATCTACTAGAATATTATCATTATTAAATTTAACTAATTATTATGTTAGATAAAAATTTACTGACGTCTCATAATACCATTAATATTTGATACATTAACATTACTTTAAAAATACCAAAGCCCGTATATTGAACGGGTGTACAACTAGTACTATATAAAAAAGGAGAATGGAAGGTCATTGTAGATAGAAACAGTGATTAGTTCCATTTTATCTCGTTGTATCTATTTCCTTATTTTCACTACCTCTCCTCCATAATTAACAATATATAAACAAAAAAAAAGGCAATCCAATGTCACTATTCCCTTAAGAGTAACCCATACATGGCATCATCAAATGATACAAGTCTTGGATAAGAATCTACAACGCACTAGAACGCTCTTATTGATAATCCTTTACTCCGACAGCATATAGGGTTTTCAATTTCTTTTCCCTTTTTTTCATCCATTTTTCCTTTCAGTGTACAGTATAAAATGACATCTTTTTCCCACGATTAATGCCAAATTGGCACTGTTTTATAAAGATTGTTTTCACATTAAATGATCTGTCTCTTACACGCCATTTTCACTTATGAATTTCTTTTTTAATTATTTTTTTCCTCCTACTGTGGACAAAACAACGTCTTCTTGCCTTTATTTTCTGGAAAAAGGACGGTACCTTCGAGATTTTATTGATATGTCCTCACTTGTGACGAAAGAATACCGTGGTTACAACTTAAATGAAGCAAAACAATAAATGAGGAAATACTACTTCCCTTACAGCCCATAATCAACCACTAATACAAAAATAAAAATAAAAATGGACCTTAATGTCTAAAATGAGGTAACTCCCAACCTTGCCGCCGAATTGGCCTCTCGAAACACATGGTAAAGCGTACCATTAACCACACAAAGTAGGGCCAAAATATCATTCCAAATATCTTGAATACGCCATAATGAGCATGTTCCTTGCCTTGCCCATTGAACAACTACCTTGGAATCTGATTCCACGATAACATTTTTTAAGCCAACGTCTTTACAGAGTCGCAACCCATCCTGAAGAGCTCTAACTTCTGCTACCATATTTGTTGTAATACCATAGTACCGTGCAAATCCAACAATGAACCAACCTTTAGAATGACGTATTATTCCTCCTCCACCAGCACGACATGGATTTCCTTTTGCCGCACCATCCACATTAAGATTCATAATCTCGTTAGGTGGTTCTCTCCAAGCTACCACTTGAACACGTTTTTGCTTAACACTAGCAATCGGGCAATTAAGTGATTTAAGGCAACGCACATCTCTATCCGAAATTCTCTTCACACTGGAAATAAGGCCCGCACATTGAGACAAAAACGATGTTACCATCCATATAACTTTCCTCCAGTGAATGGTTAATCCTTCCAAATGCGCTTCACGTCTAGTTTTCCATAAAGCCCAATTAATAGCAATCGGTGCAAGACCACGTAAAATACTGATCTGTGAGGTTGAAGATGCTTTCGACCACCATAGATTCATCCTAGTTGCCCAAGAATGAACATATGGCAAATCAAGCTCAAGATGAAGTTCAAAATAATCCCATACCTAATTGGCCAGATCTCAGGTACAAAGCACATGATCAATGGTCTCTTCTGAGGGAGCCGCACAACAAACACATTTAGAAACCAACAGTATCCCAAAAGTTTGGACCACTGTATCCACCGGAATGAAATGTTTGATTGCTCTCCAAGTGACAAAACTCATCCTTTTCGGCATTTTCGAATGCCATAGCCACTTTCTCCAATGACAGGGTGTATTCTTTTTTCGAATCAGTTCCCATGCTGATTTAGTAGAAAAAGTCCCATCTTTGCTAGGCTTCCATATATAAGAGTCATATCCTTCTCGAATACAAATCCCTGAATTCTCTATATCTGTTGCAAATCTCTCTCCAACAAGCTCGCGTAGCCAAACACCATTCCAATGGCCATCCATGAAAGGGTCACGAACTTTTAAACTTTGATCTGTTACCTTAAGACCTGCCCCAACGAGACTCTTCTCGCCCATCCAATTGTCATACCAAAAACTAGAGGAACCATCATGAATACGAACCAACAAATGTTGTAATATCAACGGCATCACCGATACTACACCATTCCAAAATCAAGAATATAAAGGAGATGATTTCATGTTGAATATAGATTTATTTCTCAAGTATTTAGCTCTAAAAAAATCCGCCCAGAATGATCCTCCCTGTAATAATTTCCAATCGAATCGCATGAGAAAAGATTTTTGGATTTCTACTAAGTCACGGAAACCCAGTCCACCCTCTTCCACTGGATAACAGATTTTCTGTCACGAGACCCATTTCCTTTTTTTTTCTCCATCAAAGGTATTCCAGAGAAAAGAGGAAAAAATACGATTGATATCTTTGTGTATCCCCTTCGAAAGATTCAAAACTGACATAATATGAATTGGCATACTGCAGAGAACATATTTTATCAGAGTAATTTTACCTCCAAAAGAAAGCAGTCTTCCTTTCCAGCCCGTAAGTTTCTTCTGAATTTTATCAATCAAAGGTTCAAACACACACCTATTTAAACGACCTGAGTAGAGTGGCACCCCAAGATAACAACATGGCCATTCGCCTTCTTTAAACCTTGATAAATTCAACAAAATTCTTTTCCTAGCTATATTGATATGTTTTGAGAAGAAAATTGAGGATTTTTCCGGACTGACCAATTGTCCAGAAATAGCTTCATACTTCTTGATGTTTTCCAAAATGTTTCCGACAGATTTTTTACCACCATTAGAAAAGATAAGAAGGTCACCAGCATAAAACAAATGACTAATCACCATACCTCCAGAGAGAAAAGGTTGAACACGACTATTACCAATATCTCGGTTTAACATACGAGATAGAAGTTCCTGTGCCAAGATGAAGAGATATGGAGATAAAGTATCTCCCTGACGCAAGCCTCGAGAAGGCTTGAAAAACCCTTTGGTCCTGCCATTAAGCATAACTGAATAATAAGGAAAAGAGATGCAATTGTAGATAAGATTTCGCCACTGATCAGAAAAACCAAATTTGTTAAGCACTGTAAGCAGAAAATTCCAATTCACCCTGTCATAAGCTCTGGCCATGTCAATCTTCATGGTAATGTTGCCACCAATAATTTTTTTATGTAATCCATGAACCATTTCTTGTGCAATAGAAATGTTATCAAAAATGCTTCGACCACGAAGAAAAGCAGATTGTTCTCTAGAAATCATATCTTCAAGTAGAGGGGCCATTCTACTTACCATGATTTTAGAAATAATCTTATAAACAACCGAGCAAAGGCTAATTGGTCTGAATTTGGAAAAACTACTTGGGATATCAACCTTTGGAATAAGGACAATATCGGTGACCCCGAGTGACCCCGAAGGCAGGAGTTAACGGGAATCCTTCAAAGAATTCTATCGCCACTTTAAGAAGATCCTCCTTGACAATGTTTCAAGCATGAATAAAGAAACTCACACTAAAACCATCCGGTCCTGAGAGATGATTAGCGATAGTAGTCCAGGACCGGATTAGCGATAGTAGTCCAGGACTACTAGCATTTTACATAAAGAAACGTTATCTTCTTGAGAGATGATTAGCGATATAAGATCGAAGTCATTGTAGTCAAAGTATGTTGGAGTCACTGAAAATAGTTCTTGGAAAAAACTAACAGCTCCTTCATGAACCTCCTCCACCGAATTTAGTACCTCCCCACCTTCGAGAACCATGTGATTGATAAGTTGACTCTTCTTCTTATTCTTTACACAAGCATAAAAGAACTTTGTATTAGCTTCCCCTTCTTGTAGTCATTTAATTCGTGACTTTTGTAGCCAAAATGATTCATTCCGTTCCAACTACTTTACATATTCATGTCTACATTGCAAAAGTTCTGATTCTGAGTCTGTAGAATATTGATTCAAAAGAGAATTTTTTTTTTTTTAGGTGAACCAGTTTTTCCTATAAAAAATCCATTTCTTTTTCAATTCTCCCAAAGACCTCCAGGTTCCATTTTCGAAGAGCACGTTTAAGGGCTTTGAGCTTGTGAGATAGGCAGACCATAGGATATCCTGCAACATTCATCTCCCACACTTGTTTAACTAATGGCAAAAACTTCTCATGTGAACACCACATACGCAAGAATCTAAACGGTTTGGGGATTTTTTCGATCGTATGAACCATGCACTGAATAACCATTTAGCAGTGATCCGAGGATGCTCTATCCAAATATGACATAGATACTGAAGGAAATTTGTCTTTAAAACTCTGATTCACTAAAATACGATCTAAGCGAGCCCAAATACGACGTAAACCTTGTCGACCATTACACCAAGAAAATTTGGACCATCAAAAGGCACCTCAAAAAGACCAGACTCATGAAGAACTGTGTTGAAATCTTGCTTAGCTCTCGATGTAGGAATAATGCCACCAATCTTCTCTTCATTAGTTCGAACAGAATTGAAATCACCCCCTATCAACCATGGATGCACATCACATTCTACAGTGTGCATTAGGTCACATAGCACCCTTCTATGTTGTTGGAAACAACTAACATAAACAAAGGATGTGAAGATACGAAATTCATCCCAAGATAGCCATCCCGAAATAATTTGATCCGACAAAATAACTTGCTCAAACGTAACATCGTTATCCCAAAACAACCATATTTTACCCCCAAAGTTGACATGTGACATATAATTAGGGAGCCTTAACCGCCTCGCCCATCTAGACATCTTTTGACTTGAAACCATAGGTTCAAACAACGCCATAACTGATGGATTAAAATTTCTTCTTAATTTCATTAATCGATCCTTTGATGAAACCATACCCCTCGCATTCCACATCAATACCTTCATCATTAATAAAAAAAAATTGGATCGTGTGGTTATTCCAAGAACCACCTTTTTTCTATTACTCCCTCTCATTTTTCTTACTGCACGACTCGTATCCAAATCAGTTTCATAGTTCAGTATTTGAAGCTCGGGGAGTTCTTCTTCATAATCTCCCTCCGAGGCTATTTGATGTAGTATGAAAACATCTTCTTTTATCTCAGCTTCAATGTTATGCACCCCACTTTCCTGAACATCAGTGTTTGTTCCCAGTGTGACTCTCTTTTGAGCCTCGTCACATATAACCAGTTGTGCAGCTCCAAGTGAATGAGGATGCACACTTGATTGTTCCACCCTAACCACTAATTCAGCAATTCTTTCTAGTTCATTCATCACAATAGCTTCTTGCACCCCTTCTATATCACCCGTAATAATGGCCTGCTGAAGTAAACTATCATAAGAATTTTGATTATTATGGTCTGTCACTTCCTCTTTGGCCCTTTGTTTTCTACATGTCCTCTCCGAATGACCCTGGATCCTACACACGTGATAAAATTCTGGCAATGTCTCATAGATGACTTCTTGACATCGACTCGATGTGTGGAATGGTGCCCTAGCCAAATCGATTTCAGTGGGGTCTTTGAAATATCTATCTCAACACAAATGTGAGCCCCATAGGTACGCGTTGCACATGCCGTAAAGTTATCTCGTTTTAGAAAATGACCAAAGGCACCTCCAATGATTCTCAACATAGATTCATGATGGTAAAGGGGCGGCAAACCCGGAAAAAAAACCCAAACTGGAACCAATGTTCTTTCATTGTCCTCATCGAAATCCTGTGACCAGATCAACACTCTATATGGAGCACCCTCAATATCAGTTGATTCCCTTGCACACACCGTACAGAAATCTTCCTCATTTGTGAGTCCAATGAAAACGTTTCTTAGCTTTTGCATGGTACTAACTGTACAGGCTACTTTCAGTCCCTAATGAGCCTTGATGAATAGACGGATCTGATCTAAAGAAGGCCTCCTTTTCAAGAACTTTAAAACCATAGAGAAACGAAAAGGGCTTGCTGCTTTATCCAATTCAACCTTTGTGAAATGGAACCACTTCACTCCATCCTTCTCCAATGGTTCACGCATATCCACCTCTACCTCTGGGATGGTCTGAGGTCGAGATTGTAGCATAGAAGCATATGTTACAGGTAACCCCGCCGCCCTGAGAGGCGGCTTCAGTGGAGGCGCCATGCTCATTCTGAAAACCCTAATTTTTCCAGTCGAGAGATTTGTTTGTGTAACGTCTTCTTGCCTTAACTTATGGCAAAACAACGTCGATTCACTGCACTTGAAACTGACATAGGACTTTTTCTCCATTTTCATACGCTGCCCGGCCATTCCTTTTCAAATCCACCATGTTTACTTCTTCTCATCCACACACACTTCACACTCTTTCTCCCTTTTCTCCTCAAAGGTCTCTATAGTGCTTGACCCTTTAAAAAAGATCTTATTTTGAATTCAATTTTCCTTTTGACTCTTTAATCTCGTAACCCGGTTTGAGCCACAATATTCTCTCAAAAATGCATTTTAAATAGTGTTTTGATGGAAAATATGTGATTAAAAAATAAGGAAAAGATTTGAATTTGTATGTAATATTATTTTATTGAAAAATGTATGATTGAAAATAAGAATGAGAAAATTGTATTTTAAAAGAATGGGTATCAAATATGGTGTAAATTCTCATTTCTTGGTTGAACAATGTTTAAGATTTGGTCAAATTCACGCTCTTATCGCTAATTTTTCCCTACATTTATTCCTTCAATTGATGTCAAAAAAAAAAAAAAAAAAATAGAATGTAGTTTCTATTTTTTTCTTTTTTGTATTATTTTTTTTATATGACGGTTTATGTGGCTTCAAAGTTGTTCTTTCTTTTCTTTTCTTTTTTTTACTATTTGGACCTATTTTTGTTTCCTATTAGTTGAGTGAAAATCTGGGGTTTGAACGTATTATTTTGTTGTCTATGATTTTGTGTTCTTTTCGTTCAAGGTTAGATCTGAAGATTTAGGATTTCAGTGTCCTTTTGGATTCTTTTTTTACACTTATTGTCTTTGTTCTGAAATTTACTTTTTAAAGATGTTAGTTTTTTTGTTCGTGGCCTCGAGACTTAGTCTTCAAAGGTTTTTTTTTTTTTTTTTTTTTGCTGATAAAGTGTTGAAAGTTCAAACATTCTTTTTTCGTCATCTATATTTGAGCAGAAGATTTCAGATTTGAAAGTCTTTTTCTTTCTTTGTTAAAGATTAACTTTCCAATCTGTTATTTGGTTTGTAATTATTTGATGATGAAGAGTAAGGGTTCGAATGTTTTATTTTGTTCTCTATGATTTGTGGTGTTTCCATTTGAAGTTTAAGCTAATGGTTTAGGATTTTAGTATCTTAGTGGCTTCACTTTTTACCCTTATTGTCTTTGCTATTTTTATTGTTGGTGATCTCAAGATTTAGTCTTCGAAGGTGTTTTGTTGTTGTCAAGGTGTTGGTAGTTCCAAAATTCTTTTTTATCTTCTATATTTGAGCTGAAGATTTAGGCGTTGAAGGTTTTCTTTTTCCTTTTTTTTATTTGAAAATTTATTGTTTCAATCTATTATTTGGTTTTTTATTATTTGATGATTAAGAGTATCAAGAGATGTCAATGGGCCGAGCCAAGCCGGCTCGGCCCTTAAACCCATGAGCTCGGCTCGAGCTCTTGGCTCGTGAGACACAAGCCATGAGCTCACGAGCCGAGCCACTCGTGGCTCGTGGGCAAGTTCGGCTCAGCCCACGAGCTCGTGAGCTCAGGAGCCGAGCCGCGAGCTTTTTTTTATTACGTTTTCACGTATCTTTTAAAACTTTTTTTAGATTTCACGAGCTTGCTCGGCTCGTTGAGCTCGCAAGCAGATTGTGGCTCGTGTTTTCACAAGCCGACAGCCGTTCGGCCCGTTTGCCATCTCTAAGGGTATGAGTTTGAATGTGTTATTTTGTTCTCTACAATTTGTATTATTTTCATTTGAAGTTAAAGCTAAAGATTTAGGTGTCCTCGTGGCTTCATTTCTTACACTTATTGTTTTCGTTCTCTCGCGTATTCATTAATCTCTTGCTTGGTAGAAAACTTTAGTGTTTATGTTGATGTCTTTGTCTTCCAAGTGTATTTTATCAATAGAAACATACGTGCAACTCATTGTCTTGCTATTCTTTTTCTATAGCTGAAAATTTTCATGTCGTCTCATGATTACTGTCTTTAAAGTGCTTGAAATTGCATATTCTCATCTCCTATTCCATATTTAAGTTCAAGATTTACCCTTTAAATCTGTTATTTTTCCTGCAAGGTCGAGAATTAGTCTTTGAAGAAAGTTGACCCGGAAGAATTACTTGGTAAGTACGACAAAAGTTAAGAATCTTGAATACATCATCCAAATATCAACAAAATTTAAATTCAATCAGAAATCTGAATATTTATTTTGATGTGCATTTTTCCCTTCCATTTTTTTCCTTTGAAATAGTGCGTTGATGCTCTTGATGAGACAACTATTGGGTTGTGTTATGTCATGGAGGGCCTCAAGGAAAAAGTCGAGGTAGCAAAGACGGAGATTCGAGAATTAAACATCCAATTAGATGAAAGTCGAAGGGCTAACACAACAATAACTAAAGTTGTTGTTATCATACCTGATCTGCAGGATAAAATGGAAGCGTTGAAAGCTCAATTACTAGTGCTTCAATGCGTGGTTGGCAGTGGGCAAGCCACCGCACAAGAGCATGTTCATTTCTTGGTTGAACAACGTTTAAGATTTGGTCAAATTCACACTCCTATCGCTAATTTTTCTTTGCATTTATTCCTTCAATTGATGTAAAAAAAAATGTAGTTTCTGTTTTTTTTATTATTTTTTTCATATGATGGTTTGTGTAGCTTTAAAGTTGTTCTTTCTTTCTTTCTTTCTTTTTTAACTTTTTGGACCTATTTTTGTTTCCTATTAGTTGAGTGAAAATTTGGGGTTTGAACGTATTATTTTGTTGTCTGTGATTTTGTGTTCTTTTCGTTCAAGGTTAGATCTGAAGATTTAGGATTACAGTGTCCTTTTGGCTTCTTTTTTATGCTTATTGTCTTTGTTCTGAAATTTACTTTTTGAAGATGTTAGTTTTTTTGTTCGTGGCCTCGAGACTTAGTCTTCAAAATTTTTTTTTTTTTTTTTGCAGATAAAGTGTTGAAAGTTCCAAAATTCTTTTTTCGTCTTCTATATTTGAGTTGAAGATTTCAGATTTGAAAGTCTTTTTCTTTCTTTGTTGAAGATTAACTGTTCCAATCTGTTATTTGGTTTGTAATTATTTGATGATGAAGAGTAAGGGTTCGAATGTTTTATTTTGTTCTCTATGATTTGTGGTGTTTCCATTTGAAGTTTAAGCTAATAGTTTAGGATTTTAGTGTCTTAGTGGCTTGATAGGAATGTAAAATGCATATTTATCCCTCCTTATTTTATGCGGTCGTATGTTTATTTTGTGCCAAAATGTACTCATTACGCTCATATTTTGATTTAGGTGGCAATTCTATGGATATGGCGTAATTTGGAAGAAATATGTGAAAAATGACCAAAATGAAAGAAAGTGAAAGTTCAAGGACTAAAGTGCAAATATTCCAAACTTGTGTCTAACCTTGTGATGAAGATTCGAGAGTATTAGAGGTCAATTGGATGAAGAAAGGATTCAAAGGGATGAAATATGGCCAAGATATTTTCACAGATCAACTTTCAAGCTGAAAAGTTTTGCATCGGTTTTCAGCCTCATATTGAGACCAATTTTGGACATGGTAAACGATCGAATTTGAAGATGGTCTCTGAATAAATGTTTTAGCCCTTTGAGTTATCTTTACAACGCATCTTGAATCGTTTCAATCGGATATCGGTAGAAGAAGTTATAGCCAAAATACTGAACACTATCCGGAGGAAGTTTCGTAAAACTATGCGGCCGCAAGCCTTTAATTCCATGCGGCCGCATAGACCATTCCCGAGAGTTAAAGTGTTGATTTCACTTGTTCCTTGCGGCCGCATGGTTCTGATTTCCTAGTTTCAATCAAACACTTATGGAAACAAATCTTTTTACACTTTATAAATCCTAGAACACAACCAGAACGTGGAGAACGCCTCCCAACTCTATTCTTCTCTATTTTTCTCTTATATTCATGAATTGTAACTAAACTTTTACACTTGGTCGAAGGAGATTGAAGCCTCGGAACCACATATTGTGAGATCTAAATGGTTTTTCTTAATTTAATTCATGTTTTTGAATATTGAATATTTTCTGGCACTTATTTCCATGATTGTTATGTTTAATCTGAGGAGGCCTACAGTTTATTATTTTTGCAATCTACCGCTGTTAAATATCAATCCTAATTGCTGTGAAATATTGATCCCATTAAATGTAATGGGGAGACAGTCGTACGATGGAGTAAAGCAACTAAGAAATGGATGATTTTCTGCGAAAGAGGTTATTGAAACTTAAGAAAATGTGAAATAATTGAACTGCAACCGCTGGTTAAGTAGCATCGTAACAAGATGTGATAGGGTGCAGGTGTTATCTCTTTACCTAAGACGGGCGCGCTTATCTCTAATGTTTAAAGCTGTTATTAAATTGAATCTTGAGCGTGGTTTGAGGGTTATTTATAATTAGGGTTAATTAGAACGCTGGTTTCTAACTAACTAAAATTAAGGAGAAATAGGAAAATTATTTCAACGGTGAATATTCAAGATATGAATTGAATTATCATTGCATCTATGATCAATTGTGGATTTCCGAAGGTGGATATTGACTTGGACCAAGGTTAGTCTTTTGATTGTTTTCGTTAATTTAGTTTTCATTGTTATTAATTGCGTTATTTACAATTGTTTGCATACAAAACCCCCCAATCATTGTACGGAGTATAAAATATTAAATTACACACTCTTCGTTGGATCGACCCTTACTTCCACTACTACATTCGTTTTAGAGGTTTAAGGACTATTTTTGGGTGCATACGACAGCACACCAAGTTTTGGCGTCGTTGCCGGGGAGTGGTGTTAATTTATTTTTATGCTTCTTTAGTTGTTTATTTTATTTTGAAAAAAAATCAAAAAAATCACAATTTTTAGGTTTTTAGGCAATTTATTGTTTTTAGAAATCTTAGCGTAGAATTTTATTTATTTTTCTTACTCTAGTTTCTTTTTAAACTTGTTTTTCATATTTTTTTTTTAGTTTCCTTGATAGTTTATGCCCATAACTCGATCTACTACTCAAGAAACTTGATTGCAAATATGGCTGCCAATTCTCAACAATTTGGCGCCAGATTTGATCCCCCTTCTAGACAAGTTAACGAGGTAAATGTTTCATCCATTGAACAACAACTAGCGAGTCTAACTACTCTTATTTGTCAAATGGCTGTAGGTACTATGCAAACAACAAAGACTTATGGAATTTGTTCATTTGTAGGCCATCCAACTGATATGTGTCCAACACTTCAAGAAGAATCTGTTGAACACGTAAATGCAGCCGGTAGCTTCCCTGGACAACAACAGAGGAATTATGATCCCTATTTAAACACGTACAATCAAGGATGGAGGGATCATCCAAATCTTATGAGAATCGACAAGTGAATCAACCTATGAATCAAAATTGGCAGAATTTCCAGCAATATAATCAGCCATACCCTCCTAGACAACAACATGGACAAACGTCTAACTCTAGTATGTCTTTAGAAGATCTAGTTAAATCTCTTGCCACTAACACTTTACAATTTCAACAGGAGAGAAGGGCTAGCATTCAAAGGTTGGAAAATCAAATGGGTCAAATAGCTAACGCGGTCAGTAGGTTGGAGTCACAGAATTCGGGAAAACTACCCTCTCAAACAATGGTGAATCCAAAAGAAAATGTGAGCGTAATCATCCTGAGAAGTGGTGAAAATGTTGAGATTCCGGTAAAGGCATCCCCTAAGCCATTGGAGCAAGAAGAGGAAGAAAAAGAGGTTGCAAACAAGACTGTCACTAATGATACTGAGGTGACTGAGCGTAAGTTTTTACCCTTCTCTGATTATAAACCAATACCACCTTTTTCTCAAACTTTAGTAGGATCTAGAAAATATGAACGAGATCATGATGAACTGCATGAAATTTTTAGTAAACGTGAGGTAAATATTCCACTTTTAGATATGTTTAAACAAGTGCCTCGTTATGCTAAATTTTTGAAACACTTGTGCACAAGTAAAAGGAAACAAAAATTGAAGGGGATTGAAAGGGTAAAAGTTGGAGAACAGGTATCTGCAATAATTCAAAAGAAACTTCCTGCAAAGTGTACGGATCCAGGTATGTTCACTATCCCTTGCATGATAGACAATACTAAGTTTGAGAAGGTCATGTTAGATTCCGGAGCATCTATTAATGTCATGCCATATTCTGTATACACTTCCTTGAAATTAGGACCTTTAATTGACACTGGTGTGATAATTCAACTAGCTGATAAATCTAATGTCTATCCTAAGGGGGTAGTTGAGGATGTTCTCGTGAAAGTTTATGAGTTGGTTTTTCCTGTTGATTTTTATGTGCTTGACATGGGCAGTAGTAATCAAACTCTCCCTATTTTGTTAGGAAGACCGTTCTTAAGGACATCCAAAACTAAAATGGACTTTCATAATGGCACACTAACCATGGAATTTGATGATAAAACTATTACACTTAATATTTATGATTCCATGAAACATCTATGTAATAATAACCATGTTCATTTTATTGATGTGATTGATCAATTAGTATAGGATGTTTTCGAATTTGTTGCTACAAAAGAATGGGAAGTTGTCAATATTGAGCATCTTGGGAAGGAAAAAGAGGAGCTGGCCTTAAACACTGAGTTACAAAGAACTGTGGCAGCATTAAATGATCTTCCAGAGTCAGGTAAGAGTTTTGGTTTTGTATTACTGGTTTCTAATGAGAAACCTCTATCTTTTGTTTTGCAGACTTTCATTTCGGTTTTGAAACCTTACCCTAGTCACTTCAAGTATGTATTCCATGGAGATGGAGGAACATTGTCAGTTATCATTCTCATTGGACTTGGTACACCGCAAGGAAGATCGAAACCAACCATGATAGACCCAGGCTGAATAAAGAAACATTGAGTCGAGCCACAGATGATAAACAAAGGCGCTGCTTGGGAGGCAACTCAAGGGGAGTTCGTTCCTTTATCATTTTATTTTTGTTTTTATTTTTCGCATTCTATTTCTTATTTTAGTTATATTTGTCCTTTTCTTTGCATTAGACCTTACATTGGGGACAATGTAAGTCTTAAGTGTGGGGGAGAGATTTAGATTTAAGTTGCATTTATATTGAGTGAGTTAATTTTTTTTTAAAAGAAAACACAAATGTGCATGATTTTTCAAGAAGAGAAGTTGAGGTTAAAAGATTTTTGGTTGTGTATGCTATTTGCTGGAATTAGTTAGGCTTTTGAAGAACTCATAACATGATTGAATGAATAATCCTTCAACTTAGGGTTGATTAGTGGAGTTATTTTCTTTGAGAATGGTAGTAACTAAATTCTGTAGACAAAAGCCAGTGAGATTTTTGAGCCTTTAGACTGATACATCCATAACAGTCTCATTATTTCTTTTCATGTGTGATATTCTTCCATAGTTTTATTTCTCTAGAACTTGCATTGATTCTCTTCAAGATCACATTGATACATGAATGCACGAACATGATTAAGGTCATCTTTGTTACATAAATGAGCTTCATTAGCCAAATAGCTGACCCTGTAATTGAATTTTCCATTGTTGAGCCCATTTGAGCCTTATTGCCTTTTCTTTGTATAAACTCACATTACAAGCTTTAAACTGAAAAAATAATATCTTTACCCAAGCCTTAGAGCTAGTGGAGTATTGTTGAATGTCATGAGAAGTGTGGGTATACAAGAAAATAAGTGTGTGAGTATCAAGATTTATAGTAGTGCTATTATTGGTGAATTGGAACAAATTTTCTATGTCAATTCAGGGAGTTCCATTATTGGTGTATAATTTGAAGTTTACATTGTACAAGAAAAATGCAAGAAGGAGAAGAAAAAAAATGAATGATTGAGGAAAAAGAGAAAAAAAAAATAAGTGATGAAGAAGAGTGATTTTAATATGAAAAAAATCTATATTCATAACTCTTCCTACATCTCAAAAGGAGTTCGATTTGTGTAGGATAGATGCAAAAGTGATGAAACTATCATTTGGAGTGGTTAGTTTACATGTCTTATGTATATGTTTGAGCTAAGTCTATTTATCTTTACTCCACTAGTTTCGATGGCTCTTGAGTCACATACCCAAATATTTCTCACCTTGACCATGAGCCACATTACAACCTTTGAAAAGTCCTTATGATTCTTGTAAAACATGTGATCTAAGTGGTGGCGATTGAGAAAATATGCAAGCATATGGTAGAACATCTCCATTGGAATGAATTTGAGCGAAACACTTACCCTTTTAAACACATGAGAGTTGAGTGCTTATATCCGTGAGGGTCTACGTGTTTAGTTTACTCCATCTTCATATGAACATGGTCGCTAATTGATTATGAGTTGTGTGGAATGTTTATTCATCATATTTTATGTGTTTTGAAAAAATTTGATGGTTCTATGTTTTTTATATTATAACCTGGTGTTTTTTCGGTATTAAATTTGAGTTTTGCCCGAGGACGAGCAAAAGCCAAGTGTGGGGGAATTTGATAGGAATGTAAAATGCATATTTTTCCCTCCTTATTTTATGTGCTCGTATGTTTATTTTGTGCCAAAATGTACTCATTACGCTCATATTTTGATTTAGGTGGCAATTCTATGGATATGGCGTAATTTGGAAGAAATATGTGAAAAATGACCAAAATGAAAGAAAGTGAAAGTTCAAGGACTAAAGTGCAAATATTCCAAACTTGTGTCTAACCTTGTGATGAAGATTCGAGAGTATTAGAGGTCAATTGGATGAAGAAAGGATTCAAAGGGATGAAATATGGCCAAAATATTTTCACAGATCAACTTTCAAGCTGAAAAGTTTTGCATCGGTTTTCAGCCTCATATTGAGACCAATTTTGGACATGGTAAACGATCGAATTTGAAGATGGTCTCTGAATAAATGTTTTAGCCCTTTGAGTTATCTTTACAACGCATCTTGAATCGTTTCAATCGGATATCGGTAGAAGAAGTTATAGCCAAAATACTGAACACTATCCGGAGGAAGTTTCGTAAAACTATGCGGCCGCAAGCCTTTAATTCCATGCGGCCGCATAGACCATTCCCGAGAGTTAAAGTGTTGATTTCACTTGTTCCTTGCGGCCGCATGGTTCTGATTTCCTAGTTTCAATCAAACACTTATGGAAACAAATCTTTTTACACTTTATAAATCCTAGAACACAACCAGAACGTGGAGAACGCCTCCCAACTCTATTCTTCTCTATTTTTCTCTTATATTCATGAATTGTAACTAAACATTTACACTTGATCGAAGGAGATTGAAGCCTCGGAATCACATATTGTGAGATCTAAATGATTTTTCTTAATTTAATTCATGTTTTTGAATATTGAATATTCTTCTGCACTTATTTCCATGATTGTTATGTTTAATTGCTAGGAGGCCTACTAGTTTATTATTCGTTGCAATCTACCGCTGAGTTAAATATCAAATCCGTAATTGTTTGATCCCTTTAACTTGTGAAGCACTAAGATTTGATGATTTTCTGCGATAGAGGTTATTGAATCTTAAGAAGAATATTTAAATAGATTGAATGCAACCGCTGGTGTTTGTGTTATCTAGTTCATCGATTTTTCTATTGTTTAAAGCTGTTATTAAATTGAATCTTGAGCGCTGGTCTGGGGTTATTTAATAATTATGGTTAATTAGAACGCTGGTTTCTAACTAACTAAAATTAAAAAGAAATAGAAAAATTATTCCAACGGTGAATATTCAAGATATGAATTGAATTATCCTTGCATCTATGATCAGTTGTGGATTTCCGAAGGTGGATATTGACTTGGACCAAGGTTAGTCTTTTGATTGTTTTCATTAATTTAGTTTTCATTGTTATTAATTGCGTTATTTACAATTGTTTGCATACAAAAACCCCCCAATCATTGTACGGAGCATAAAATATTAAATTACACACTCTTCGTGGGATCGACCCTTACTTCCACTACTACATTAGTTTTAGAGGTTTAAGGACTATTTTTGGGTGCATACGACAGCACACCATGGCTTCAATTTTTACCCTTATTGTCTTTGATATTTTTATTGTTGGTGATCTCAAGATTTAGTCGTCGAAGGTGTTTTCTTGTTGTCAAGGTGTTGGTAGTTCCAAAATTCTTTTTTATCTTCTATATTTGAGGTGAAGATTTAGGCGTTGAAGGTTTTCTTTTTCTTTTTTTTTTATTTGAAAATTTATTGTTTCAATCTATTATTTGGTTTTTTATTAGTTGATGATGAAGAGTATCAAGAGATGTCAATGGGTCGAGTCGAGCCGGCTCGGCCCTTAAATCCATGAGCTCGACTTGAGCTCTTAGCTCGTGAGACACAAGCCACGAGCTCACAAGTCGAGCCGCTAGTGGCTCGTGGGCGAGCTCGGCTCAGCCCACGAGCTCGTGAGCTCACGAGCCGAGCTGAGCCGCGATCCACAAGCCGAGCCGCGAGCCACAAGCTTTTTTTATTACTTTTTCACGTATTTTTTTAATTTTTTTGGATTTCAGGACCCCACAAGCCGCTCGCAAGCTCGACGAGCCGAGCTCGGCTCGTCGAGCTCATGAACAACTCGTAGCTCGTGTTTTCACGATCCGACAGCCGCTCGGCCCGTTTGCTATCTCTAAGAGTATGGGTTCGAATGTGCTATTTTGTTCTCTACAATTTGTATTATTTTCATTTGAAGTTAAAGCTAAAGATTTAGGTGTCCTCGTGGCTTCATTTCTTACACTTATTGTCTTCGTTCTCTCGCGTATTCATTAATCTCTTGCTTGGTAGAACAATTTAGTGTTTGTGCTGATGTCTTTGTCTTCCAAGTGCATTTTATCAATAGAAACATACGTGCAACTCATTGTCTTGCTATTCTTTTTCTATAGCTGAAAATTTTCATGTCATCTCATGATTACTTTCTTCAAAGTGCCTGAAATTGCATCTTCCCATCTCCTATTCCATATTTAAGTTCAAGATTTACCCTTTAAATCTGTTATGTTTCCTGCAAGGTCGAGAATTAGTCTTTGAAGGAAGTTGACCCAGAAGAATTACTTGGTAAGTACGACAAAAGTGAAGAATCTTGAATACATCATCCAAGTATCAGCAAAATTTAAATTCAATCAGAAATCTGAATATTTATTTTGATGTGCATTTTTCCCTTCTATTTTTTTCCTTTGAAACAGTGCGTTGATGCTCTTGATGAGACAACTACTACGTAGTGCTATGTCATGGAGGGCCTCAAGGAAAAAGTTGAGGTAGCAGAGACGGAAATTCGAGAATTAAACATCCAATTGGATGAAAGCCGAAGGGCTAACGCAACAATGACTAAAGTTGTTGCTATTATACCTGATCTGCATGATGAAATGGAAGCGTTGAAAGCTCAATTACTAGTGCTTCAACGCGTGGTTTGTAGTAGGCAAGCCACCACACAAAAGCATGTTCAAATGCTCAGAATTTCGGAACCGTGTACCTAAGAAAAGATACGCGATGTAAAAAAAGTCGAGAACTTCTTGTTTAATATGGAACAATACTTTGTTGCGACTTCGATCAAAGAAGAAGCAAGAAAAGTTTCAAAGGCTACCATATATCTTGGTGGAGATGCAAAACTATGGTGGCGGACAAAGTATGCTGACATTCAGGCCAACATGGTCCGAATAGATTTTTGGGATCTCCTCAAGGAAGAGATCAGATCTCAGTTTTCCCAAGAAAAAATGTGGAATACCAGGCACCTCGGGCATTATGAAAACTGAAACATACAAGCTCCATCAGGGAGTATGTGAAAGCCTTTTTAGGAAATATATTGAATATTCAAGATATGTCGGAAAAGGATAAGCTATTTACCTTCATGGAAGGGTTGAAACCGTGGACACTCATGGAACTTCAAAGACAGAAGGTCGCTGATTTGAGCACGGCTATGAGAGCTGCTAAATGTTTAAGTGACTATCAACCGGAATCGAGAAAGGATTGACCTTCGAAAAATAGTCAATCTGTTGGATGTGGAAGAAGATCCTACAGACCCAGCTCAAACTCAAATAGGGGAGAGCGTTACTCTTAGAACAAGGGAGGAGCCTATCAAGGCACCCGTAAGAGTAACTCTCAGGAAAACTATTAAAATAGCTATCAAGGAAACTATAACGACAACAACAGTAACAATTGGAATAAGAGAAAAGCAATGGAGGGCAGATATGATGTCACTCCTAAATTGATGTATTTTTTATGTGAAGGACCCTGACACAAACTCAGGAGCAAGATCAACGTGAAAATCATGAATTAATTTGAAAATGTTGGGAAAGCCCAAATATAGGTTAAAAACGGTAGAATCTTGACCCACAAATTATTGACCCAAGCAACTAAACAAAAATGAAGTTTGAATGACCTCTTGATTACAAAACCAACGAACCTTGATTTGTGAACGCCACAAATGGTGCCTAATCCTTTGATAAGTTCTAAGGGTTGAACATCACAAATATAATAATATTATAAGTTCGATACATGTTCAATCAAGAACAATGAGAGAGAAATTCTCAATTCATTATGTCAAAAGTCTTAGTTTTTTTTACAATGAAGGAAATAAATTTATTTATACTAAAACCTAATTAATGTAGTTAAAATAGAAAATAACTCTAAATAATACAAAAGATATCAAAAATTTGTATTTTACTTAAACTGGGAAACTCCAAAAAATTAGAAATTTTTGGCCTCTTTGTGTACCGTGCAGCCACATGGTGTATTTCTATGTGGTCGCATGGTTATTCGATTTTTCGTCAACTTGTTCTCGGTATGTTTTTATGCGATTGCAAGCCCAAAAGTACCATGCACTCACGTAACCTTGTACAAAATTTCGTAACGATTCCGAATTGTACTCATGGACAAAACTCCGACAGCCGAGCTGAGAGTTATTCACATTTTAATCCACGTTACTCGTTTTCTTTCCAAATGTCTTCCAAACCTTGAATTTAACTCGTTTCGGCTCCAAAGCCCTTCACGAAACTTGAACCTTGGCTTGTCAACTTTACTCATCTGAACTTCATTACTTGAAACCTTAACTCGTATGACCCGACCAAGTGATTGTCTATCCCGGATCATATCAGACCCCATCAGTTGGCGAAGTGTCCTCAGAAGCGGATGGTAAATGTATATTGTCTACTAGCAAGTGGTGGGATGAGTTTAAAGTGAGATGATCCGCAAGCTAGCTATCATGGCTAGATCAACTCCGAAGAGGATGTAGATGTAGTTAGTGTATTCTCACATCGGTGTAATACACTATCGCACCGAGCTACTAAAAGGGATGAAGTTCCCTCGAAAGAGCCGAAGATGGAAGAATCAAATACTCATATTTGTAGGGCGAAAGGCCTAATGTACATTGATGTGAAGATCAATGGAAATTAAATCAGGGCTATGATAGATATCGGTGTTACTCACAACTAACTTGCAAGTACCGAAGTACAGCGGCTCAAACTTGTTCTAGAAAAAGGTAATGAAAAGGTAAAAGCAATCAACTCCACTACTCAACCAATAGTAGGAGTAGCAGAATCTGTAACAATCAAAGCAGGTTCTTTCGAAAGAAGGAAAAATTTGTCGGCAATTCACATTGATGATTTCAAGCTCATTCTGGGATTAGAATTTCTTTGGGATACAACGATGGCATTGTTGCCATATTCCAACTCGTTAATGACGATGTGTAGTAAACTGTACATCATCCCCATACAAGCTAGGAAAACAAGAGAGAAGAGTGTATCGGCCATACAATTTAGTAAGATTTTCAAAAGGAATGAACCCTCATTTTTTTGCACTCTTCGAATAAAGGAGATTGAAGAGGCAACTGGCCCTATTCCAAAACCTATAAGAAAGCTTATTAAGAAATTTGAGGACATCATGCCAAATGAGTTACCGAATAAATTGCCACCAAGAAAGGCAATTGATTATGAGATTGAACTTATTCCAGTGGCCAAACCTTCCGCTAGGGCACCCTGTCGTATATCTCAGTCAGAGCTTGAAAAACTTCGAAAACAGTTGGGAAAAATGTTGGAAAGTGGGATTATCATGCCAACGAAATCACCATATGGAGCTCCTGTGTTGTTTTAGAAAAAGGCCGATGGTTCTCTTAGAATGTGTTGCGACTATTGAGTCTTGAATAAGATCAATGTAAAGAACAGTTATCCTATTATGCTAGTCGTCGATTGCTTCAATCGATTAAGTCGAGTTAGATACTATACAAAGATTGATCTTAGGTCTAGATATTGGCAAGTTTGGATCAAGGAGGGAGATGAAGCAAAGACAATGATGGTAAATAGATATGGATCCTTCGAATTGAAGGTGATGCCTTTTGGCTTGACGAACACTCCAGCGACATTTTGCACGATGATGAATCAAGTGCTTCACAATTTTTAGGTGGTGTACTTAGACGACATAGTAATCTACAAAAAAACATTGGAGGAACATGTGCAACATGTGACACAGGTTTTCAATCGGCTACGAGAGAATGAAATCTATGTCAAACCGTCCAAATGTTCATTCGCTCAGACGTCTATCAGCTTTTTGGGTCACATCATCAAGCAAGGTAAGATTCATATGGATTCAAAGAAGGTTACAAAAATTAAAGATAGAAAACCACCAAAAAACGTCCCCGATGTGCATTCGTTTCCCGAGTTATGCAATTACTACCGAATATTTGTAAAAGGGTACTCAGAAATTGCATTGCCACTTATGGAATTGACAGAGAAGGATAAGGATTGAGACTGGTCATCCCAATGCCAAACTGCTTTTGAAAGGTTGAAGAAATCGATGTTGATGAATCTTGTATCAGCCTTATCGGATATGACTAAACCATTCATGGTGTATACCGATGCTTCAGACTTTGCACTTGGTGGAGTCCTTATGCAAGAAAGACATTCGGTAGCGTATGAGAGCCGAAAGCTAAATAAGGCAGAACGTCGTTACTCGACGCACAAAAATGAGTTGTTGGCGGTAGTTCGTTGCCTTAAGAGATGGTGTCACTATTTGCTTGGGTCTCCATTTATTGTGAAGACAAATAACACGGCGGTTAGTCACTTTATGTCACAATCGAAACTATCAAGCAAACAAGCTCGTTGGCAAGAACTTCTTTCAGAGTTCAATTTTATGCTAGAGTATTGTCTAGGATCTAGCAATCATGTTGCCGATACTCTCAATCATAGAGTCGACTTGGCTACATTTTCTCTATGGTTGCTCTTTCGGAGAGTACGGTTACGACAAACACAAGGGACCAAATTCGTGAGCTTTTAGATAAAGATCCGGCTACTTAATATTTTATCAACCTCGATGAGGGCCTAGTAAAGACTAAAGGAGACTGCCTTTACGTTCCTAAGGGCGGAGATTTGAGAAAATCACTAATTAGGAATGCCACGACACAATTTGGCCAGGGTACCCCGGAGAGGAACATACTTCTAGACTACTAGAATGTGCATACTACTGGTCTCAAATACTGGACGACGTTGCAACTTATGTGAAAACTTGTCTTGTTTATTAGCAAGATAAGGCAAATCATCAGAAAAAGGCAGGCTTGCTGGAGCCCCTTTCCGTCCCAACTAGACCATTCGAGAGTGCATCGATGGACTACATTGTTTGTTTGCTAAAGGTTGGAGATTGTAGCACCATCATCGTCCTGGTAGACCGTCATCCAAGTATACAACTTTCTTTGCAACACCCAAGTATGTACCAGCCGAAAAGATAACTCAACTCTTCTTCAAACATATTGTCAAATACTGGGGACTACCTAAGGACATTGTAAGTGATCGGGATCCTCGATTTACTAGCTTATTTTGGACCGAGTTGTTCAAACTTTTTGGTTCAATTTTGAGCATGAGCTCTAGTTTTCATCCACAATCTGATGAACAGATGGAACGCTTTAATTCTATATTGGAAGAATATCTTCAGCACTTTATCTCTACTCCATACAAAAGTTGGGTAAAACTTTTGGACGCGGCTCAGATGTGTTTCAATGCCCAAAAGATATCTTCCACCAATAAGAGTTCTTTTGAGATTGCTACTGGCCAGCAACTATTACTCCCTCACATTGTGGATATCGATCAAAGTACCAAGTCCTCTCAAGTAAAAAGCTTCTCTCAAGAGTGGAAACAAAATATTGAAATTGCTTGGAGTTATCTTGAGAAAGCTCAGAAACGATACGAAAAGTCTGCAGATCTAAAGCGTTGTTTCCTTGAATTCAATGTTGGAGATCTGGTAATGGTATACCTTACTGACAGAAACTGTTAAAAATCTACGAGAGGGAAAGACTTGAGATTGGTACCAAAATATATTGGACCATTGTCCATCGTGAAGAGGATTGGATAAGTGACATACAAAGTTGCACTCCCTTCATGGTGCAAAATCCACATGGTCCTTTATGTTGGTATATTCAAGTCATACTTTGCCGACAAGGAGGATGCATCCAGAAATGAACTTAAGCAACCTGTGTTTGAATTGAAAATAGCTGGAAAGAAGGTTGCTGAAAAGATTCTTGACCATCGAACTACTCGAGCTTCTAGAAAACATCATCAAGAGTACTTGGTCAAATGGAGCGGATGCACCATGGAGGGGAATACTTGGGAAAGCGGAAAAGACCTTGAAACCTTTAAACCTGTAGACATTAAAAATAAAAGTGAATAACGGGTTGGGTTAATTTAAATAATTAGCCTAATTAAATTTATTGAATCAAAGTCTAGGCCCGTAAAATTCTAAAAGCATGGCGTGCTGTCGTAGGCACCCAAAAATAGTCCTTAAACCTCTAAAACTAATGTAGTAGTAGAAGTAAGGGTCGATCCCACGAAAAGTGTGTAATTCAATATTTTATGCTCCGTACAATGATTGGGGGATTTTTGTATGCAAACAATTGTAAATAATGCAATTAATAACAATGAAAATTAAATTAATGAAAATAATCAAAAGACTAACCTTGGTCCAAGTCAATATCCACCTTCGGAAATCCACAATTGATCATAGATGCAATGATAATTCAATTCATATCTTGAATATTCACCGTTGAAATAATTTTCCTATTTCTCCTTAATTTTAGTTAGTTAGAAACCAGCGTTCTAATTAACCCTAATTATTAAATAACCTCAAACCAGCGCTCAAGATTCAATTTAATAACAGCTTTAAACAATAGAGAAATTGATGAACTAGATAACACAAACACCAGCGGTTGCATTCAATCTATTTAAACATTCTTCTTAAGATTCAATAACCTCTATCGCAGAAAATCATCAAATCTTAGTGCTTCACAAGTTAAAGGGATCAAACAATTACGGATTTGATATTTAACTCAGCGGTAGATTGCAACGAATAATAGACTAGTAGGTCTCCTAGTAATTAAACATAACAATCATAGAAATAAGTGCAGAAAAATATTCAATACTCAAAAACATGAATTAAATTAAGAAAAACCATTTAGATCTCACAATATGTGGTTCCGAGGCTTCAATCTCCTTCGACCAAGTGTAAAAGTTTAGTTACAATTCATGAATATAAGATAAAAATAGAGAAGAATAGAGTTGGGAGGCGTTCTCTACGTTCTGGTTCTGTTCTAGGGTTTATAAAGTGTAGAAAGATTTGTTTCCATAAGTGTTTGATTGAAATTAGGAAATCAGAATTTTCATCCCGGAAATGAACCATGCGGCCGCATGGTTTAGAGGCTTGTGGCCGCAAGGAACAACTGAAATCAGCACTTTAACTCTCGGGAATGGTCTGTGCGGCCGCATGGAATTAAAAGCTTGCGGCCGCATGGTTTTACGAAACTTCCTCTGGATAGCTTTCAGTATTTTGGCCATAACTTCTTCTTTCGATATCTAATTGAAGCGATTCAAGATGCGTTGTAAAGCTAACTCAAAGGGATAAAACTTTAATTCAGAGACCATCTTCAAATTCGATCGTTTTCCATGTCCAAAATTGGTCTCAATATGAGGCTAAAAATCGATGCAAAACTTTTCAGCTTGAAAGTTGATATGTGAAAATGTCTTAGCTATATTTCATCCCTTTGAATCCTTTCTTCATCCAATTGACCTCTAACACTCTCAAATCTTCATCATAAGGTTAGAAACAAGTTTAAAATATTTGCACTTTAGTCCTTGAACTTTCACTTTCTTCCATTTTGGTCCTTTTTCACATATTTCTTCCAAATTACGTCATATCCATAGAATTGCCACCTAAATCAAAATATGAGCGTAATGAGTACATTTTGGCACAAAATAAACATACGAGCGCATAAAATAAGAAGGGAAAAATATGCATTTTACATTCCTATCAAATTCCCCCACACTTAGCTTTTGCTCGTCCTCGGGCAAAACTCAAATTTAATTCCCCAACACACCAGGTCATAATGCCAAGAACATAGAACCATCAAACATTTTCAAAACACATAAAATATCATGAATAAACATTCTACACAACTCATAATCAATTTGCAAGCATTTTCATATGAAGATGGAGTAAACTAAACATGTAGACCCTCACGGATATAAGCATTCAACTCTCATGTGTTTAAAATGGTAAGTGTTTCGCTCGAATTCATTCCAATGGAGATGTTATTCCATATGCTTGCATATCTTCTCATTCGCCACCACTTAGATCACTTGCTTTACAAGAATCGCAAGGACTTTTCAAAGGTTGTAATGTGGGTTATGGTCAAGGTGGGAAATATTTGGGTATGTGACTCAAGAGCCATCGAAATTAGTGGAGTAAAGATAAATAGACTTAGCCCAAACATATACATAAGACATGTAAACCAACCACTCCACATGATAGTTTCATCATTTTTGCATCTATCCCACACAAATCGAACTCTTTTTTTGAGATGTAGGAAGATTTATGAATATAGATTTTTTTTCACATTAAAATCACTATTCTTCATCACTTATTCATTTTTTCCTTCTTCTTGTGTTTTTCTTGCACAATGTAAACTCCAAATTATACACCAATACTGGAACTCCCTGAATTGACATAGAAAATTTGTTCCAATTCACCAATAATAGCACTACCATAAATCTTGATACCCCCACACTTATTTTCTTGCATACCCACACTTCTCATGACATTCAACAATCCAATAGTTCTAAGGCTTGGGAAAAGACATTGTTTTTTCGATTTAAATCTTGTAATGTGAGTTTATACAAAGAAAAGGCAATAAGGCTCAAATGGGCTCAACAATGGAAAATTCAATTACAGGGTCAGCTATTTGGCTAATGAAGCTCATTTATGTAACAAAGATGACCTTAATCATGTTCGTGCATTCATGTATCAATGTGATCTTGAAGAGAATCAAGGCAAGTTTTAGAGAAACAAAACCATGGAAGAATATCACACATGAAAAGAAATAATGAGACTGTTATGGATGTATCAGTCTAAAAGCTCAAGAATCTCACCGACTTTTGTCTACAGAATTTAGTTACTACCATCCTCAAAGAAAATAACTCCACTAATCAACTCTAAGTTGGAGGATTATTCATTCAATCATGTTATGAGTTCTTCAAAAACTTAATTAATTCTAGCAAATAGCATACACAACCAAAAACAATCATTTAACTCTCAACTCATTTTCCTGAATAATCATGCAAAAAGTATTGAAATTAAACTCACTCAATCTAAATGCAATAAGTCCAAATCTCATCCCCCACACTTAAAACTTACATTGTCCCCAATCTAAGTGCAATGCAAAGAAAGGACGAAGATAAAAATAGAAATGCAAAAATAAAATGGAAAAGGAACGAACTCCCCTTGAGTTGCCTCCCAGCAGCGCCTTTGTTTATTGTCTTTGGCTCGACTCAATGTTTCCTTATTCATCCCGGGTCTATCATGGTTGGCTTCGATCTTCCTTGCAGTGCACCAAGTCCATTGGGAATGATAACTAGGATTGTTCCTCCACCTCCATGGAATGTATACTTGTAGTGATTGGGGTGAGGCTTCAAATCCGAAATGAGAGTCTGCAAAACAAAAAGTAGATGTTTCTCATTAGAAATTGGTAATACAAAACAAGAACTATTACCTGACTCTGGAAGATTATTTAATGCTGCCACAGTTCTTTGTAACTCAGTGTTTAAGGCCAGCTCCTATTTTTTCTTGCCAAGATGCTCAGTATTGACAGCTTTCCATTATTTTTTAGCAATAAATTCAAAAACATCATGTGCTAAATGATCAATCACATCAATAAAATGAACATGATTATTATTACACCGATGTTTCATGGAATCATATATATTAAGTGTGATAGTTTTATCATCAAATTCCATGGTTAGTGTGCCATTATGAAAGTCCATTTCAGTTTTGGATGTCCTTAAGAACGGTCTTCCCAACAAAATAGGGAGAGTTTGATTACTACTGCCCATGTCAAGCACATAAAAATCAACAGGAAAAACCAACTCATAAACTTTCACGAGAACATCCTCAACTACCCCCTTAGGATAGACATTAGATTTATCAGCTAGTTGAATTATCACACCAGTGTCAATTAAAGGTCCTAATTTCAAGGAAGTGTATACAGAATATGGCATGACATTAATAGATGCTCCGGAATCTAACATGACCTTCTCAAACTTAGTATTGTCTATCATGCAAGGGATAGTGAACATACCTGGATCCATGCACTTTGCAGAAAGTTTCATTTGAATTATTGCAGATACCTGTTCTCCAACTTTTACCCTTTCAATCCCCTTCAATTTTTATTTCCTTTTACTTGTGCACAATTGTTTCAAAAATTTAGCATAACGAGGCACTTGTTTAAAAATATCTAAAAGTGGAATATTTACCTCACATTTACTAAAAATTTCATGCAGCTCATCATGATATCGTTCATATTTCCTAGATCCTACTAAAGTTTGAGGAAAATGAGGTACATGTTTATAATCAGAAAGAGGTGGAAACTTACGCTCAGTTACCTCAGTATCGTTAGGAGCACTCTTTTTTGCTGTGATATATTTCTTATTTTCTTCCATCGATGATGTAGGGGCTACCTTCACTGGAGCTTCAACCTCCTCTCCACTCCTCAACATGATTGCACTTACATTTTCTTTTGGATTTATCACTGTTTGAGATGTCAATTTTCTCACATTCTGTGACTCCAACCTACTGACCATGTTAGCCATTTGACTCATTTGATTCTCCAAATTTTGAATGCTAGCCATTCTCTCTAGTTGAAATTGTAAAGTGTTAGTGGCAATAGATTTAACAATATCTTCTAAAGACATACTAGAGTTAGAAGTTTGGCCATGTTGTTGTCTAGGAGGGTATGACTGATTATATTGTTGAAAATTCTGCCAATTTTGATTCATATGTTGATTCACTTGTCGATTCCCATAACTAAGATTTGGATGATTCATCCATCCTTGGTTGTACGTGTTTGAATAGGGATCATAATTCCTTTGTGGTTGTCCAGGAAAACTACCAGATGCATTTACGTGTTCAACGGATTCTTCTTGAATTATTGGGCACATATCGGTTGGATGGCCTACCAATGAACAAATTCCACAAGTCTTTGATATTTGCATAGTACCTACAACCATTTGACAAATAAGAGTAGTTAGACTCGCTAGTTGTTGTTCAATGGATGAAACATTTACCTCGTTAACTTGTCTAGAAGGGGGATCAAATCTAGCGCCAAATTGTTGAGAATTGGCAGCCATATTTTGCAATCAAGTTTCTTGAGTAGAAGATCGAGTTATGGGCATAAACTATCAAGGAAACTAAAAAAAATATGAAAAAAAAAGTTAAAAAGAAACTAGAATAAGAAAAATAAATAAAGTTCTATGTTAAAATTCCTAAAAACAATAAATTGCCTAAAAACCTAAAAATTTTGAATTTTTTGATTTTTTTTTTCAAAATAAAATAAACAACTAAAGAAGCACAAAAATAAATTAACACCACTCCCCGGCAACGGCGCCAAAATTTGGCGTGCTGTCGTAGGCACCCAAAAATAGTCCTTAAACCTCTAAAACTAATGTCGTAGTGGAAGTAAGGGTCGATCCCATGAAGAGTGTGTAATTCAATATTTTATACTCCGTACAATGATTGGGGGGGGTTTTTGTATGCAAACAATTGTAAATAACGCAATTAATAACAATGAAAATTAAATTAACGAAAATAATCAAAATACTAACCGTGGTCCAAGTCAATATCCACCTTCGAAAATCCACAACTAATCATAGATGCAAGGATAATTCAATTCATATCTTGAATATTCACCGTTGGAATAATTTACCTATTTCTCCTTAATTTAGTTAGTTAGAAACCAGTGTTCTAATTAACCATAATTATTAAATAACCCCAGACCAGCGCTCAAGATTCAATTTAATAACAGCTTTAAACAATAGAGAAATCGATGAACTAGATAACACAAACACCAGCGGTTGCATTCAATCTATTTAAATATTCTTCTTAAGATTCAATAACCTCTATCGCAGAAAATCATCAAATCCTAGTGCTTCACAAGTTAAAGGGATCAAACAATTACGGATTTGATATTTAACTCAGCGGTAGATTGCAACGAATAATAGACTAGTAGGTCTCCTAGTAATTAAACATAACAATCATAGAAATAAGTGCAGAAAAATATTCAATACTCAAAAACATGAATTAAATTAAGAAAAACCATTTAGATCTCACAATATGTGGTTCCGAGGCTTCAATCTCCTTCGACCAAGTGTAAAAGTTTAGTTACAATTCATGAATATAAGATAAAAATAGAGAAGAATAGAATTGGGAGGCGTTCTCTACGTTCTGGTTCTGTTCTAGGGTTTATAAAGTGTAAAAAGATTTGTTTCCATAAGTGTTTGATTGAAATTAGGAAACCAGAATTTTCGTCCCGAAAATGAACCATGCGGCCGCATGGTTTAGAGGCTTGCGGCCGCAAGGAACAACTGAAATCAGTACTTTAACTCTCGGGAATGGTCTGTGCGGCCGCATGGAATTAAAGGCTTGCGGCCGCATGGTTTTACGAAACTTCCTCCGGATAGCTTTCAGTATTTTGGCCATAACTTCTTCTTTTGATATCTGATTGAAGCGATTCAAGATGCGTTGTAAAGCTAACTCAAAGGGATAAAACTTTGATTCAGAGACGATCTTCAAATTCGATTTTTTTCCATGTCCAAAATTGGTCTCAATATGAGGCTAAAAATCGATGCAAAACTTTTCAGCTTGAAAGTTGATATGTGAAAATGTCTTAGCTATATTTCATCCCTTTGAATCCTTTCTTCATCCAATTGACCTCTAACACTCTCAAATCTTCATCATAAGGTTAGAAACAAGTTTAAAATATTTGCACTTTAGTCCTTGAACTTTCACTTTCTTCCATTTTGGTCCTTTTTCACATATTTCTTCCAAATTACGTCATATCCATAGAATTGCCACCTAAATCAAAATATGAGCGTAATGAGTACATTTTGGCACAAAATAAATATACAAGCGCATAAAATAAGAAGGGAAAAATATTCATTTTACATTCCTATCAAAACCCACCCTACTTTTTAATAAATCCATAATTATTCAATTATAATCAATTTAATTGAACTAATTTGGTGATTACCAAAATTGGCCACGGATTTTCCTTATAAGTAGGGTCAATGGTTCATTTCAAAGGGGGGAGAAAAAGGACAAGAGAAAATCACGAAGTGCTGAAGAAATTCTCTCTACTCCAAGTCCAGCAAACCCGAAAAAGATCAAAATCTTCTTCAAATCAAGCAAATTCAAGAAGATCAAAATCTTCCTCAAATCAAATCAAGACCAATGTCAAGATTAAGCCCAAGCTTTCGAAGTGTAAATCCAAGCTTCGAAATTCAAGTGTCGAACAAGTCAAGCTCTCAACGGATCAAATCAAATTCACAACAAATCTCGAAATCTAGGATTTAAGCCACGTGGCCCCTTGTCTTCAAACACTCAGATCATTAATCAGGGGATTAATTGCAACTTTGCAATCACAAGAAGATTTATATCCATTTGTATTGTATTTTTTTTCAAAATATAATTTGTAACGATTTTCGTATTTTAATATACGCGAAATCTGTCGTACAAATTTCTTGGCACGCCCGGTGGGACCTTCTTGTCCTCTCATCTTTGGATCTCAAAATCTTCAACTTTCAACAACTACATCAACAATGGCAAACAAACAAGCGAAGCAAACCATGACACATCTCGAAGAGACACTTGCTGAGTTGTTCCGGGTGACCAGAGCCCGAACAAAAAGTGGGAAAACTCAACTAGTTCCACCACTAAAGAAGTTCTCCAACAAAGGTAGAATGAAAATTGCTTTCACAAAACCAAACTCTCGTTCAACAGAAAAGACCAACAGTTGACAAAAAATTCTCGTTCGAGCTCCATCTCCAGTGGCAGATCCTTGTCTGCAAAGATGGGGAGGCTATAGTTCATCTGAAGAGTCACTTGAGCCAGTAATGGTCACAGAAGCAACATCGGGTTCAGATGATCGAATCCAACAAATGGCTTTGGCCATTGAAAAACTAACGAAGTCACTAGAAGAGAAAGATACACAGGTCACTGCACTCATGCACAAGCTAGAGTTGTAAAATCTGGCGAAAGAAGATCAAGAAAATTCGATCTTCCAAAGCTAAAGATCTGGAAGTCCAAGAACGCTAACAGAAGCAAAACATACATGATCGAACAGTTGTTCAAAATGTTTTGCGTGAAACTACTCAACTCTCTGTTGGCTCTTATCTGTCCACCAACTCCAACATATGATTGCAGATACCATCTGTGCCCAGTATGGTGGTTCAATGCAATCTTCATTGGTGTATGCCAAGCTTTATAGCCGTCGAATCGACGAGATCAAGATGCCACTCGGTTACCAACCTCCAAAATTGCAGTGTTTTGATGGGAAGGGCAACTCGAAGCAACATGTTGCTCATTTCATTGAGACGTGTAATAATGCAGGTACTTACAATGACACTATGGTGAAACAGTTCATGCGCTCCCTCAAGGGTACTGCATTCGAATGGTATACCGACTTACAGGCTGGGTCAATTGATAGTTGGGATCAACTTGAAAGAGAATTCCTAATACGTTTCTACAGCACCAGGCAGACTGTCAGTCTTCCTAAACTTGCTCGAACAAAGCAAAGCAAAGAAGAGCCCGTTGTAGAGTACATTGAACGCTGGAGGAACCTTATGCTCAATTGCAAGGAAATAATAAGCGAAGCATCTTCCATTGACATGTGTGTGCAAGGCATGCATTGAGGATTACTTTACAATCTCCAAGCAAATATGCCTCACTCCTTTGAAGAGTTAGCGACACGTGCCCATGACCTGGAACTCTAAATTGCAAGGCATGGGAGTTACTTACCAAGTGATCCACGTGGCAAGTGGGACCCCAAGAAAGAGATAAAGAAGGATGTCAAGACAGGTAAGCCCAAAGAGGTAATGGAAATTTCCACTATCCCTACAAAGATAGCCTTCCAAGGGTCGAAATCAAACACAAAACCAAAACCAAAGCTAGAGTTCAGACCTACCAAGGGACTGATCCAAGGCAGAGGTCAGGTGACTCTAAAAGAACTTGAAGAGAAGGAATACCCATTTTTAGACTCTGAAGTTCCTAAAATTCTGGGTCAACTCCTCGAACAGAAGATAATCGAACTACCAGCTCCAAAGAGACCGAGGAAGTTGGTATGGTCGATCATCCTAAATACTGTAAATTCCACAGGATCATCAGTCATCCGGTTGAAAAATGTTTTGCGCTGAAAGATCTTATTGTTCGCCTAGATAAAGAAAATAAGATCAAACTTGAAAAGGGAGAAAGCCCAACGGCTGACTGCTCGATGGTTTCGTTTGGATCGTTTGATCCAATCCCCATTGCAAAAAGGGAACGTACGTTTTCCCGTACATGCGATGCCAGTAAATCTTCGACTGAAGAGTTTGGACCACAACTTCCAAAAAGAGCCATTCCAGTGAAGTTTGAAGTAGACGGGGAAATTACTATCAGTTATGTCCACCCAGGAATGGATGGACCGTATAGACCTAATCGTCCAACCTTCTACGAAATTATGACAGATAACTGGATGTTAGAGATTCTGATTCGGAGTCCGAAGACGAGATCGGTGACGGTTGGTCTACCTTCATAAGTAAGAAGAAGAAATACCAAGTTTCAAACAAAATAGGTAAAATATCACCGTCTCATCTCTTGCAGGATCGAAACTGGGGGCATTGGGCGTGAAAGTTCAACCCAATGAAAAAGCATCACTAGAAGAAAATCCGGAAGGATGGACCCTTGTGAAAAGGAGCCATCAAACAATTTTACAACTTCCAATTCCTAGTGACGACAAACAGAAGCCAAGAAACAACCAAATAAGAAGGCCTAAAGCTAGGCCAGAAGTCTCTACTAAATCAACGAGAGTACATGCTCCTCCTAGGCTACCGACCCTAGGTGATTATTTTTCCAAGGGCTTCTTCAACAATGAATGATTTGCCTCCAATGTTATCAACGTGGAGGGGAAAGGCGAAGAAAGGAAAGGGTCGAAAGAGAGTTCAAAAGAGAAGAGAACTATCTCGCAACTCAATAATATTCCTTCCAATACAAGTTTAGCAGAGTCTCTTAAGCTTCCTTTCGATGATCGAATGGCTTTAATCGCAGCGTTGATAGATCTAGAAGAATACGAAGGCAAAGTCTTAGAGCATATTGGATCTACAACCCGGCAAGACTGTATGGCCACCATCACATTTGACGATGAAGATTTGCAACTGGGCTCTCGTTTATATAACAGACCACTCTACGTTAGTGGTCATATTCAAGAATGCAAGATCAATCGCATAATGATTGATTGTGGATCTACTGTGAACATCATGCCAGTCAAAACAATGAGGGAGATTGGGATTAATGTTGATGATCTGTCCAAAAGAAAGATCATGATTCAAGGATTCAACCAGAAAGGTCAGCGAGCCATCGGCATTATTCGTTTGAAGCTGCAAATAGGGGAGTTAATTTCCTCGGCTCTCTTCCATGTCATCGATGCTAAAACATCATACGAGTTACTCCTTGGACGTGTCTAGCTGTATGAAACTGGAGTAGTACCTTCGACTTGGCACCAATATTCAAATATAGTCGAGACGGAGAAGTCAAGTGTGTAGTAACTGAGTCCAAACCCTTCCTCGAAGAGAAATCCCATTTTACTGATGCAAAATTTTATGGAGGAGACGAAGAAAGTAATTCTGCAGGATTGACCATGTCCGGATTTAAGATTAAAAGAAATGCAAACGATGATAATACATCAAGTTCTGCTCAGTCTCATCAGCTCGTCAAAGGTAAATCAAAATTTACGTTTAAAGGATTCTCTAAAGGTAAAAATAGTGGCAGCAATCGAGCCGAGTAGCTCGTCGGCTCGCCCACTCGACTCATATTGTAGCGACCCACGAGCCGTTCGGGTTCGTCAAAAAATGAGCTCAAGCACGAGCCAAGCAAGCTCGACTCATTTTTTACGAGCGGCTCGTCCTTTTTTTTAGAAGGATAGTTACAAAAAAATTCAAAGCTCGGCTCATTTTGTAACGAGCCACGAGCTCAACTCGTAGGGCAACGAGTTGAGCTGGCTCAGCTCAGCTCGTTGCCACCTCTAGGTAAAAAACCTCAAACAAAATTGGCTGACGTTGAGGTATTGAGAAAAGAGTTAACTCTTCCAATACCTAACATTCCGAAATTGTTCATATCTCATCAATTCATGGGAGTCCCTGGAGAACGCAAATCATCGTCGGAAGCTTCGACATCTGTTCCAGACATATCAAAGCTTAGTATTGCTAGCTCATCCAAACAAGACAAGACTGGAGCTAATGAACCAAAACAGACTTTCAAAGGATGTTATAATCCTCAAGCTAAAAAGCTATTTGAGAATGTCGGATTTGGGAAATGAGAGCCTTGCAAATTAAGTGATCTCGATGTTGTTCTTTCAGGTGGGCGAATCGCTTCTCATTTTGACGGAACCTTTATGTCACAACCCAGGTATGGCTTGGGATACGATCCAAATCCACCGAGAAAGATTAAGGTCAAAAATGTTGCCTCGAACCCAATCATGATTCAAATTTACGAGGTTGCAGAAGAGAAACCTAAACAGTCGAAACTTTCGGTGTTCGATCGAATTGAAAGTGAGAATGCCAGAGTTTCAGTTTTTAAAAGGTTAAAATAGGAATCCTCCTCAACGGTTGATGTAAAAGTTAAAGCTTCCGTCTTCCAAAGGTTAAGTGAAGTTCATTATTCTTCTTCTTCTTCTTCTACCCAAATTGGCGATGACACACAAGCTCCTCAGAAATCATTTCAAAGGTAATTTGCTTTTTCTCGGCTTGGAACTAAAACTTCTGAGCCAAGTCCAAAGCCTCAATGATCAAGGAGAAGACGAAACATCAAAAAGTCTGCCCTTCTCTAAGCAATAATAAGGATGAAGAAGAAGTCTCTGTTAATCACATAGCTTATGAAGAAGCTCCCGAACATGAACCTGAAAACTCTACCACAACAGACGAACCTAAGTCGGTCCCACCTACATTTAAGGAAGGGGGACAAGCTACGGTGGATGACTTGAAGCAATTGAACTTGGGAACTGAGGAATACCTAAGACCAGTGTTTGTAAGTGCTCTCCTTAGTCAAAAAGAGGAATCAGAATATGTCTACTTGCTTCAAGAATACAAAGACGTATTTGCGTGGTCTTACAAAGAAATGTCCCGAAGGTTGCAGTACATCACCTTGCAGTAAGGCATGGGGTTCGACCAATCAAGCAACTTCAAAGGAGATTTCGACCAGAATTGGTTCCTCAAATTGAAATGGAAGTCAACAAACTAATTGAAGTTGGATTCGTACGTGAAGTCAAATATCCAACTTGGATCGCGAATATTGTCCCCGTCAAAAAGAAAAATGGACAATTACGAGTTTGTGTTGACTTTCGTGATCTGAATCAAGCATGTCCCAAAGATGACTTTCCGCTTCCAATAATAGAGTTGATGGTGGATGCAACTACCGGGTATGAAATCTTATCTTTCATGGACGAATTTTCTGGATACAACCAAATACGCATGAATCCGAAAGATGAGGAACTCACAGCATTTCATACCCCTAAGGGCATTTATTGTTATAAAGTTATGTCGTCTGGGTTGAAGAACGCGGGGGCAACCTACCAACGGGCAATGCAAAGGATCTTCGATGACATGCTACATAAGAACGTAGAATGCTATGTAGATGACCTTGTCGTTAAAACAAAGAAAGGAGGTGATCACCTACAAGATCTACGGGGATGTTTTTGAAAGGCTTCGACGACATCAATTAAAGATGAATCCACTGAAGTGCGCATTTGGTGTCACATCTGGGAAATTTCTTGGCTTCATTGTTTGACATAGGGCCATTGAAATAGACCAATCAAAAATCGAAGCTATAATCAACATGCCAGAACCAAGAAATGTGCATGAGGTGAAAAGTCTCTAAGAAAAACTCGTATACATTCGGAGATTTATCTCTCACCTTGTCGGACGTTGCCATCCATTCAACAAATTTGTGAAGAAAGATGTACCATTTGAATGGGATGATGCTTGTTGAAGTGCTTTCCAAAACATTAAGCAATATTTATCTCGTCCACCAGTACTTGCAGCTCCGGTCCCAAGGAAACCATTAACCCTTTATGTTGCAGCACAAGAATATTCTCTGGGAGAGCTTCTTATTCAGGCCAATGATGAAGGAAAGGAGAATGCACTCTACTACTTGAGCCAGACACTGGTAGGTACCGAGATGAAGTATTCGCCTATTGAGAAAATATGCCTTGCATTAATCTTTGCGGCTAAAAAATCGAGACATTATATGCTATCACACACGATGAGTCTTGTTTCAAAGATTGATCATTTAATGTACATAATGTCTAGACCAATTCTCTCTGGAAGAATTGGAAAATGGGTATTGTTATTGTCTGAGTTTGACATCAAGTTCATTCCCCAAAAGGCCATCAAAGGACAAGCTTTGGCAGATTTCCTGGCTGGCCATCCAATTCCAGCGGAATGGGAACTACAAGTAGACCTCCTCGATGAAGAAGTTTTATTTACTGAAATCATACCATCATGGAGGCTATACTTCGATGGAGCAGCCCGAAATTATGGTGCAGGAGTTATCTTTATCACTCCCTATGATCTTGTCATGCCATACTCGTTTACCTTAACAGAGAAATGTTCAAACAATGTGACGGAATATCAAGCCCTTATCATTAGCTTAGAGACAACTATAGATATGGATATTCATCAGCTAGAAGTCTTCGGGGATTCTAAATTGATAATCAACCAACTCTTGCTGAGTACGAAGTCCGTAATTCCGACTTGAAGCCATATCACGAATATGCATCAACACTTGTGAAGTGATTTGATTTGTTAAAAATCAAATTCGTACCTAGGGCTGAAAATAAGGAAGCTGATGCCTTAGCTAATTTGGCCATTGTTCTAGCCAGGTCAAATGAAGATTTTCCCACTCCGTATCAATTGCTCAAAGGTGGGTGCTTCCGGTCCTTGCTACCCAGTGATATGGAAGAAAACAACAGCGTTGAAGTGACCGAAGATGAGGAAAAAGAAGATTGGAGATAGCCAATAATTGATTTCCTTCAACATCAAAAGCTACCAGACAATCCACAGCGAAAAACCAAAATCAAGAAGCGTGCACCCCGCTTTGTCTTTTATAAGGGAACGCTTTATCGACGATCATTTGATGGGGTTTTCCTCCGATGTCTAAGCAATGATAAAGCAACACGTGTCGTGGAAGAAGCCCACTCTGGAATCTATGGTGCTCATCAGTCTGGACCCAAACTCCATTTTCGAATAAAGAGGATGGGGTACTACTGGCCGACTATGGTACATGACTCCATAGATTATGCAAAGAAGTGTGAAGCTTGCCAAGTTCATGCAAACTTCATCCATCAACCTCCAGAACCATTACATCCGACAGTAGCTTCATGGCTATTCGATGCATGGGGTCTCGATGTAGTTGAACCCATAATTCCAAAGTCTTCAGCTGGACACTCATACATCCTTATTGGAACTGACTACTTCTCTAAGTGGGCTGAAGCCATACTATTGAAAGAAGTAAAGAAAGAAAATGTTGCAAATTTCATTTGTATCCAAATCATTTATTGGTACGGGGTCCCACGATACATCATCACTGACAATGGGAAGCCCTTCTGCAATAGCCATATAAAAGATTTATGCTCAAATTTTGGATTCAAATAGTACAACTCATCCATGTACAAT
The DNA here is from genome assembly GCA_019097785.1 of Fraxinus excelsior. Taxonomy (NCBI): domain Eukaryota; kingdom Viridiplantae; phylum Streptophyta; class Magnoliopsida; order Lamiales; family Oleaceae; genus Fraxinus; species Fraxinus excelsior. The sequence continues at coordinate 8,103,086 of CM032642.1, forward strand.
GCAGCGGCTAATGGGTTAGCGGGGGCATTCAACAAAACTCTATGCAGTCTATTGAAAAAGGTTATCTCCAAATCAAAAAGAGACTGGCATGAAAGAATTGGTGAAGTCTTATGGGCTTATCGAACTACCTATCGAACTCCAACACAAGTCACTCATTATGCCTTAGTGTATGGAGTGGAAGTTGTACTTCCTTTGGAGTGTCAAATTCCGTCACTTCGAATTGCTGTCCAAGATGGTTTGACAATAGAAGAAAATGCCCTTCTTCGAATGAAGGAGCTAGAAGCTTTGGATGAAAAGAGATTAGAGGCACAAATGCACTTGGAATATTATCAAGCTCGGACGACGAAGTCCTTCAACAAGAAGGTGTGACCAAGACCATTTCAAGTCGGAGACTTGGTACTTTGCGTATGCAGACCAATCATAATCACAAGAAAAATAGGGGGCAAATTCCAACCTAAATGGGATGGTCCGTTTGTCGTCACTCATACCTTCACTAGCGAAGCATACAAGATCGTCGACAAAGACGGATTATAAATCGGACTTATCAATGTAAAGTTTCTAAAGCGTTTTTACGCTTGAAGTTCTTTATTTTATTTTTCATTGTATTACTCCTGACCCGCAAGAGGATAAACTGTGAATGGCCCCTATCCCAAATAAAAAAAAATTGTTTGTTCTTGTAACGAACTACGTTCGACTTGATCCCGTTTGGGTACGTAGGTAGCTTGAATAAATTATAAATTCAAGTTCAGTCACAAATAATAAACTCATTCAATTTGTTTACCATTTTCTGCAAAAAAAATGCACAAGAAACAAGGAAAAGTTCATCGTAAAAAAAAAGACGAAGAACGATAAAAAAAATCAAAATTCATATGGTCTTAAAAGATCATAAAGTCCTAAATCTATCAAAATCACTCACCGTTGATCACCTGTAGGAAACTATCTTCAAATGTCTTCCTTCTCTGGTCAATGGATGCTATGCTAGAAACATCTCTAGTCGGTGATTCTTCTAAAGCGGGCTTTGCAGTTCCAAGCATGCTCTTCTGTTCCTGATGGGTTTGAAATTCATCGCGGAGTATGTCCAGCTCGAAAGTTAGCCAACTAATTTTACCTTCCAATGAAGAACAAGTAGAATCCTCCACTTCCAACTGAATATTCAAAAACTTCAACTTCTCAGTCTTCTCTTCGGTAGTTGGAAACTCTAAGTGATGCTTCCTTTCAGATAAATAGATGTCAACTTCTTTAAGAAACACGTTCATGCATTCCATCAAGAGTGCTGGATCTGTGCGGAATAAGCTGGTAATCACATTTTGAAGAATTAAATTATTCTCATCCCACCAAGAGCGGATGTTGGAAAACTCATGCTTCAAGACGTCCCTAAAACACTTATAAAGATAATTGGTCATCGCTTCTTGCAAAGCAGCTTTCAAGTAAGGAGACTCTTGAGTTATTCCAGGCGGGAAACCAGCCATAAAAGAACAAATTGGAGCTGCCCGACGATTATTTGTTTCCAAAGGTGGAATGTTAACCAAAGCTAATGAAGGTGGAGCAGCTGAAACTTCTTGATTGACCTTCAGAATGTTAGCTCTCGCCATCTCAGAATTCACTTCATCTTCATCTTAGAAAACGTCTATGTTGAACGTCGAAATGCCTTCATTCATAGTACTCGAGTGTTTACAAGATGAGCCATGAAAATCATGAGTACCATCTATTCCTTGAAGCGCATCAATTCCCCCATCATTCTCGTCAGTCTGATCTTGCAAAGGGTTTGGATTCATAGAGAAATTCAATCCTTCAGAAATGCTTGGAAAACCTACAAAAAAAAGTAGAGATAAAAAAAGGAGAGATTGAAAAAAAATGGGGAGACATACCCGCGTTCCGTGTTTGAGGAGACATATCTAAAAATTCGCCATCTGATGGTGTGTTCGAGAGGCTGATGTTAATGCGAGAAACTCCAACGTCACCTTTTGAAGGATTTGGAACAGCTTCAAGTGCCTAGGACGGTTGAAGGAACGGTCCTTGGTCCCAAACACAAAGTGCCTTGGACGGTCGAAGGAACATCTTTAGTCCCAAACACAAAGCGCCTTGGACGGTCGAAGGAACGTCTTTAGTCCCAAACACAAAGCGCCTTGGATGGTCGAAGGAAGGTCCTTGGTCCCAAACACAAAGTGCCTTGGACAGTCGAAGGAAGGTCATTGGTCCCAAACACAAAGTGCATTGGACGGTCGAAGGAACGTCCTTGGTCCTAAATACAAAGTGCCTTGGACGGTCGAAGGAAGGTCATTGGTCCTAAACACAAGTGCCTTGGACGGTCGAAAGAACGGTCCTTGGTCCTAAACACAAGTGTCTTGGACGGTCGAAGGAACGGTCCTTGGTCCTAAACACAAAGTGCCTTGGACGGTCAAATGAAGGTCCTTGGTCCTAAACACAAGTGCATTGGACGGTCGAAGGAAGGACCTTGGTCCTAAACACGAGTGTCTTGAACAGTCGAAGGAACGGTCCTTGGTCCTAAATACAAAGTGCCTTGGACGGTCGAAGGAACGGTCCTTGGTCCCAAACACAATGTGCCTTGAATGGTAAAAGATAGCAGTCCTTGATTTTCAATGTGCATGAAAAAGTTGGCGATTTGAAGTGTTTCTGAACCCATAAAATAGTATTGTTCACGTGAACAGTGTACAGCACTGTTCAAAAAAAACGTGAAAAAAAAGAGAGAGATGAAGAGAGAAAAAAAAAAAGTCTTACCTTTTGCCTACAAATTTGACATCTTGATCTCTAAACCTAATAATCTTTAAACCTAATAACTTGTTCACATAAATAGGTAAATATCGGATTTCACTTAAACCCAACTTACCCTAAAACCTAAAAAGTCTGTTAAAAAAAAAAATAAATAAATCAAGTAAATCAAAAAAAAATTGTGTAAAATAAATAAATAATCGAACAACGATTACATAAAAAAATCGAAAAATAAATCAAGATTTGCTAATTTATTTATTTCATAATAAATTAATAAATCTCGAAATGGCATTTTTAGACATTAAAAAAATAAGTGAATAACAGGTTGGGTTAATTTAAATAATTAGCCCTCAATTAAATTTACTAAATCAAAGTCTAGACCCATAAAATTCTAAAAGCCTACCCTACTTTTTAATAAATCCATAATTATTCAATTATAATCAATTTAATTGAACTAATTTGGTGATTACCAAAATTGGCCACGAATTTTCCCTATAAATAGGGTCAACGGTTCATTTCAAAGGGGGGAGAAAAAGGACAAGAGAAAATCACGAAGTGCTGAAGAAATTCTCTCTACTCCAAGTCCAGCAAACCCGAAAAAGATCAAAATCTTCTTCAAATCAAGCAAATTCAAGAAGATCAAAATCTTCCTCAAATCAAATCAAGACCAATGTCAAGATTAAGCCCAAGCTTTCGAAGTGTAAATCCAAGCTTCGAAATTCAAGTGTCGAACAAGTCAAGCTCTCAACGGATCAAATCAAATTCACAACAAATCTCGAAATCTAGGATTTAAGCCACGTGGCCCCTTGTCTTCAAACACTCAGATCATTAATCAGGGGATTAATTGCAACTTTGCAATCACAAGAAGATTTATATCCATTTGTATTGTATTTTTTTTTTAAATACAATTTTTAACGATTTTCGTATTTTAATATACGCGAAATCCGTCTTACAAAACCATTAATTGAAGCATATCATTTATTGATGACTTCGAGGACGTTGCCAAAATAAATGAGGGAGAATTTCAAAGACCGTAGTTTTACTTAAGCCCCTTGACCCTATCGCAGCCACAGTTTGCCTAACTTCGACCGCACATTGTAATAATTTATTTAAATTGTAAAATAGCTCGAAATTGGAAAATGTTTAGTATGATTCTTTCATTTAAACGTCTATTCCTATCACTTAGGTTTTTGTTTCAATTGCTATTATAGGGGGTATTAGTCTTTCAAACAGCTTTCAAACTTTTTAGTGTTCGTCACATGTACTAGCCGTTGTAATTTTCTGCTTTCATCAATTGTAATTTCTAGCTTTCAAGCAATCAATGATCAATTTACATTCAATGCATTTCAATTTTATGTTGCAAACTTTTTACAAATTGCAATGACCGAGATAAGGTGGATTGTAGTCTAACGGGAGACTACTGTCGCATGGTGACACGACCCATGTCTCCGTGCCACACGAAGACATCGGGTCGTGTCTCCGTGCTTAACGTAGACACAGACAATGTGCATGGAGATAATTCTATATATATATATATATATATACACACACACATCGTTCTTCTAAGAACACATATCAGAGGCATTGTAAATAGCTGATTCCATCTATTTGCTATGATCACAAAAACTTCATTACAAGTTCCAGATATCACTCAAACTTTAACCCTAATATCTTACGCTCACCAACTTCATCCTAATGAACGGGTGATCTGTACTTTTTTTCCATATAGGGCTTCATAAGGTGTCATACCGATAGAGGCATGGTAGCTATTGTTGTAAGCGAATTCAATTAATGGTAAATGTTTCTCCTAATGTCCTCCAAATTCTAAGACACAAATTCGAAGCATGTCTTCTAGAGTTTGAATAGTTCGCTTAGATTGTCCATTTGTTTGGGGTAGAATGTTGTACTAAACTTTAGTTTAGTTCCCATTGCCCGATGCAGACTTTTCTAGAAGTTGGATGTAAACCTTGGGTCTATATCTAATACAATTGAGACGGGAACACCATGCAATCTCACCACTTCGTTAACATATAATTGTTCTGATTGATCCATAGAAAAGGTCATTCGGACAGCAAAAGTGAGTTGCTTTGGTCAATCTATCGACTATTACCTCAAATGGCTTCATGACCCTTCACTGACTTTGTAAAACCAACAACAAAACACATTGTTACATGCTCCCATTTCCATACCTAAACTTCAAATGGTTGTTGTAACCCTGATGGTCGTTGATGTTCGACTTTCACTTGTTGACATATAAGGCACCTCTCGACGGACTCAGCCATGTCTTTCTTCATATTGTTCCACCAAAATACAATTTTTAAGTCACGATACATTTTTGTACTTCCTAGATGTACTGAATAAGGAGTGGTGTGGGCTTCTTCTAGAATCTCCTTTTCCAATTCCTCGAAATTTGGTACACATAAACGTTTCTGGTCATACAACGTTTTATCCTCGATTACGGTAAATCCTTTCCATTTCTCTGTATCAATGTCGGCTTTAATGAATTTGAATGACTGATCACCCTTCTGGTGGTCTTTAATTCTATCACGGAGTGTCGGTCGAATCGAAAGTGCTGTCATTCGAGTTGCAATTTTCGATGGAGTTGTGACTACTTTGAGACTTAATCTCTTAAATTCCTTAAGTAGAGGTTCTTGAGCTATTAATATTGCCAACTTGCCCGTAGTTTTCCTACTCAAGCGTCTACCACTATGTTTGCCTTACTGGATGGTAATGAATTTCACAATCATAATCTTTTACCAATTCAAGCCACCTTTTTTGTCTCATGTTCAACTCCTTTTGAGTAAAAAAGTATTTGAGCCTTTTATGATCGGTATAAATGTCATATTTACCCCCATATAGGTAATGTCTCCAAATTTTTAAAGCGTGTACAACTGCTGCAAGTTCTAAGCCATATGTGGGGTAGTTCTGTTCATAAGGTTTCAATTGTCTGGATGCATAGGCAACTACCTTGCCTTGTTGCATCAGAACTCAACCTAAGCCTTGCTTGGATGTATCACTGTATAGTACGAAACCTACTGATCCTTCAAGTATTGTCAACACTAGTGCATTCACTAGCCTCTTCTTCAATTCTTTGAAACTACGTTTGCACTTCTCAGTCCATTCGAATTTCGCACCCTTACGTGTCAACTGAGTCAAGGGTCTCGATATTTTTGAGAACTTTTCTATAAATCTTCTGTAGTATCTGGCTAAACCCAGAAAGTTGCAAATTTCTCCCACATATGTTGGTCTTTGCTAATTTAACACTGCTTCTACTTTACTTGGTTCTACTTCAATTCCCTGAGATGTGACCACGTGTCCAAGAAATACAACTCGTTCTAACCAAAACTCACACTTTGTAAATTTGGCGTAAAGTTTCTCATTCTTCAGAATTTGTAACACAATTCTCAAATGTTATTCATACTCCCTTTCAGTCTTCGAGTAGATCAATATATCAGCGATAACAGGATGACAAATCGATCTAGGTATTGGTGAAACACCCAATTCATCAAGTTCATGAATACTCCTGGAGCATTAGTCAGGCTAAAAGGCATAACTAAGAACTCGTAATGACCGTACCGAGTTCTAAAAGCGGTCTTAGAAATATCATTAGCTTTTATCCTCAACTAATGATATCCCAACCTCAGATCGATCTTTGAGAATCATGTTGCACCCCGTAGTTGATCAAACAGATCCTCAATTCTATGAAGTGGATACTTATTCTTGATGGTGATCATATTCAATTCTCGCTAGTCGATGTACATCTTCATAGATCCATCTTTCTTCTTAACGAACAACACTGGCGTCCCCCCTAAGGCGACACACTGGGTCTTATAAAGCCCTTTCTCAGTAATTACTCGATTTTTGTTTTCAATTCCTGCAATTCTTTTGGTGCCATTCTGTAGGGAGCTTTAGAGATAGGAGCAGAATCGGGAGTCAAATCAATTGTGAACTCTACTTCCCGTTCTAGAGGCATTCTAAGTAAGTCCTCGGAAAATATTTCTGGAAATTCCCGTACTACTTTGATATCTCCAATTGTCAGCGCTTTATCTTCTTTGCCTAGTGCTAACATCAAGAACCCCATGCATCCCTCTGATTTTAAAAGTTTTTAGGCTTTTAAAGTAGAAATGACTTTGGGTAGGGATTTTGTTTTGTTCACTGACAGACGAAGTTCTACTCCTCCAGACCATCTAAAAATTACTTCCCTCCCAAAGCATAGAATCGTGGCATGATTCTTTGAAAGCCGGTCCATTCCCAAGATTATGTCGAATTCACGCATGTTCAAGACGTACAAGTTCATGTCCAAGATCTTACCATCAATTTCTACTCTTACTATCTTTACTATGTGACTTGTGTTAAGTACATCCCCTGAAGGGATGGCAACCTCTAATGGTGTATTTGCAACTTCACTACTTACTTCTATTGTACTCATAAATTTCGACGATATAAAAGAGTGGGTGGAACCAGAATCTATCAAAACATATGCGAGGGTACCAGATATGAGAATGTTACCTACCAAAACATTTCGGCTGGCTTCCTCCTCTGTTCAGCAAGGGCATAGACCCTGGCTTGCCATTTAGGTGGATTTTCGGGTTAGAGAAACTCAATACAACTTTTGTTCAACGAGTTGGACATGAACTTGGTGATGTCTCATTGTCTTGGACATGAACTTGGTGATGTTGTTTGGCTAATTGATTATGATGGAATAATCTTTACTATTCAGTCGGAAAGAATCGATGATAATATATTCCTCAGTAATGGATGGGAATTGATGATGATTTTCGAACATATTGCAATTTCATTGGCTAAATTATGATTTGTTGACTTGTTATTTTTTTCCCCAACTGTTCATATCTGTTTGTTCCCTTTATTTCATTTGTGAAAAATCTTAGCATCTAATGTATCCTACTTATTTTCGTCGTTGCCTTTCCTGAATTGCTCAAGTTATGTAATTTCTTCATTCATTTTGCTATGGCCAATGTCATTATTGTGTTTATATAATTTTTTATTTTATTGTGTTCCTTTTATCATTTTAAGTGCATGTTCACCAATATTATCAGACTTATAGAAGCAAGGCTAAAGATAATCATTAAGTGAATGATACTCTCAAAACATAGCGCTTCATTAAATCAACTTATAAGATACTATTTCTAAAACTTTTATCATTTTATTGTTTACTAATTATAACTCTTAGCTGGAGGTAGGAGTGGGCAAAACTCAACCGAACCCGTCCAAATCATCCAAATTGAACCAACCTGACCGACTTGGGTTGGCTTTTTTGTTGTTTTTACACGGATTGGGTGGGTTGGCTGTGTAGGCGGGTTGGGTTGGATCGGGTTATGAGTTAACTCATGAAAATCGAATAAACCCGCCCAACTCGACTCACATCTTTAAAAAAAATGCCTAAAAAGTAAAAGAACCTAAATAGTATGAGTGGATAGTGTAACTGTAATTACTTTAGTGCATTTTAAAGGAGAAACTTACTGTCTTTCCCACAATAAATGTAGTATAAATTTTTCATGTTATGTTAAATGCACTTTGTTCTTTGTAAACTCGGCTAATGATGATTGAATAAGATAATAGATAATTTTATTTATTTATTTACTTACTACTTAATTTTGTCTATCCAAATTAGTATAATAGAAAAGTGGAAGATTTTAATTTTTGTTGACAAGTAGTCACAAACCGATCAACCTAACACAACTCAATCGATACTTGATTGGGTTGCGTTGTGTTGGATTTCAACATTTACATTATTTGAGTTTGGTTAAATTTGATCAAACCGATTATGTTGAGTTGGGTTTGGGTTGAAACAAAAATGGACCCAACCCAACTAATGTCCACCCCTAGCTGGAGGAAGCAAACGGATCTCTTTTGTCACACAGTGTCCATATAAAAGTCTAACGTACATCTTATATAGATAACTCTCCTGTTCATAAAATTGAAGCACTTTCAGCTAACTTTCAATTCACTTTGAATTGCCTCAATCAGATATCGAGAAAAAAAAGTTGTGGCCAAACTTCTGACTATTGTGCAGAGATAAAAATTCGCGCACGAAGACAATTTTCACTATTCGATTGAAACTCTTTTGGAAATCATTTTGGACGTGATTTTCAACCAATTTTATACTCCTACAAATACCTACTAGCAGAATACATATTATGGACCTCTCATATACATCTAATACTCTAATATTCATTAATTATTATCATCAAATGTAGAAAATTCATAATTTTTGTGAGAGAATTGAAGGAGACTTGCAAAAATTTAATCAAATGGAGATTCAAACTTGATTTTTTTGAGCAAAAAAGAGAGTGCACAAGTGAAGATTCATCAAGAAACTATTGAAGAGATTCATGATCTCAAGATTCATTTTCATCTTCTTAATTTATCAAAAATCTAGGTTTGGTCTTTTCATTTAAATATGATTTCTTATAATTTCGATATGTTATGTTAGTTTTAGATGAACCCTTATAAGATTTTTGATATTGATTAATTATTTTGACTTCTAATTTTCTTGAATGTTTATTATTGTTTTCACCGACTTTTCAATTAATTAGCTACTAATTGAGATGATTTATTGGAATGTATTATTGTCGAGAGAGATAATAGGTTTTTAGTTAAAAATAATAAATATTGTAAAGTTCGATAGATGATGTAGATATATCTTTATACTTTACATGGATTCTATATTTGTTCTATATCGTTTAATGCATTTATCATGTTTGTATCTTTTATCGAGAGATATGAGAGTAACATAAGAGGAATATATTTGATAATTATTGAGAGATTTTCAATTAAATTAATAATACTGACCAACAAGAATGATTACAAATTGTCATTTTAAACAATAATATCATTGTTTATGTTGTACGAATTCATTCATTTGACCATTTTTTTGGGGCTTGCATTGTTATTCTCATTTATTATTTATTATTTACTTGTATTTCGCTAGATGCACTTATAATGAGTTTGTATGAACAACAAAATCTGTCTTTCTTTCTTTTTCCAACTGGAAGGTCAGCCATCTCTAACTAGCCCAATTTGTCGACTAAAAGCACAACAAAAATCTGTCATTCTTTCTTTTTCCAACTGGAAAGTCAGCCATCTCTAACTAGCCCAATTTGTCAACTAAAACCAAATACATAAACTAGTAACACACATCATTTTCAAAATAATACAATACCGCAATAACAGATAGAAATTATGCGCAAAATTCACACACATACTATTATCATACATAAAACAAATACATCAAAAAATGACTTTCCTATTCTCCTCTTACTCCATTCTTTATAATAGTTCTAAATAATTGTCAATAATTCAAGCAACTCAGCCATGATCCAGTCTGCATGCTCTTTTCCCCAACTGGCCAACCAAATAATTCAGCACTTTTAATCCGCCATCTCTTAGCTGTCTATCCATTCATCATCTTCCACAAAATAAAGAAAAAGAAACAAATACGTTTGAATTCCATCATCAGTCGTACGTACACGAATTCTTTAGGGAGATTGGAATATTAAGTTTCTTGGGATCAGTCACAATTGAACATTCGATCTTCTTGTAGAACTTTGGTTTCACTAATTTGCCCAGTACATAAGCTTTTGATCGGAGGGTGAAATCCAGTTTCAGTGGCACCTTGAGGGTGGTCGTCCCAGTTGGTGCGCTCAGACTAGCTCCACTTCCATACATCGGAATCTTGTCACCAATCACCGAGACAACCACATTCCGTTGAGTCTTTCTCGATTGATAGAATTTCTTCATCTGTAAATTCCCATATCATCAATTGAATTTAAATCAAACACTATTGAAAAAGGAGCCAATCCCATTCCACAAAATGTACTGAGAATGAAACTAAGATACTTTAACAAGGACTTATGGGGCTTACATCTCCAGTTCCAATGTTGAGTTGTGAGTAGGAGACGGTTAGAGGAGTCGATGTAACGTGGACTCCGAAAAATGTAGCAGTGTTGCGGAAAGTGAATTTCACGGTGGCATTCATAGACATCATATCAGTTGAAACTCCAGTATTATCCGAACCAGCTTGAACCCCGAATCTCTCAAATGTAATGCTCTGAAAACCCAATTACAAACTCAGATCAGACTAAACATTTCAGACAAAGGGAAAAATTAATCGACAAGGTATACCCAAAAACTTAACCGAAAGTCAAAAAAAATTGATGGAAAATGCAGATCCGCTTTAGAAATTTTGTGATCAAGTCTAGCATATATACAGAGTCAACGGCATTTTATAAAATCTCGACATACTAAATGCAAATAAATTGAGAACGATCTAAAATGTATATAATGATCAACACAAAAAAGGAAACAATGGATCACTGCAATTACTTTGAGCTAAAATTCAGATAAATTTGATATACTTAAATATATACAAATTACCCATTAAAAATTCAGGAAAAATTTAGGTATATCATAGTAAAAATAATCAATTCAAGATTAAGAACAGCGAATTGAATTGGATTATAAGCTAAAATGATTTTAGAAGAAATTAAACGAACCTTCATGGTAATCCTGGGCTTTTGAGGTTTACTAGCACCCCACAAAACCAAAGCAAAGAACGAGAACAGCACAAAAAAACCCACAACAAATGCCAGAAAATAGCATCTCCTCGGCAAACCCTTCCTTGATTCTTCATCATCAAGTAAGCCTTCTTCTTCAATCACATCAATCTCTTTCCAATTCTTCTGCCCTTTCCTCTGGTCCCTTCCGCCTGTCCCAGATCCGGCTTCGTTTGGCAAAATTTTCCTCGATCCGGGCTTCAACGAGCCCGAGAAGCGGCTGGTAGAGGATTCCCGCGAGTGGCGGCCAACGGAGGAGTGGGAATGAGGAGGGGACCCCATTGGGCTGCCCAGTACTGGAGTGGAATGGAACGACGTAGCAGTCTTCTCTCCATCGTGCGAGTCCCTTGATGGGCTTTGCACGTAGTACACTGGGCGCCGAGTATGATCTGGAGAAGAAGGGGCCAAGCTGGTGACTTCAGAATCTGTCTTTGCATGCATTTTCAGTGTGTGAAATTTGGGACTCTCAGTCTGGACTTTTGACACCGAGAAAAGGGGCTTAGAATTATGAGTGATTGGGGTTCCGCAAATGTTTGACCAAGCTTATAATTTCATCGAAGATAAGAAATTGTTCAAACTTTACTTACCTACTACTTATTGATGCAAGCATGAAAATTGCATAAAAAAAAAATAATAATAAGTTTTAGGCAATTAAATTGATTAAAACTTATTTGCATGAAAATTACTGCTATAAGTCGACTTTCCTTATTTTTTTTTATCTAAATTGTTTCTTTATTGAGAATATTTTGTTTTGTTGATTTACTAATATATCATTATTTAATTTTCCTAGTTATAATCAATTTATTATTAGTTTTTAATAATTAAATAAAGATAAACTATGAAAGTTTTTGGCAAAAATTACTTTTTCAATAATATTAAACAAGATTTCTTAATTCCTTTGAAAAACAAAACTAGCATATATAAATGGGACGGTGGAGTAATCAAAAAGGTGTTTGGTGTAGATTAAAATCAGATTTTAAGTGAATTGTGATAAAAAAAAAAATTGAAATTTGTGGTTGAAAAGATGTGGGACTCATGAAAGGTGTAGTTGATATTGATTGTTTGACTTTAACTAGATTAAAATATAGCCCGAACATGCCATAAATGTATTTAATTGATTTAATTTTCAATTTAGAAAATATTATATTTATCCGTGTGATTAGATGAGAGAGAACATGTGAATTATTTGAAAAATAAAAATCTATCATTTTCTAAAGAAAAAAAATATGGTCACATGATCAACTTTTGAGAAATATATTTCGTCGAAAAAAAAGTAGAAACTTAGATGAAAAATGATATTTTTCATGAAAAATAAAATGAATCAAACACGGAAAAAGAAGGGACATTTTATGTGCCATTTTGACTACAGATAAGATGGCAATGTCTTGCCTCTCCAACTTTTATATTTTAAATATTAATTTTATTTAAAAACTAAAAAAAATATTAAATAAAAAATAAGTTATATGAGGAAACAAGGTGAAAAATGGAGATATCACCCAGTCTCTCCCCGCCTTGTTACTATCTGTAAGTCTACTGGTAGAACAAATGAACCACTAGGAGCCTAGTTTAGTAATTGAATCCAAACTAAACCCCTTCACGCATTGCAAATTGCCAACTGGGAGCCGAACCTAATGCCACTCCATTTTTCTCCGAAAGAGCTAAGAAACTACGTTGAAAAAGGAACTATTAAATAAATTTTACAAACGATTTAAATCACTTTATGGAGGATATGTCTCTCTTTAATACGCACAAAAGTGAAAGAGGCTGGAATTTGAGGGTGAAGTAGTTAAAATCAATATAAATATATTACTTTTTGAACCGACATTGCATCAACATGTCTTTTCTAAGCACAAGAGATGGAGATGGTACGCGGGCAGGATGAAACTATAAGGGTTATGCATTAAGTCCAATCAATTTGGACATAAATATTATTAATATATAATTGATAAAATTTCATGGTTCAATGAAATTAAATAATAGAGTACGTAAATTTAAATCTTAGTAATTTATTAATCACAAAGAGTTGGGATTGTGGGATACAATTTGAATTTTAAATAATCAATGATCGTAAGTAATAACAAGATACGAATATCGTTACGAATAGATCATCACGTGTGACATTTCTTACTTATATAATAAGTAGTTGATATCACAAGTTAAAGTGTGATGACATTTAAATGAACATGTGGATATTTTGTTACAGAACAAAAAATGGAGACCCGTCGAAAAAATTCCACATTGATAACTATCTAAGTGTCGGTGGCTAATCTTTAACGTTCGGTAGTGGAATTGGTATTTCGATTTAATATCATCATAGCGTCTTATATGAGAACGGTCATACTTTGGTGATATTGCTCTACCAGGGTCACTAATACGTCAACGTTCGGATATGTCAAAAATCATACGAAAGTTGTGAATTATCATAGAGGATTTGCTACTTTTAGATAGTAAGAGAATTATAATCTACATTTCATTCAATTAAACTGATAATGAAATTTTTAGCCAAAATGTACTCATAAGTCGAAAAAGAGTTTTCGACTTATATTGACTTAATATTGGGATGAAATATATGATGGATAATTGAGATTGACACATATTCATAGTTCGTAATTGATTGAATCATACTGACAAAATATTATAGTTTCAGACAAATAAACAAGTTTGGTATTATCATACCACGTGACATTTCTCGTTACCTGTATTGACGACACACTGCTAGATATCAATCTAGGACTATGGATGTGAATTGATAATAAATTTATCGACTTTGATTAAATTAAAATAATAATTCACATCATTAGGTATCGTGATCGGAAACCTAATGTGTCATATACAAAAGAAGAACTAGAAGAATGAGATTCACGAATTAATTAATTGGGATGCTTGTTAATAAACTCGAATTAATAAATTGTGTTAGATTTTAGTTGATTTTATAATTGGCTATTCTGTAGACAAAATGACTTAAATTGATTGTTGATAAAAGTTCAAGGAGTAATGTGCAAATATGTCAAAAGCTAGTTAAATAGGTCTAGGGTTTCGAGTTTGGAACAAAGGAGAAAACGGCACGGATATTCGTTGGACTGTCACCAAGTTATTGTTCGAACTGCAAAAGCAAAAATACTATCGCTGGACCGTCGCCCCTCCTTCGCTCGAGCGACACGCTGTCGCTCGATTGGTGCTGGCCTATCGCTCGAGCGACAGCTTTATACGAAAAATTTTATTTTCACGTTTTAAATGCTTTTTTTTCCTGACCCATAGTTTTCTTGATCTACCTATATATATCATAAAGATACAGAACGAGAATTCTAAGGTTGAATAATCAACAAACATTATGCTATCAATTTTCTTTCATCCTTGAAGCTTTCAACATACGTGTTTCTTTGAGATTCGTTCTTGTTAGTCAGAAGAATATCGAATCCAATATCCAAATACCAAACTACTACTTCCTACATATCGGTCAGAGAGTGCTGAAGATCAAGGAAGACGACTGGAGTTCCAGTCCGTGAAAAATAGGTTGTTTTTCATGATTTACGGGAGATTGACGATTCTACCATGTTAGGGGTTGTTGCAGGATAGTGGAGTTCTAGGAGAGCGTTGGTTATTGCAACTGTAATTAGTGCAATGGAGCACAAAATTCAGGAAAGCTGTCAGAATTGCAGTCGGGAGATCAGATAGTTCATGTCGTCGTCTAGTTTGGTAAACTGTAAGTGCTAAATCGTTTATAGTGGATTGACTGACAAAGTACTCAGAGTTTTTCCTAGTTGGATTTCTCCGTGAACAATTTTTGTGTTCTTTACTGCTTTATATTTTACTGTTTATTACATTCAAATTATGGTAATTCAACATAGGATAAATTGGATTATTTGATTAACCATCTAAATAAGAATTAAAAGTGACTTGTTGCTGTTTAATTCATATTTGTTTTTAATTCCGCATGAAATACATATTCACATCAATCTAAGTATTGTTAGAGTCGAACTTTACGTTTTTCAAATTGGATTAATTAATCTATAGAACAAATTTAATTAATTGGATTAATTAAATATTCTATCAAGTTAAGTTTAAGAAATGGGTCTATTCCACTTAAACTTATATTAATAAAGTTTCAGAAAATTAGAACATGATTCATTATGTTACTAGAGGAATAAAAGAGAAACAATAATTCTCTCATTATTGTTCACTGTGTAGGTTTCCATTGAATGCTGGACAATTGAACGTTCGTTAATTAAAGATTGCGTTTGTTCGTGTTCCAATATCAACAAAGTAATTTGTAGAATTTATAAAAGATATAATTTCTATCAAAATTTTTATTTAAATATAAAGTGGATCCTTCATGAGAATTAAAATTATTTTATTTTTCAATATACATGATTAAGTAAATTTCGAGGAGTAACAATAGTCCAAACTCTGTAGAACTTGAGAAAAGACCTTATCAAGAAAAACATAAAGATTGATAGCTAAAACAAGATAATTTTTTTCACTAAAATAAGATTCCACCGACAATGACCTTAACCGAGTCAAACTATTTCTTATATTATTTTCTATTCATTTTTAATTATTTTTTCCCCCTTTTTTCAATGGGTGAAATAAAGTCACCGACCAAACAGACAAACGTAAATGGCCGAATCTTTTAATTGGCTGTCTCAGAATGGAATAGAAGGTCAGTGACAACTCTGTCACAGTTGGCCACTCTTAATTTTGCGAGAATGAGTATTCGGGTTTTTTGCGTACTTATTCCTGATGTTTGAGCATAGTAGCATATTAGTCCTCAACTGTTTTTTTCTTCATAAATCCATCCTTCCCATCAATTAGGAATTTAGAGAGTTATCCCTAATGCCAGTTTTTGTTAAGCTCGCGTAATAAGCAATGAGAAATGCCATGATAGTAAGCATGAAATAAACAATCAACAATGCGCGACAAACTTTTCTAGGCGCAACTACGCACTATATTATTTTTTTCTTTTCTAAAAGTCTTTTATTTTACTTCAATTTCAAAAAAATTCTAGGAGTGAAAATGTTAAAAATGGAATCATTGGTTCCATATTTAGAGCATGTTTGATAACCATTAAAATCCAATTAAAATTGAAAATATGGTCGTTATTGGGTCTCACTCGTCTAATAAAATTCAACAATAACGGTTAGTTTTTCAATTTTAATCCGATTTTAATCTCTACCAAACATGCTCTTCATTATAGAACGGTCCGATTCTTTATATTAAAAGTTTTATAAAAACAAAGTATTAAACTATTTGTCATATTAAAAGTAGATAGAATAGAGTTAAAATCACTTATTATTCTTGTAATCTAATAATATATAAATTAATGAAATAAAACAACAAATAAAAATACACTTAAAAGCTCAAAATCAATTAATAATGGCATAAAAAGAATAAATTATTAAACACAATATAAACTAGAAAATCTGAATCCAAAATTAATTTTAAAAAAAATCCATATAACAATATATTCAAAAATATATGTAGTATTTATAATCAGATTATCTTCAATAATCTTTAGGAAAAAAATCATGATTATGATGATCAATCACTTGAAAAAAAAAACAAGAAATTTGAATTCTTATGATAGATTGAACTAAAAATACACTTTTTATATTGACATTGCATTAAATCTATGAATTTTTGTAAAGTATTTACAAAAATGTGTTCACAAAAACATCTTTCAAATTAAAATCATTGTAAATATACAGTTCCTTAAACAAATAATAAAGTGGGTTTTAGTTCAATTTTAATTATCGCTATTTTAACCGAAACACGAATAATATGGCGTGTTTGTTTGGACAAATTTATGACTAAAATAATCTATTTGTGAAATTATGAGTAAATTAATTAAACTAAATGCAAATTGATGTGACAAACGCACTAGGATCTCGAATTCTCAAACAATAATCATTTAATTTTAATTCTATACTTTGACAACACGATTAAATTGCAACGAATCAATGTTCTTATTTTATTTAATAATATCTCTCGAGTAATGTTAAACCTACTCTGAATTGATATTAATTAATAATTGGTGG
The DNA here is from genome assembly GCA_019097785.1 of Fraxinus excelsior. Lineage (NCBI taxonomy): Eukaryota > Viridiplantae > Streptophyta > Magnoliopsida > Lamiales > Oleaceae > Fraxinus > Fraxinus excelsior. The sequence continues at coordinate 8,120,427 of CM032642.1, forward strand.
AAAAGATAATCTCACAAGCAAAGCACACACGTCAAATTCTGGGGAGAGAAATAATGCAATAGACAAGTTACCCAGGATAATTTCATCAAGTTCACATTCTGCTTTTATATCTAGTAGTCGCGTCCTATAATGAAATCTCCCACAAGTATATCTCCTTCATCAATTTTTTGAGCTGTCAATTGTTGTTGTTTTTATAATGAAGTCACACATGAGCATTTTGTTGAAACTAAAATGGAAAATGAATAAAAATACAAGAACACATGTAGAAGTTCGAATTAGTGTCAAGATTAATGAAATTAAACTCAAATACAATTCTCGGTAACAACGCCAAAAACTTGTTCACGAAAATATGTTTCGAACTAAAATCACCGCAAGTGTACGTTTCGTTAACAAGTAATAAAGTGAATTTTGAGTCCTACTATCGTCCCACTGAGATTGATTTAATTCAATTTTAATTATCACGACCTTAATCAAAACATGAATAATATAGTTTGTTTGTTTGTGCAAAAATTATGACTAAAAGAATCTACTTATACAATTATGAGTAAATTAACTATACTAAATGCAAATTGATGTGTTTATTAAATGAAAAGCGTACTACAATTCCGAATTTCCATGCAATAATCATTTTTAACATCAATTCTACATTTTGACAACACGATTGAATTTTAACGAATCAATGTTCCTATTTTATTTAGCAATCTCTCTCGAATAATGTTAAACATACTTTCATATATGACCCGATTATATTTTTATGACAAATGAGAACATACAAGAATGTATGAATTTTTATGAACACTTAAAGATCTACATAAGGTATAACGGTATAGTTTTATCCCCTATGAGACCATATGACTATTTACACTATGTCAAACATATTTTCCATTTTTTGAATGTATAAAATAAACCACCAAATTCATACAATTACCGTGCACAATAATTATAGAAAAAAGAGAATCATGAAAGTCATTCAAAAAAAAAACATGTTTTCAATGTCAAATATGTAAAACTAAAGATTAAAAAAATCATATTATAAGGTTAACTCATTCTTTTAGCAAAATAAATCTCACATAACATGTTATGAAGACGAAAACAAAATAAATATTGAAGAATCGACATTATTCAAATAAAGCTTGAATTGAATTTTCGAATTTTATAATCGATCTTCGTGCTTCTTACCTCCTTCTATGCTCCAAAATCTCTTGAAATATGTTGTGATGTGTGGTGACCACTTCGGGACGGCCCTAGGCCTTTAAAAGACATTTCAATATTTGTTTTCATAAGAGTTAGAATCATATAAGAAAATCATAATTTTTCCTTTGGAAATGTACTATACTGTAGCATAGTAAATTTCATGCTATAGCATAGTTCATAAAACTCAGCCCTGGAACTCTTTGAAGCTGACCATGCGACTGCATGATACATTACATTATGCCATAACATTGTTCAAGTAAAATTTCATTCTTTGCGTTTTGGTCCTCGAACTCATTTTTTTCGTTTCTTGGCCTCTTTTCTCACTTCCTGTTCTTCCAATACTTCATGTCTTCGCTAAATTGGTCTTCGACTCTTTCACATCTTCGTTTCTTCTTCCAAATCATCTTTCGGCTATTGTACTTTGGTCCCTAAACTTTGATTTTGTTTCATTTTAGCCATTTTCGCTTGTTTTTCGTAAATTCAACCATATTCATTAATGTTATCTTACAAAATATAATTTATATAGAATTAAGCTATATTTCGATATATTTACCAACAACTGTCCATATTTTGTGCCCTAAATAAGTGTATAAAATGCACTTATCAATATGGAAAGTGTAATTTTGGCGTGAGATAATTTTATGGTCTAGTATTCAAATATCTAGTATATATTTGTGGAATATACCAACAAAAAGAGAAACTAGGGAGTACCGAATTCACTATTGATTTTTAAGGTAGTATCAAGAATCGGACTGAAATATATCGGTCCGGTTCCATCGTTTTTAAGAAAAATGTCTACCTTTAGTTTTTCTTTGAAAACTGTATAATTGACTAATTGTAGAAATTATTATATAACTATAGATGTTTGGTATATATTAATTTAATTATTAAATGATTTTTAGAATGATTAAAAATAAGAAAACATTTTTTATGCCTAGACTTGCCTAGTTCGATGCTTGGCGTTTACGTCCAGCCACGCTTCACACTTTTTAAAATACTGGTAGAAAGTCAATTGGGAAAATTAGGCCCCATACGGTAAAAAGTGGTCTAATTAGAAAAATACTCTAAATTAATTAGGGAACTAAATTAAACATCACAAAAACGTATTAATTACGTTCTAACTTATAACAAAACCCAAAATCCCCAAAACCGACTGCTTCAAAGAGTGACCAACTTCTCTGGCGTTATTTGTCAGTTCCGACGGCTGATCCTGATGATTGGAAGCCGGAAACAGACTCCAATCTAATGATGGTGTACTTACTAACTGTGAAGTTCTTGAGCTTTTAAGATCCGAGGTGCCGGAAAGATCCTACATGTATTATTGCTGCCATTATACAATCTGAATTCAAGGTTTATGATTATTTAGAACAAATTGATGCATTCAGTCAAACAATAGAAATCATCCATAAGTTCGTGGGAGATTGTGAGAAATATGACCTTACTAAGGGTGAAATGCTTAATATCGTCAACATTAGGCCATCGTCTGCAATAATGGATGTTTTCAGTGACGGACTAGGAGTATGGTATGGTTGGATATTGGAGGGGATGTACATTGTACACTATTATGATGGGAGAATATAAGAAGTTTGTGAGGTTTACAAACAATGGAGACATGCTAGAGGATTCACATTGCATATGCGACATAAATAACTTTTGCAGGTTCATAAGAATGTGCACACCAAGTGTTCGACATATTGTTTCATCCAGTTCCATACGTTAATATGGTTTCAAAGATTCTTCCAAAGTGATTCTTCAAATGGCTCTATCTTTGAGAGCGAACAAATGTGAATCTTAGGATTCTTAAGATAGAATTTTTCATTTTATTTATTTATTTCTGTTAGTAATTAAGACTTAATTTTCAATGTTCATATGAATTAATTTTTGTTTTCTTACGAAATTGCCAAAGCAGCAACCAAAATTCAATGTCCCGTTTCTTAGATTCACTGAAATGGCTGAAATTTGGAACTCTAGAGCTTGTATGATTGCTCTCATTGGGACTTTTATTGTTGAATTGGTCAGTCTGTTGCTTATTCTTGTCAATTACCTATAAGGAAATATTCTTTTATTTTTTCTACTGATTTTTTCTAATTTTTTGCTCTTAAATTCTCAGATTTTGAACAAGGGAATACTTCAGATAATTGGTTTGGATGTTGGCAAAGGTCTTGATCTTCCTCCATGAAAATTCAGATTTCGGGTACGGTAACAGATTTCGGGTATTGATCTGAGACTTTAACAGGATTAAGTTCTAGGAGCGGAAATCCTTATATTCAAGTGAAATCCTATATTATTGATGAGTTTGTCACTTTTTTTTTTTTTTAATTTGTGTCATTTTTTTTAAAATTTTCGTCGCTTTTTTAAGGTTGTCACTTTTTGAGTGCGTCACTTTTTTTTATTGTTTGTCACTTTTTTAATCTGTATAACTTTTAACTTGTGCCACTTTTTTGAATTCGTCACTTTTTTTAGTGTTTATCACTTTTTTCAGTCACTTTATTGATTTCTATCACTTTTTTTAGTGTTTGTCACTTTTTTTGAGTTTGTCACTTTTTTGAGTTTGTATCACTTTTTGAGAGTGTGTCACTTTTTTTTGTCACATTTTTTGAGTTTGTGTCACTTTTTTATTTTACACAGTATTTTTTACTTCCTAAAAATCTTTCATATGATTTTTCAAAGCATCCCTAATTTTAAAGGTATTTTTGTAAGTACCCCAAGTCAATTTACCATCCACTTTAAGCCTATGTTTGAGTCCAACTAAACATTCATTTTTTCCAAGCTCATTTTAATCGTACATTATCTCAATAAAATAATTTTACACGTAAATTCAAAAAAAAATTCTTACTTTTTAACAATATATAGGGATGACAAAATAACTCGTCGGCTCGGCTTGAAAAAAGCCCGAGCAGAGGCCAGCCCATGAGCCTAAAAAAAACTTGCATACCACTTCTTTTTTTTTTTTATTTTTTAATTTGAACTATAATTATTTTATATGTCAATACTTAGTTATCATTTATAATACGTATAAATTGCACAAATTTTAAATTCTTTAAAAAAATTTAGATTTGTCACGAATGTAAAAAAAGATCAAATCGCCCGTGCCTAAATTTTTTGGCCGAGCTTTTGCTCGGCCAAAAAAAGTTCAAAGTATTTTTACTCGAGCTGAGCTTGAACCAAAAAAAAAAAAAAAACAATATTACAAATCTCATTTTTACAAAAAAAAAAAAAAAAAAAGGAGGCACAAGCAGAATAAATAAATAAAAAGAAAAGAAAGCATGAAAACAACTAATAAAATAGATAAATAGCGAAAGGACCTCCCAAAAAAAGGCAAATTACCATACTAGGGGTGTTATTTTGTCATATATTTTGACTTTTCTATTCCTTTTTTTTTATTATTATTATTTTAATGAGGAGGGTCAAATATATCTTTTAATGCGATCTTAACAATTTCAGTAATGAATTTGATAATTAATGAAAGGTTAGAGATGGATTTGTAACCGAAAAAAAAAAAAATATAGGCGCATGTCTGCTATTGTTCCCTAAGGTTGGGAACCAAATGCACAAAATGTGTTAAGAGTATAAAATATTATATTATAATTATTATTTAATTTACAAACTTCGTATATATGTAGAATATTTTGAAATTTGGGGGTTTTAAGATAATTAATTGTGTTCTTTATTTGTTTATTGAAAGTTATTTTGTCATTTAAAATCTATTTTATTAATAAACAATTTTAAAGATCGTTATCTCACAATAATGGGTCGCTAATCTTCAATTTAATGCCACACGATCACCGAACTTGTATTTGCTTACATATTTGGCCACTCGTCTTCAATTTGGCACAATTATGTCATCCAACTTTGACCAAATCTGGCCATTCCGTTCATTGTATCATCAATTTAATTAAGACTTGTACGTTAAAATACTTTTTAAAATAAACATACAAACTTACCTGACATTTTAATGTCAACTATCCTTTAGCTAAAAATTCTATATAAGCATCCTAAATTTGCGACCAAATGAAAGTTATATAGATTGTATTGCACCAAATTAAAATGAGTGATCCTGAAGCAATTCTATTCATATTTGGATGTTGGGTAATACATTTAACTAGGGGCAAAAGTCCCGAATCAAATCGGACCGAACCGAATCTAGCGATTCTTCGTAAGTTAAATATTCGAACGGATACCCGAATCGAGAATCGATTGGCTTGGATCGGATCTCGGGTCTAGACCAAGAACCGAAACTAAATAAATTTTTTATTTTTTATTGAATTAATTAAATTATTTTATTTTTTCTAAATAAATTAACAAATTAATTAAATAAATCAGATCATTTCATAATTTTAATTTTAAAGCTCAAATCATTTTAAAACTCGTTAACCCAGTTTAAAGACAAGAAACAGTGAAGTTTGTGATCCATTTGCAGTTTTTGTAAAGATTATGGACCTCCGCCATAATTATATCTTAATAATTGATATGACTGCATGACTATTTGAATTTGCTCATTAAATTTAAAGCCTTCAAATGAGATAAAACTCTAAGCAAATGAATTATTGATATGGATCACCGACATTTTAATATTAATATCTACTTTTTGGTATTTGTATACATTGAATTAATGTTATTCGATAGCTAGTTATTTATATATTTTTGAGTTGTGTTACATTAATTTGTAAAAGTTATGAATGAAATGTTATTAGTTATATTTATGTAGTGTTACTGTAAATGTTAAAGAAATTAATTACGGTACGGAACCTAACCAACCTAGACGGTTCCATAATTATATTTAGACCCGACGGTTCCATTTATGAAATACCCAAAATTTTTGGAATCGAGCATAACCAAATCGAATCGACCCACGACCAGCCCTACATCCCTTTTAAAATATATTAGGGTTTGGTAGTGATAATTGTGGTACTTTGAAAATGGATTAGGCGCTAGAATTGATTTGAGGTTAGTTTGAATAAACTCTTACTTACTAACAAAATAAATTAAAATCGATTGTTCTTAAAATTTGAAAATATACTACTTTCTTTGTCAAGTTATTGGATCATACTTGATATTACTCGAATCGCATATCCAACTTCATTTTTATTGGAAAATTTGGCCAAATAGTCGGGTTGGGGAATTAATTTGAACAAATGGCCTTTGACCAACATTAAAATAGAATAATAAAATTTAAAATGTTTTAATTAGTAAAATGACAAAGTTGCCCTTCAATTTATATCAAATTATTCACTCAACTCTTTCATTTCACCTTGTTCTTTCTTGTGCATTTTCACTATGAAACCCTATTCCTCAAATTTAAATTCTAAAAATGTCTTCTTCACCTTAATTTTTAGTACATTTCAAGATTACAAAAATCCTTTTTCTTTGATTCAAGTTTATTTCACATTATTTCATCTCTTTTTGGCAATAGCTAATACAACAAAAAAATGTAATTTTTCCTTTTTGATTTTGAAATGTGATTTTGTGCTTCCATTAGTGTAGGTTTAGAACGAAAAAGCGTAAAAAAGACATTCTATTTTTTTTTTATGATTTCATTTATTTGTATATTTATTTTAGTTTTAGTTGATTTTTTTTTTTTTTTATATATGTTTTTTTATACATTTGGGGTTTTGAAGATGACGAGTTAAAAAGAAATTCATTTATTAGCATTGCTATAAATGGAAATTGTGAAATGCAAAATTGCTTGTTCTTTTATATGCCCTTGAGACTTAGAGAGCTGCACCATAGGTAATTTGATTTAAGTAATTCGGCGCTTTTTAGTAAAATTCTTCATATTATGGTTTATTGTATTTCGTGATTTTCTATGAGTTCCATTTTTGAATTTTATACTTGTTGATTTCAGAATTTCTTCATATTATGTTTTGCTATTTTTACAATAGTACCCTCGTTTTATGGCATGGATCTTGACCTACTGAACATTTATATAAGTTGGCAACTTAAAAGGTTTTGTATCCCCTTGATTTTATTGAATCTTTTTATTCTTTAGTTGCGTAATTGTTGTTTCATTACGCCTACATTGATTATGACTTGATTTGACTTTTATTTACATGTTATTGCAGGAAAGAGAACTAGTACTGAGATCGTTTAAGAGTAGAAAACACTGATTTTGGTTGTGACAGATGTGGCAGCTCGTGATCTTGATATTCCTTACGTTGCTCACGTTATCAACTTTGATCTTCCCAATAATATTGATGATTATGTATATAGGCTTAGAGTTATAGGTCATTCTAGGAAAACAAAATTCGCTACCATATTCTTTAACGAAGAACAATTCATCAGTAGCAAAGCCACGAACTGATTTGATCTAGGAAGCCCATCAAGAGATGCCCATTGGCATATTCAGTTTGTAAGTCGAGCTTCATGCGGAGGTAAAATTAGATGTGGTGGTGGCCATTTTGGTGGTCGTGATTTTAGAAGAGATAACTCTTATAATCATAGTGGGGGAAGCACATATTATTACGGTGGTAGTGGTGGAAATAATGGCAATTATAGTGGTGGGGGATATGATTCTAGGGTGGCCGGAGCTTAGGATTAGTGTTTTATAGTACCCCTCAAAATTATTTTCTTTCAAGGTATATAAATTTTTCATTTGAATATGAGGATTTTGATGTTTTGGACAATGCAAAAAAAGTAGGATGACTTTATTCTAGGAGATGGATTTTTTCTATAGTATATGTTTGCCTTTAGTTAAAAATTGGTGTGTATCTTTACTGTGTTATGTCTTAAGAAAATGACACAAGTGTCGTTACCGGACTTCAAAGCATACATGAGAACGACACAAGTGACATTGCATGAATTATAAGCTTTCATTAGAGTACAATGTCATTGCTGGACTTATAAGTGTCTATGAGAATGGAACAAGTGTTGTTACAAGATTTATAAGCTTCCATGAGAAAAGGCAAAAGTATAGTTACTGAGTTGAAAATGTCTATGACTATGATAATGGCACAAGTGTCGTTACTGACTTATAAGCATCCATTGTAATCTATGTTATTTTAATCATTCTTTATCACATGGTAAATCTTTATATTTTACATATGTTAGGGGGTTTATTACTTGAGGTTTTTGCGTTGAAAACAAATCAAAATATAGGATAAAATAATAGAACAACACAAGTACCGTTAGTGAGATGAAAATAGCCCTTGTGTCGTTATATTTGGAAACATGTGTACAAGCAGTCACGTCTTGTCTGTGATCCGAGAACTAATAAGTTGAACTCATTTACGTTGTAAGATGGACATAACATGCAGAAAAGTTGAGAGATGGTCATATTATGATGTTGTAATGAATTAGTAGAATGACTTGGTGCTTTCATCAATTCGATAACATATAACCTATATCATTTCATTCGTTCTTTATCACATAACCAACAGTTATGTCTTACATACACTAGGGGAGTACATTTATATTCAGTTTGTTTTTCTTCACATGAGAACGAAACAAGTGTTGTTATGTTTGTAAATATAAGTGTCCATGAGAATAGTACTCGTGCTGTTATTGAGATGAGAACGTTTATGAGAACGGCGCAACTTTCGTTATGTTTGTAAATATACTTGTCAATAAGAATGGGACATGTGTCGTTACTGAAATGAAAATGTCGATATCATATGATTTTTGTCAACTCAATCGTTCTTCATCACATGATCAACGTTTTTGACTTTCTTCAGTTAGGGGGTCCAATATTTGAGGTTGTTACGTTGAAAAAAAAGCAAAATATAGGAAAAATCAATAAAACGGCAAAAAAGCTGTTACTGAAATAAAAACGGCCTCGTGTCGTTCTATTCGTAACCACAAGTATAAGCATCTACAACCTTTTCGTGCCCCAAGAACCAATAAGCTGAACTCATTTCAATTGTAAGATGAATTACACAAGTTGATATTTTCTAACGAATCAATACAATGACTTATGATTTCACCAACTCGATATCATATAATTTATATCAATTTAGCCGTTCTTTGTCATACTATCAACATTTATGACATTCTTAAGTTAGGGGGTCCAATGATTGACGTCACTGTACATGAAAAGAATCAAAATATTGGAGAAATTAACATAACGGTACAAACACTTTTATTGATAATGAAACGACATTTGTGCCATTCTGTCCGTGCCCCAATAATTAATAAGTTGAACTCATTTAAATTACAAAATATGAACATGTCGTTTACAAAAGTTGAGACATGTATTCATTAATTATATTTTCTAACGAATCAATACAATCAATACAAAAGTTGAGACATGTTCAAATTTGATTTTGTAAGAAGGGCTTCTGAATAACACTGTGGTAGCTAATGAAACCATCCAAATGCAAAACCTTTCAATGAAAAATTATTACTAGACAAATTGGTCCATATAATTAGCTCACAATGCTACTTGAGCACAGCTATTCCTGTACAACTTGAAACAAAATTAAGAAGGCTTCTCAATAATACTATGGTGGGATCCGACAATCAATTTAGTATAAAATTAATATGTGTCTCATGATGTAAAATTGCTAATTTCTCGTAACTCTTTTGCTTTCTTAATGGAATGAAGGGTTCTCTCTCTCTCTCTCTCCCCTTTTTTTATATAAAAAAAATAAGAAATTAAGATCTACATAATATATCATTTTCCAAATCCATTCTTTTATAATTGAAGCATATCTTAATGTCCAGAAAGTCACTTGTGAAAGCCACGGTTGTAAGAGCATACTGGACAATAAAAATGGGTTCTTATTTTACATTTATCAGTAAACACCCAAAATTATATGAAATTACCGCTGAGATTGTACATATGCAAATGCATTTTCTATATATTTTGAAAAAAAAAATATCAATAAATTGTATAACGAACTGTATAATACCGTAAAAGAGTGTAACTACATGAACTCAATAGGAATCCTGCTTGGGTCATCATCCATGGCTATACATCTTTCTTTGCATATGGACTCTGCAACTAATTCTCTTCAATCATCAATCAAAAAACCCAGAATAAAAAAGCATATATAAAATGGTAAGCATCCACAAGAAGTTCAACTAAATGTACAATTTAGGCTCACATTCATAGTTAACCCACCCAATAGCATCCAATGCCCTAATTTCAGTACAGAGTACATTGTATGAAACATGGCAGAGAAACTAATCAAATAAATTCACTAATTTGTAAGGTAATATGGATTTACATAAGCTAAAAAATTACTTTCAAAAATATTATTTTGTTTATACATGTATCCAAAAGTATATTAATGTATCCATTATAAAAATTTCGCTGAAAATTGCTGGAAGTTGGATCAAGTTCTTGTGAGTTTAGTTATTATTTCTTGTTGAACACAAAGAGACTTAGCCCCTGTCTAGTGCTGCTGAAATTGCAGCTTTTAAGTTGAATTTGGACCGTTGGGTTGCAACGGTCCAAAAAGCATAAGAACATATTTGCTGAGATTTTTTGTTAATGTTTCCTTTTCTACCCTCATTAGTTTGACCTGTGAAATAATAAAGAAATCCTACCTACTGCTTGTTTCCCCAACTACCACAGGCTTTAGCAAAGAACCCCCCTTCATCCTTCTTCTTTTCCATCGTGCTGGCTGAATTTCCCAATTTTTCCCACCATCTCTTCTATAACAAAGGGACGAGAAGATAATTCCAACCCTCCTTCTTGCTGGAGATTCTGATTTTTTGGACCGGCATTAGGTTTTTTTCTTCATTGCCTCTTCTCTTCTTATCTATCTCTAAGTTCGCTTAGTCAAATTTTTTGCTCCAAGTGTTTTCGAGTATTTGAAGTAATGGCTTTTTGCATAAAGAAAGGGCAAATGTAAAGGTAAGAGAGTGTATGCATCTCTATTTGGAGTTGGGGCTCCTGAGGCTCTGGTCGTCGAGGTGGTGGCTTTGTTAATTTTCGGGCCACAGGGTTAAACTTGAGGTTAGTTTCAATTTTTCCATTTTTGGGTTGGGCAGGGGTGTAGACCTCTCTTTATCTCATGTACGCTGCACATTTCTAGCTAATCTTTTGCATCATAATTTCTTTTTCACGATTATGTCTATTTGCACCATTGATTCGTATGACATGTTCTCCGGTTGAGTTAGTAAAGAAGGATATCAACGACATATGGTGGCTTGTCTTGCTGAATGCACTTGATTTGACTATGCTTACCCAGCTTTATTGTTGCTGCAACTTTGTTTAGACTTTGTTCTTCTTATAAATAAAGAATTGACTGAATGCTCTTTTAGTTCTCACTTAACTTGTGTTAGATATAACAATTACAGATCATAAACAATGAACGTTCTTGAGCGCTTAGGCGAAGCTTCATTTAATTACTTATACCCAAGTTATCAACTTCTTTTCTGGAGCTTGAGGCAATACAAGGATCATTTACTCTTGTGACGAATAAAGATTCTAGGGCAACAAAGTAGCAACTTTTAAGTATAAAAAATAGCTTGGAAGATGTTCCACAATTTCTAGATTCTGTAACTCGAATCTATGGTTGTATTTGGACAATTTTATTTTTTTCTTTTGTCTTTTTCGGGTCAAAATTGATTGAAGCACTCCACCATTTTTTTTATCAGAGTTAATTAGATGCTTTATTATGGTGGAATTCAGTCCGTTTCGACAGAGCTGAGGTATGAACGACATCGAACTTTTTTCCTGTGTTGAAGTAATTTGTGTTTGTTGGGGTGGGTGGAATTTTTTGGCCATCATTTTCAGTTAAATAAATCTGGAATTATAAAATTAAACCTCTAATCTCTATCTCTTATGCTGTTGTTTCTTGTATATTTGGATCAGTTTCATATGTGGATGTGAAATTATTTTCTTTCTTTCTTTTTTGGTAGACTGTTTTTATACATTGATTCTGTCGGAAGTCACTGGAAGATATAAAAAAAGAATTTGCATAGGTTTGTTTCAATTCATTCAATTAATTAGAAAATGTAATAGTTATTGTAGCCCACTTCATTCTGGTTGTTGTTTATTAACAATTATTTGGATTATTATTTTTAAACTGACTCATTTGATTGGATTATAACTATGGTTCTATCAATACATTTTCGTTATAGTTTATTTATTATTTTTGAAATCGGACCATTTTCGGCAGTTGAACTAACTGCATCTGAATTGGGTCTATAAAGCAGTCTGTTTGCAAGCTTCACCTTCGTCTTCAATCTAGAGTTCAACGTTGAATTCATTTCATGGATCTGTTCCCACCTTCTCCTGTAAGTGAACGACGTTTTTCTAGCATTTTCATGTACATTGAAATAGTTGCCTATCATTATAGGATTTAAGATAATTTCATGTTCTTCTTCGAATACCACAGAATTACCAACTCGGTCACCGGCCCTTCAGTTCCCAACCATTGGGTGCCCCGGAAGAATGCACAATGGAATGCATATGACACCAACATCTTCGTGGCTGCTTCGAGTCCGTGATCGTGGAAGGACACCGAAATGGCAAGTGTTTCACTAAACACGGTCGGGAGACAGTAATTAACCTGTTCAACACCGTTTCCAGCCACGATTGGAACAAACAGCAACTCTAAAATCGATGGGATGCCCTCCACATAAAACATAAGCGATTCGAAGAATTGCTCAACTGCAGTGGCATTTCATACGACCCATCAACTGGCAAAATTGGCGCCTCCGATGAATGGTGGGCTCGAAAAATTAAGGTACCATCGTGTCTTAGCCTCGAGTCATTGCTTACGTTTCAGTCATGGATGTAAGCGATTTTGTAGTAAGTGCACAATCTCTTAGTTTGACGTCATTATTGGATTGGCATTGTGCATTAATTGTTTAACGTCCTTCAACAGGAAAACAAAGACTATAAAGAATTCAAGGACCAAGATTGTCGGGAGGTGTATCGTTACAAGATGTTGTTCGGGGACTTTTTCGATAGCGATAAGTACGCAGTGACTCCGAGTAAGCTTTGTCGGACAGGCTTCGCCATGTGGGAAGACAGTGGTGCTGAAGATCACTGTGATGAGCTCCCGATGGATGTGGAGAGTAGTGGCTCCAGTGACGAAGGCGTTGAACCAGAACCAGCTGCAGCAACAACGGATATGTCAGGCCCACACAGTGGTGATAAACGGAAAGCAGGTAGAACTCGAGCAAATCAGAAAAAGAAAAAGGTTTCGGCGTGGGAGGTGTCGTATTCAGTAGATCGTGCCACCATAGCCAGTGAGAAGGTGGCTGAAAAAATTGACCACTTTCTTGGACCGACTATCTCCGACCCGAAAACTTGCTTGCATCAGTTATTGGCCACAGGTCGACTGGAAATGAATACTGATTTGTACTACTGGACTTGCTCATTCCTCAAGGATAAACGGAATATGGAGATCTTGGACATGCAAGAAGATGCAAACGCGAAGTTCGGATGGGTAGGGTGGAGCTGGCAGGAGTATAGACGAGCAAATCCTGGGTGATGGTGCCAGTCTGGAAGGTTTGAGATTGGTGTCCTGCCACAATACTCTTATTTGGTTGTGTATGTCGTTTTTATGTTATGGTATCGTACATTTTAGATAAAAAAAAATTGTATTAACTATTTTATTGTTGGTGGTGACTTTAAATTTTCATGTGCATGAATGTATTAATTACTATGTAGAATTTTTGTAAAAGGGCGTAGAAAAAGTGGTTATAAGTTGATCTCATTGGATTTGCTGTAGGCTTTCAAACAACAACAGTGGATGCATTGTATAATTGAAGTACAACAGTCTTCCCTAGTAGTTGGAAAAAATAACTCATTCACATGTGATGTTCTGTAGGTTTTGTTTTACGTGCATTATTTGTATCACATTTTGCTTTTTAGTTGCATATAAAGGGCTAGGCAAAGCAACTTATTCTCATTGCCTTCCTTCCCATCATCGTCTTCTATATCCAAACAAAGTTATTGAGTGTATGGCAAATTTTGAGCTGAACTGTGAATTGCATCAAATGTCCGATGGCGATGCTGACATTGATGACAATCAAATTCAGGAAGAGCTAATATTGGATATTTGCGAGTGGTTTCAATATTGTTGATTCGGTGATGTGAATGTACGTAATTACTATCGTAAACAACGACGTCGTATTTCGCGCTATCCATTTGCACGAAACGGACATATGTTTATACTAGATGCTATGAACTGTAGCCCACAATAGTGCTACGCGGAGTTCCACATGTACCCAGCGATGTTCAGAGCATTCACGCACGTTCTCCGGGATCAATACGGACTGTGCAGCCAGCAACATGTTGATGTTTACGAACATGTTGGTATGTTTCTATACATTCTAGCGCATGGAAAGGGATATAGACAGGTACAGACGTTATTCAACCATTCATTGCAAACGATTGGCCATTAGTGCTCGAAGCGGTCGTTCAGTTGTCGATGGAGTTAATTAAACCAGATCCCCACTATGATCACGGCGCCGAGCACCATGTTCCGAATCCCAACAAACATTACATATTTTGGGATTGCATAGAAGCTATTGATGGTACACACGTGAGAGCCGTTCTATCGCGGCACGAGCGAGTTAGTTTTATCGACCGCAAAGGAATTCCAACACAGAATGTACTAGCAGCCTGTGATTTCAATTTGTGTTTCACATTTGTGCGCAGAGCGACAACAAGAACCTGTCATGATGCAAGAATATTGTCTACTGTTATACACGACCCTGAGGTAGACTTCCCAAAATCGGCACCTGGAAAATATTATCTAGTGGACTCGGGGTTCGCTCATCGACCTGGGTACATGGCGCCGTATAAGGGTTCAGATATATTGTACTACTTTCAGTAATTTTACAACAAGGCGACTGGTTGTAGGCGAAACTTTCGAAATGCACGAGAAAAGTTTAATTTTCGGCACTCGTCTTGCAGGAACGTAATCGAACGTGCGTTCGGCGTGTGGAAAAGTCGGTGGAAAATACTCGATCGGATGCCAAGTTATAATTTCAGAGTGCAAACAGCTGTTGTAATTGCAACAATGGGAGTTCACAACTTCCTTCGACGAGCAGGTGTGGTTGATGAAGCATTTACTAGAGTGGAGACAGACCCCGAAACAGCGGAGGTTGATCTCCCGGACGAACAAGACGAAGCTGTAGCCGAAATACATGCACCAGAAATCCAAATGAATGAATGGGATATGTTCCGAGATTACTTGGCACATCAAGTGTAACTTGTATTGTCCTCAAAAGATTTGTAATGTGAATAGGAAATATGTGTGCAATTTTCTATTGTTTTCGACATTAGTAATCTATAGGTGTGTAATAAACAAAAGTTACAAAAAAAAAAATAAGAGGACAAATGAATGACAAAACGTAAAAGTAGAGAAATTCTAACATGGTGGGACCCATTATTGAAAAAAGGTGTTTGAATATTCAAAGTGTGCAGAACACTCATTACATTGTCAATTGGCACGAGGGGCAGAAGTGGGATTTTTTGACAAAAATTTTGAATCACGATGCAAAGCACTCTGTACAATTAACGGTTGAAAAATCACTTCCCAAAATTCAAGAATCCACGCTAGACAGCCCCTTAATTTTTTTTAATTAAAAAAACACCAACATAGGAAACAAGACATATAACATATATTTAAATTTGTCCAAAGTATACCTCTGAAATCCGTCCTCAAACTTGAAATTGAATTCTTATATGTGTTACACCTCATTCGACGAGGATCCAAACATTGATCACATGGCAACCAATTAGCAAGCCTAGTCAGGCCAGTACTCCACATCACTATCCCGCATGATCTAGTCGAGGCCATAAACTAAGGTAGTCAAAGTGATGTATCATCTCAGCCGAGGTGCCATTTAGAGCCAACCTCCCACGGCCTGGATAAGATACTATAACCTTATGTAGAGTACATTCGAGGTGATTAGCCTCCTATATGAGAAAACATGTTTTGCTTTACTTCTTTTAAGTGATCACCCATATAAGATCTTTCTGTAATTGATTGGTGTGACATATTTGCAGTAGAAGCTTCAGGATTGACTTATCAAATCAACCTACTTTTCTTTTCATATGGCAGATGTAAGCTATAAGTACCTTTCAGAATCATTAAATTCCCATGAACCTATAACAAATGGAGTGACACCAAGGAGAAGACGGTTAGGCCGTGAGGATGGGGTCACATTGTAATTGTTATGCTCTAAATCCAACTAACTTTAAGCATAAACACATTTAATACATAATTGATGCATTTTATAGCATATCTATTATTTGATTAATCGAACAATAGAGTTTGTAAATTCAAATCTTAGTAATTTGTTAATTATAAAGAATTGTAGTTGTGATATATAAATTACATATGACTGAATTTTAAATCATCCATGGTCCTAAGTAATAACGATATACGGATATCGTTATTATGAATAGACCGCCACGTGTGACATTTCTTACTTGTAAAGTAAGTAACTGATCTTATAAGTTAAGGTGTGGCGACACTTAAATGAATACGTGAATGTTTTATTAAAGAACAAAATATTAGAGACCCGCTAAGGGAGATCTCACACGGATAACTATCATAATATTAGTGGTGAATCTCGAACGTTCGGAAATGGAACTGGTCATTCGACTTGAGGTCATCATAGTGTCTTATATGAGGACAATCATACTTTGATGATGTTGAATGTTACTCTGCTAATACGGCATGCCTCATATATATCAAAAATAATATGAAAATTGTGAATGATCAATAAATGATTCATCACTCTTAGATAGTAATAGATTATGATCTACAATTTATTTACTTAAGTTGATAAAGAAATCATTAGTCAAGATGTACTCGTAAGTCGGAAATGAGTCTTAATAGTGGAATGAAAGATATTATCAATAATTGATATCGACACATATGCATATATCGTAACTCATCAGATTATATTGATAAAATGATATAATTTCATGGTAAATGAACAAATTTGGTTTTGTCATAGCATATGACAGATCCCGTCACATGTATTTCCGACATATTGTTAAATGTTAATCTGAAACGACGGAAGATAATTGATGATAAATTAAAAAGAGATATTTTAATTTATCAATTTTGATTAAATCAAAATAATAATTCATGCTGTTAAGTATTGTGATCTGGAATATAATGGGTCACACACAAAAGAAGAACCAAAAATAAGATTCACCAATTAATTAATTGAGTTGCTTGTTAATAGACCCGAATTAATTACTTCATGGATCAAATTTAATTAATTAGATTAATTGAATATTGGATTGTGTTAAGTTTAAGAGACGGCCAAAACCACTTGAACTTATATTAATAAGTTATTAGGGTTTCAGAAAAATAAAACAGAATACAATTTTTTATCTAGCTAGCAAAAGAAAAGAGAAATCATAATTCTCTAATTCTTGTTATCTGTATAGATTTTCATTGAAGGCTGGACTATTGGACAATCATGGGTTGCAGATCGTGATTGTTCGTATTTCAAGATCAGTAAAAGAATTTTCAAAATAACAAACGTATATTTTGTATCATAGTATCTTCCTAAACAAAAAGAAGATCGTTATTGGGAATTGAAATTATTTTGTTTTCCACTGTACATGTTTAAATAAATTTTCAATAATAGTATTTGAGCTTACTTTCCGTTTGTTAGAAATTGTTTTGAATCTTTGAAAACAATCCATGGTTGATTTTTTTTACATGTTTCTAGCCTTTTTTTTGTTTTAAAAAATAGAAATTGTTTTCATTTTCTAAAATCTATTTTTGAATAGAAAATAATTTTTTTTGGGTCGAAAATCTGGATTTGGAGGAACAATGGGCGAGCCATCGAGCGCGGAGGGAGCGTGGCAGCGCCCTACCGTGCTAGTTGTAGCGCACTACAATAGGATTGGCAGCGGCAGTAGGCGTCGTTGGGCTCTGCAGCGATGATAGAGTATGCTGCCGCTGCTGTAAGCAATGCTTTGGGGTTGCTTCAGGGTGGGTGGTTGCCTTCGCTTGCAGCGGTGGTTTCCACCGCAGAAGGCAGACGCCCAGGAAAGAAAAAAGGGCCAAAAAAGGAAGATGGGATTAGGGTTTCAATCGATATGATTGGAGGCGAGGGCATGGCTTGCAATTTCTGAAATTGCAAGTCCCCGCTCGCAATTAAAAGAATAGGGTTGGTTTGCAATTTTTAAATGAATGGTGTGTCATGCAATTAAGTTAATTGAAGGGCCTGTTTATAATGTTTATAATTTTAAAAGCAGAGGTCAAATTGCAAAATTTGAAATGTTGAACTTAAAATTGAAAAAGGTTTTGAATTAGATTTTAAACGATTGATCTTAAAAATTCAATTTTGACCCGTTTAAAATATTATTTAAAATTGATGACTTTTATATTTTCGTTAAAATTGAAATTTAACTTAAATATTAAATCTCGACCCTAAATTAAATTCAATTTTATTTATGATTTTTATCTTAAATTTAAATGTTAACTCAATTTAAATTAGAGTTGGATTCAAATTTAGTATTTAATTAAAATTTGATTTTAATTAATTATCCACCATAATATATTTTTGAAATTAGAGTTGGACAATAATTTGACATTTAATTAAATTTGGTTTTAATTAAATTGTTCCATCCTAAAAATTTATTAAGTTAATTGAAGGGCATGTTTATAATTTTAAAAGCAGAGGTCAAATTGCAATATTTGAAATGGTTGAATTTAAAATTGAAAAAGGTTTTGAATTAGATTTTAAATGTTTGATCTTAAAATTTCAATTTTGACCCGTTTAAAATATTATTTAAAATTGATGACTTTTATATTTTCGTTAAAATTGAAATTTAACTTAAATATTAAATCTCGACTCTAAATTAAATTTTATTTTATTTATGATTTTTATCTTAAATTTAAATGTTAACTCAATTTAAATTAGAGTTGGATTCAAATTTAGTATTTAATTAAAATTTGATTTTTATTAATTATCCACCATAATATATTTTTGAAATTAGAGTTGGACAATAATTTGACATTTAATTAAAATTTAATTTTAATTAAATTGTTCCATCCTAAAATTTTTTGGAAATTAGAGTTGAACTATAATTTGATATTTAATTAAAATTTGATTTTAATTAAATAAGTTCGTCATAATATTTTGAAAATAGAGTTTTAACTCTAATATGGTATTTATTAAAATTTGATTTTGACTAAATGAATCCGTCATATAATTGTGGAATTAGAGTTGGATTCTAATTCGGTATTTAATTAAAAATTGATTTTAATTAAATAAACATGCTTATTAAATTGAAGAAACAAGAAGTGGAGGAGACCATAAAGATGAAGCATTCATTGTATTAGTCAATGTAATACGCCATATGAACTGACCAATTAGTCTTTCTTTTGATTCGAGATGATTAGACAGTATAACCGTGCGTGCGCACACGCGCACACACATAGTGAAAATAGTCCTCAATCGATCTCAGTTTGTTGAGTACGTTTAAGGTTTGTCTATTATGAACATATTTGATATAATGAAATATTAGATATTTCTGAATGATGAGTTTGACCTAACCAAAATTATTTTTTATTGAGTATACTCAAGAAGATAAATTTTAGAAACATGTTTAGCTAACACATAAGATGTGTGAAGATAAAAAGTTGTCAGCTTAATAATCTAGGAGTTGCATGAGATATAATTGATAATAGTATATACTCAAATGTTTTATTAAAGTTTGTTGAATACAATCAATGTCTTTATACAACAAATGGGATCCCAGCCCAATCAAGTATGGATTCCATAAAATTATGTGAGAGGATCATAAATTTGAGTTAAACAATAAGAGCATAATTAATTTAATAAAAGACCATATTAAATTAATTGATACATTTTATATATTATTCTTTTACTTTTTGACATTTATATTTATTAAATCATGAGTAACCTATTTTATTTGAGAGGCATTGATAAGTGTATTTTTGTATACTTATTTAATACATAAAGAAGCTTAAATATTGATTAAATAAATGAATTTCCACTCATAATTATGTAATTATTGATTTTGTAAGTAAAAATACCCAATAAAATGGAACAAGGCAAAAAGGAAGAGAAAATGACAGATTTTTTGAAAAATTGTGAATTTGGGACCAAAATGAACAAGTCCAGAAAGTTGAAGGACCTTGGAGGCAATTTTATGAAGGCGTAAATGAAAGAAAAGTCGAAATTTGAGGATCACATTGTACAAATTTAAAGTTGAGGGACCTTGAGTGCAAATTGCTAGAGGACTTGTGTGCAAAAAGAAAAAGAAAACAACAAATTAAAAAATGAAAATAGGAAGCATTGGCAGAGAAGTGAGTCTAGGCGCCATTTTAAAGCTCATGGAACGTTTTGTTAGCTTTTCAAACTTAAAGGGCTTGGGTTGCAATTTTAAAACCCTAAATGGGCTGGTGTTGCTGGGTGTGTTTCTTCTTCTTCTTTTCCATTTCATTTTCTCTTCTTTCCTCCATTTTCTTTCCATTTTTCTTGATATTTTGGAGTAATTCACAGAACACACAAAGTATACTCAATCGAGGAGTAGGAGAAATTTTGGGGAAATCAAAGAATTAGCCATTATCTTCACAAATATACCGAAACAAGAGTTTTATTTATAATCTTGTTGTTCTTCATTATTTTTTTCTATTTGTGATATATTGTATGAATATTCTTCTTTATTATCACATATGTAAAATTGGCTAAGTTATTTGTGTTGGGATTTATGTTTGAGATTTAACTTAACCTTTATTAATTTTAATATTTGTTTTTTGATATTAAAATGCTTATTTTCATGTATATCTATTATTATATTTCTTTCATTTTAATTTATATGGCCAATTAATGATTATATTTAGTGATTTGTACATCGTTCGAGAGAAGATGGTGCATTTTAGGCAAAATAGTACAAATCATAGATTTGTGTAGGAGATAGAGATATACTCATAACTTTAGGTGACTCATTGAACTATTTTCACAAAAAATGAATGTGATTGTTTGGTTTTAATGGACAAAGAGATATAGTAGATTAAATCAATCAATTATGGTTAATTTCGCTCGAGAATGGTAATTAACTAAAACTAAAAAATCAGGTCTAATATCGTAAATAACTAATTTATTAATTGGCTTATGTAAAAAGTAGTTAGTTAACGGTTAAGCGAAATCATGAATCTCAACCACATTTTTCCTTCAAAAATTTTCAAGTTTTTATGTTTTCTTATTTTGTAGTTTTTTTGTTATTTTCCAAAATTAAAATCTTTATTTTGTGTGTTTCTTTTTATTGTTTGAATTAAATTAATTAAAATTGTGTAATCGAAAGTATACATTTCTCAAGAGATCAATAACTAGGACTTAAAATGTCAACTTTATTACTTGAATGCGATTCGTGCACTTGCGATTTGCGCTTTATGGCGAATTTTTTTTTGACACCGTTGTCAAGTAATGTTTTTGCTTTGATTACCACTTTTAATTAATGATAAGTGCGTTTTTACACATTTATTTCAAGCAACAAACACAAACAATTGTTGATAAATATGTTGAAATATAGCTTAATTCTATATAATTTGTGTTTTGCAGGAAAATATGATGAATGTGGCGAAATTATAGAAATAAATGAAAAAAAGACTAAAACGAAAGAAAACCAAAGTTCAAGGATCAAGATGCAAATAATCGAAAGATGACCCGGAAGAGGAATTGAAGATGTGGAGATCGCTAGGTCCAATTGAGCAAATGAATGAAGTATTGAAGAGGAAGTGAGAAAGAGGTTGAGAAATGTGAAATGGAGTTCGAGGACCAAATTGCAATATTTTGGAAGTTAAATAAGCTATGCAATCGCATAGCTTAAATTCTATGTAGTCGTATAGATGACTTCAGCAAATTACAGGGCCACTTTCAAGAGAACTATGCGATCGCATGCAACATAAATATGTGGTCGCATAGTTAGCCTTTTTGACGCGAATTTCTGGTTTCCTTATTCAATTGAAAGACTTATGGAAACAATATCATGATCGCGTATTTAAACTCTAGTGCCGTCCAAAACGCCAGAAAACAGACTCATAAAGGTTTTGAGAAAAGAAAAAAAGGCAAAAACAAGAAAAGCAACACTACGAATCGAAGATTAAACTCAAGAATTGAATTGGTGATGCCGTTATTTATTTATTTTCCTAATTTTCTTTTTTCCACCATACTAGATTAGGCTAATTCTATACTAGGGTTAGATAAACTATGTAATATGATTTTTATGTTTTAGTTTTACATCTTTGACATCAAAAACACATTTTTGGGATGTTTGAATGGTTAATATGAATTTCTTTTCTCCATAATTATTTATACGTAATTGTGTGAGTGTTGTGGCTTATTTCATGCATTCGAAAGAACGGGAATATGTTCGATGCTGTATAAATCATCATAGGGTCCGATATGTGATAGAAATATACCGCTATGCCTTATTTGAATTTGTAAATGCTCACAAAAACTCATGCATTCTTGTATGTTCACATCCGTCATAGAGATGTATACGGGTCACATATCAGAATATGTTTAAATTTACTCGATAGAGATTATTAAATAATTTAAGAGTATTGATTCTTCAATATTTCAATAGTGTGTCAAAGTGTAGAACTAGGTTTAAAAATATTATTACATATGGATTTGTGATCTAGTACATTCATCATAAATTAGAAAAACTTTAACTTGCGTTCGATATAAATCTCATTTAGTTTAGTTAAAGCATTCATAATCACATCTGCATCATTAATTTAGTTATAAATTCATCAAAACAAACACTATCATTTTTATTGTTTTGGTTAAGGTCACTGTAACTAGAATTAGAACCAGAACTAATCAATCCTTGTGGGACAACGTTTGGACTTAAAAAGTCCACTATATTAATTGTTAAAGAACCGTACACTTGCGGTTCGATCCTCGACAATGCACCCAAAACTTGTTACGCGAAAATATATTTCGAATAAAATACACCGTAAGTGTACGGTTCATTAATAAGTAATAAAGTAGACTTTTTGAGTCAGCTCTAGGTTTAATACGCGACCATGCTATTGTTTCCATAAGTCTTTCAATCGAATAAGGATACCAGAAATTCTTGTAAAAAATGCTAAATATACGACCACATAGTTATGTTGCATACGACCGCATAGTTATCTTGAAAGTGGCCTTGGAATTTGCTGAAGCCATCTATGCAACTGCATAGGATTTAAGCTATGCGATTGCATAGCTTATTTAACTTCCAAAATGTTGCAATTTGGTCCTCGAACTCCGTTTCACATTTCTCGACCTCTTTTCCCACTTCTTTTCTAAACAATAATTCATTCCTTAGCTGACCTAGCCATCTCCACATCTTCAATTCTTCTTTTGGGCTATCTTTTGATTATTTGCATCTTGGTCCCTAAACTTTAGGTTTCTTTCGTTTTGGTAATTTTTCACTTGTTTCTCATAACTTTCGCTACATCCACCACGCTTTCTTGCAAAAAACAAATTACATAAAATTAAACTATATTGCAACATATTTATCAACAATTGTATGTGTTAGTAGTCCAAAATAAATGTGAAAAACACACTTATCAACTCTCCTAAACTTGAACTATTGTTTGTCTTCAAACAAAATTATAACTTAACTCTATATAAAAACATGGTTTGACAACCTGCCATGTCTCAGGATTGGAACTTAGTAATTAACAAAATGAACAAATTCAACAATGTAAAAAATTAAGCCCCTGTTTGAGTTACATTATTTTTTTCATTCTTATTCTTCTACTTATTTTCAACAACACATTCTTCAATAAAATAATATTTTTCATCACATCAATAACTTTTCTTTCTTTTTCAACTACATATTTTTCATCACATCAAACAAAAAAAATACATTATTGGACTTAAAATGTGCACCAAACAGGCAATAAATCAATCTCCACATGTTACATGCATAGCCCGACGTGTGTGTGAGAATTCATGTCAACATATTAAGACCATGATTGGCTCAACACCTAACTCATTCTTCTCATTCTGCACCACCTAATACCACACTTCTTAGGCACAGCCTGGACATATTGATCCATGCACTGTCTGAGTAAATAATGCCGGCGTCTATGAGTTTCAGTACTTTAGCCCTGACCACCTCTTTTATGTTCGGATTTAGACTTCTTTGACCATCTATACAAGGTTTAAAATTCTCCTCCTTGAGAATATTGTGCATGCACAATGAAGACTGATCCCTTTAATATCCGTAATAGACCATCCAATTGTTGTCTTATTTTTTCGAAGTTCCTGTAGTAGTCTCTCTTCCTCCACCTCACTGACTGAGTTCGAAATAATCACTGAGAGCGTAGAGAACTTCCCCAAATAAGCATAATGAAGATAAGGTGGTAGCTGTTAAGTTCCAACTTTAGAGGCTGTTGAACATATGACGGTGGCATTATAGGACCAGTTCCTAATTCTTCAAATTGACATTTTTGCGTGTATGGTGGGTTAGTTTCCAAGAACCTTACACATGTCTCAATCTCAAGATAACTAGAGTGAGTAGATAGAGAATGTGCAATACAGGCTTTATACATGTCTAACGAATTGTGCAACAAAAATGTGTCTTGGACCATTTTTTTCAATTATATATATATATATCTAAAAGTAGCTATCTGACTCAATAGAGAATTTCATGGCCTTAAAGATATTGAAAGCAACTCGTTCTTCACCGAGCTTTAAAATCAATTGGTCGTTCTGTACGTCGATAACTGCTTTCCTTGTAGCTAAGAATGATCAACCCAATATAGTGGTACATCCCTTATCTTTCTCCATGTCCAAAATAAGGAAATCTGCTGGGAAGATGAATTTCTCTACTTTAATCAATACATCTTCTATAATCCCTCTTAGATGGGTAAGTGATCGATAAAGTCACCATTGTTTCTTTACCTTATTCCAAACTGAGTTTCCTGAAAATAGAAAGTGGCATCAAATTAATACTCGCACCAAAGTCACTAGCTTTATCGAAATGGCAATTCCCAATAGTGCAATGTATAGTAAAACTCTCTGCGCCTTTCAATTTTGGAGGCAGCTTTTTTCTGGATTCTAGCACTACACTAATCCTTTAACATTTCCATATCATGCTCTTTTAGCTTGCATTTTTTAGATAGAATGCCCTTCAAGAACTTAGCGTAGCTAGGCATTTGAATAAGAGCATCGACGAACGGAATGTTAATGTGTAATTTCTTGAAGACCTCAAGGAATTTCTTGTACTGTTGATCCAACTTGTGCTTTTTCAATCTCTGGGGAAATAGAATAGGAGGCACGTAAGGATTGATAGAATTTTTCTCCTTAACCCTTGTGTTTCTGAACTCTCATTAGCAGATGCTTCAGGGGTTTGTCAGTCTGTTCTATTTGCTTCTCATCCAAAAAAGCATTTTCTCCTTACTCGCAGTTGGCCTCTTGACATGTATTTCCGACAGTTGCACCCTGCTTCTGGATTTTATTGCTTTGGCATGTTTCTTGGAGTTGATCTCTGTATTGTTGGGAAGTGGACCCGTGGCTCTACCATTCATAGATAGTGCCATCTATCCCACTTGAGTCTCTAGGTTTTAATAGCAGCACTCTGATCTTTGAGAGTTATTTCAATTCTTCTCATAGATTGGTTGTTGAATTCCATGTACTGATTTATTTTCTCCATGAATTTACCGAACATTTCTTCCAACTGCAACTTCTTCTCCAGCTGCTGAAACTGACCCGGTGGTCTATTCTAATTCTGACCACCCTGGGTTATAGTTTTCTGAATGTCGATTAATTTGTTGATGTTATCCCTATTGTACGAAATCTACTTGTTTCATACCTTAAGCTAAAATTGGGCAGTCCGTTGTGTTGTGATTTGCTCCACACTCTTCACAGCTTGGCTTTTTTGCTTGTGCAATGTTAACTGTTTGTGATATGTTCTCCACCTCATGGAATAATAAGCCTATTTTCGCGAACAAGGCTGAATAAGCATTCACCTCATATACACCTGGCACATTCCTTTGAACAACCTATTCAGAAGTCGACATTGCTGAAGTAGTAGCCACTGTCTCGAATAGTTTCAATGCGTCATCACTGATTTTTGTTGATAATGAACCATTAGACGAAAAATCCACCATACTTTTGAATGATGGAAATAATCCCATATAGAAGTATTCGACCTGGAGCCCCTTACTCATGTCGTAATGAGGACACTTCCTAAGCATGTTCTTAAATATGTTCCAAGCTTTATCAAAAGACTCTGAATCACCTTGACTGAAAATAGAGATGTCATGCTTCAATTTTGTAATTTTGGCCGGTAGAAAGAACTTTGTGCAGAATTTCTAAGCTAGGTAATTCCATGTGCTGATGTTGGTAATAGGTTGAGAATCTAACCACTCCAGTGCTCTATCACATAGCATGTGTGGGAACAACCTTAGTCTGATAGCATTATCTAAGACACTCTGATATCGAAAGTGTTAACATATCTCCAAGAATCGAGTTCTTCAACTCTTCCATAAAATTGATGTTCATTCTGGATTGACTCTAGATGATTTGCATTGTCATGAAATCTCCAACCAGTTTGCTTCCCTCATCAACAATTTCCTCTTTATTAACTTGTACCATTTGTTCGTTTTGCACATTAGCCATTTGTTGTACTACTCTTGCTTCTATTTGCATTCGATTTTCAAATGAGCTAGAATCAAGTCACTGTCAAACGTCATTCGCATACAAGACCTGGAAAAACTTTAATAACAACACTTATATAAACTACTAAAAAAATGAACTAAAAACGAAATAAAATAGAATTCAAAAAATTAAGTTCGGATTAGTGTAAAGATAAATAAAATTAAACTAAATTCAATCCCCGATAGTGGCGCCACAAACTTATTATGCGAAAATATATTTCGAATAAAACACACTGCAAGTGTACGGTTCGTTAACAAGTAATAAAACGGACTTTTTGTGTCCGAACGTCATCTCACAAGGATTGATTAGTTCTAATTCTAATTACCGTGATCTTAACCAAAATAATAAAAATGAGTGTTTGTTTTGATGAATTTATAACTGTGGGGAAAAGAAATTCATATAAACCATTTAAACATTCCAAAAATGTGTTTTTGATATCAAAGATGTAAAACTAAAATTTTAAAATCATATTATACAGTTCATCTAACAATAGTACAGAATTAACCTAGCTTAGCATGGTGAAAAGAAAAAAAGAAAAACAAAAAAATAAATAAAGAACGACATCACCAATTCAATTCTTGAGTTTAATCTTCGCTTCGTGTGTTGCTCTTTTTATTTTTGCCTTTTTCTTCTCTCAAGACCCTTATGAATATGTTTTTTGGCGTTTTGGATGGCTCTAAGGTTTCAATACGCGACCATGATCTTGTTTCCATAAGTCTTTCAATCGAATAAAGAAACCAGAAATTTGTATAAAAAGGCTAACTATACGACCACATAGTTCTTTTGAAAGTGGCCTTGGAATTTGTTGAAGCCATCTATGCGACCACATAGGATTTTAGCTATGCGACTGCTTAGCTTACTTAACTTCCAAAAGTTTTACAATTTGGTCCTTGAACTCCGTTTCACATTTCTCGACCTCTTTCCCACTTCTTCTTCAAACAATACTTTATTCCATAGCTCAATTTGACAAAGCCATCTCCACATCTTCAATTCATCTTCTGGGCCATCTTTCAGTTATTTGTATCTTGGTATTGAACTTTGGTTTTCTTTCGTTTTAGTCATTTTTTCACTTGTTACTCATAATTTCCGCCACAATCATCATGTTTTTCTACAAAACACAAATTACATAGAATTAAACTATATTCCAACATATTTATCAGCAATTGTCCATGTTTGTAGCCCGAAATAAGTGTGTAAAATGCACTTATCTATTAATTTTAGTTTTAACGAATTTTTTATTTACTTGTTTGTTTTTATTTTTGTATATTTGGCTAACTCCCGTATTTTTAATCTATCTTGTATTGGTATTCTTTTCTTGTACTTTTTAGCTATAGTTGCATTATTATAATCTTGGTAAAGCAACAAATTATTTGCAATGTCTAATCTCTACATTGAAATATTCTTGGAAGTCCAAAATATGAAATTTGTCAAGCGATGCATTGTACATGACAATGCTTGTATTCATGCACCGATGCCTCAATGTCAAAACTTCTTTGGTTTATGCAATATTTGAGATGTAGAAAACAAGCACATACAATTTCAGGAGATGGTCCTCCGTTTTTGAATGAGAATGTTCTTGCAAAGTATTACCATGAACTTAACCATGAACTTACCAAGTGGGATGTAGGTGACATGCTTGTGGGAGATTACAAATATTGGGATGGATCTCAAATAGGGGTATAATCCACTCGATGGAGTTAATAGGAAAGACTTACCATTGCCCGTAGAGTTTGATGGCGAACCAGTCATTCAATCCGAAGATGAGTCAACTATTGAAGAAGAACTTGAAGAGAAAGACAAACTAATACAATAGGACTAAACGAAAATGTGGAAATCAATGAGAAGAAAATCAACTCGCGCTATTCCGACTTAGTTGATTGCTAAGATATAGATTTTGTGATTAAGTCTGATGAGGAAGTAGAAATCTTCATAGTTGAATTTGAATTGAATGGAATAGACAAGTTCTATTATATGGAAATGGGCAATGTTGAGTTTTGGAGATCTAATGAAGAGTGAAAGAAAGCCAAGCAAAGAAAAATGGACAAGTCATCCAAAGCCTTCTTTAGATGCTCATGAGTCAATTGTCAAAGTCGAGCTACTATAAAAAAGGGCTTATTGAGAAGTAGCCTATTTTTTTTTAAAAAAAACTTTTAATCTTTTTATTTAATTGTTTACATTTTCTTATTATTATTTGATTCGTTACAAGTTTGGGGGCAAATTGGTGTACAAGAATGTCACTTTTCCAAGTTCATCAAAAGCATCACAAGTCCAATTTAAGCATTGGTACCTCTTCACAAATATACAATTGGGAAAGTTTCGTTATCCACTCTTCTCAATTATCTTTTTTTTAACGGATTGAGGATAATGTGTGATTTAAGTTATGATTTGTGTTGACATGTTAGATAGCTTTACATGCTTAGAGTTGCTTGATATTTAAAATTGTTATTGATTCATGCACTATGCATGACCAAATATGCTATTTGAGCATAATTTTTCCCAAAAAAAAAAAAGCTTGTCTATGTGAGATCCCAAGTTACATTGAACACAACAATCATGATTAATTGTTATCTAGATGTGAAATTTTTTGATCGATGGATAGATTTTTGAATTGGTAGGAACTAAATTGTGAATTGTGCATAAATTTTTATCAATCTTACCTTTTCTTCTCTTTCGCTTAACCATATTGTGAAATAAGTTTGAGGGTGGTCGAGCCGGTGAAAGATATTATCTAGAAGTTTGTTGATTCCATTCACGTGAACGTATTTGTGTAGAGTGTCTTTTACTAAGTATAAGCTAGGTAATGACTATATGCTATGGATCTAAACCCGTTTATTTTGTTATGCTAAAAAAGGACATTGCACTTGTTGATTATTGCCTCACTCCGTAGCTGTTTGACTCGAGTTATTAAGTCCGTAAGGATATCTCGAAACCCGGTACCCTTTGGTCTAAAAAATCAGGGAGTTATCGACTTAAAACTCTACATGGATCAAAAAGAAATCTTAAGGGATTGATGTCAATTATGAGCTTTTATTAAAAATCTTGATGAAAATTGTGCAATTGTATTTGATGTTTAGGCTTAGATAACTATTGGATTTGAATTAGTTAGTATAAACTTAAATGGGAAAGCACTCATCTAGTGGAGAATCACCACGTGGATAGATTTTTGGCATTACCGATTAGGCTCAACCAAACTAGAGCGGGAAAAGAATGAGTGATTTGATAACAATCTTTAGATTTACACTTGGAAAAAGAAAGTAAATACATATTTAAGGAGTGAGAATCTCACGAGTGAGAAATGAAATATTTGACCACAAAGGGTCAAATTGGAACCAATTTGAAAAATTTTCCTTTTGACAACTTTTTCCTAATTTAGATGGTGATTGAAAGTGACCATGCACACACATATACCAATCGAACATTAGATAAACATGAATTGTTTTAATAGCATTATTAGGAGATATATTTGTGAATTGGTTGTTGACATGTGATTATCTCCACTTGTTTTGATTATAACAAATAATACACTTATGTCTCTAACATATCTAGTTTCTTGAGCTTTTCAAGAATAAATCTTAGCACTCAAATGATCAAATCGTCATCCAATTGAAGAAAAAACAATCAAAAGAAACCTGAATAAAACAAGAACCTTGAAGATTAAAGTTTCAGAAGTTGATTCGATTTATATGTAAAGGTATAACTCGTTAATTTTAGCAAATGCATCAACCGAAACTCCAACGGTTTGATTTCTACAATGTCTATATTCACTTTCAATCAACCGAAGTTGGTCAGCCGAAATTGGCTGATTGCATCTCTTTTACTCTATAAATATTCATTTTCTTTGCATTTAATTCTAACAACTTACAAGAGATATTAAAAGAGTTTATTTATTGAAAATCATTGAGTGTACTTGTTTCTACATTCTATTTCATTTATTACAGAGAATATCTTGATTGATTAAAACTAGTTTCATCTATTTCATTAAGGATTCTACTTTGCAAGAAAACTTCTTAATCTCGTCTATATTCTTGATAAAAGTTTTCTTTCCCAACACTTATACTTAAGTGTTAATCTCTCTTCATACTTAACTTATATTATTTGTTAAGAGAGATCATATGTTGAAAAGCTTGATATACAGATACAAACTATTTCATTATTCATTCATCAAAGTTTACTACACAAACACTTGAGCTTTATTATTTGCTAGCTATTGAAGTTATATCCTAACTCTCTAAACACTTGATTTGATTATATCATTTGTTAAGAGAGTTCTTTCAATTGTAAAAATATTACTTACATCTTGGTTGTTTCGAGAGCCCTTTGAAAACTCGATTATTGTTAAAGATAGTTGCTCCTTGTTGTAAGTCACCTAAGGATAAGTGCTCTTTATTGTAAGTCACTTAAGGATAAGTGCTCCTTGCTATAAGTCACTTAAGGATCGATACTCCTTGTTGGTAAGTTACATTTATAGTGTATTTGACCTTACTTGTGATGAAGAGTTTGATAACGTGGACGTAGAACACACTGTGTATCGAACCCCATTAAATTTGCTTGTTATCTTTACATTATTACACTCTACTTTAAATTACTATTTATATTGTGCCTTATCCATACTTGAATTAAGTTATCGAATTTACATATTTACTTCTCATATTACATTTTGCATCATTATCTTGTGAATTAAATAAGTTTGAAACTAATTGTCCAAAAAGTATAAAAAACTAATTCATCACCCTCTTGATTAGTTATTCTTGGGTTATCATTGGTTACACAATTTTTACACTCATTGATATTTTTAACAAGCTATCTAATGTTGTTAAAGTTTACCTTGTGTTACTTGGTTGTGTTAGTAGATAATCTTGCTCAAGACGAACAAGAACTTAAGTTTGGAGATATTTAATAAGTGTATTTTTGAACACTTGTTTAATACCTAAATAAATTTAAATATTGATTAAATGAGCGAATTTCTACTTACAATTACGTAATTATTACTTTTGTAGGTAAAAATCACTCAAAGAAATAAAACAAGGCAAAAAAAAAGGAGAAAATGACCAAATTTGTGAATTTGGAGACCAAAATGAACAAGTCCAAAAAGTTGAAGGACCTTGAGTGCAATTTATGGAGGGCATAAATGAGAGAAAAGTCAAAATTTGTGGATTAAATTGTACAAATTTAAAGTTGAGGGACTTTGAGTGCAAATTCGCAAGGACTTGTGTGTAAAAAGAAAAAGAAAACAACAAAGAAAAAATGAAAACAGGAAGCATTGGCAGAAAAATGATGCTAGGCACCATTTTAAAGTTTATGGGCCATTTTGTTAGCTTCTCAAACTTTAAAGGCTTGGATTATAATTTTTCGAAAGAGTTTTAAAATTTTAAAACCCTAAATGGGCTTCTGTTGCTGGGTTTGCTTCTGCTTCTTCTTTTCCTTTCCTTTTTTCTTCTTTCTTCTTCCATTTACTTTTCTTTCTTCTTTCTTTTCATTTTTCTTGATATTTTGGAGCAAATCATAGAATACACATAGGAGAACCAATCAAGGAGTTGGAAAATTTTTGAGGAAATCAAGAGCTAGCCATTATCTTCACAAATCTAGCCAAGCAAAAGTTTTATCTATAATCTTGTTGTTTCTTCATTATTTTCTTCTATTTGTGATATATTGTATGAATATTCTCCTTTATTATCACGTATATAAAATAGGTTAAATTATTTGTATTGGGATTTATGTAGCTATGTCAACAAGTCGAGCCCGAGTAAAAAAAAGTTCGGACTTGGCTCGAGCTTTTTTGAACCAAGCTTTTTTCCGCCCGAGTCGAGCCCGGCCAAAAAAATGAGGCTCGGTTGAAGCCAGCTCGGGTTATTGTTTGTTTTGTATTTTTTTGTATTATTTTTTATTAATGTAATGCAGCCTGCAAAGGCTTTTAAAAATTTTTAAAAAAATTTATTTTTTGTTTTTATATAAAGGGGTGGCTCGCATGGGCCTCGAGCTGACCCCCCAAAATCGAGCTCGGCCCGAGCCTCAGCTCGGTATAATCGAGCCAGAGCTGGGCCTGGCTCGGGTTTTTTTCGAGTCGAGCCCGAGCAGTTCGAGCCGTCGAGTTTTTTTGCCACCCATAGATTTATAGTTGAAATTTAACCTAGCCTTGATTAATTTTAATATTTGATTTTTGATATTAAAATACTTATTTTCATGTGTATCTATTATTGTATTTTTTTCATTTTCATTTATATGGCCAATTAATGATTATATTTAGTGATTTGTACATAGTTTAAGAGAAGATTATGTATTTTAGACTAAATAGTAGAAATCTTAGATTTGTGTAGGGGATAGAGATATACTCATAACCCTAGGTGACTCATTGAGCTATTTTCATAAAGATTTAATGTGATTGTTTTGTTTTAATCGACATATAGATATAGTAGGTTAAACCCATCAATTATGGTTAATTTTGCTCGAGAGATAATTAATTAAAACAGAAAAATCGGATCTAATATCGTAAATAAGTAATTTATTAATTGGCTTGTGGTTAAATGAAATCATGAATCTAAACCACGTTTTCCTCCAAAAATTTTCAAATTTGTATATTTTCTTATTTTGTATATTTTTAGTTATTTTCAAAAATTAAAATCTTTATTGTGCACTTGTTTCTTTTTATTGTTGGAATTAAATTAATTAAATTTGTGTAATTGAAATTATATTATTTGAGGGATCAACAACTCATTTAGAATGTCCATTTTATTACTTGAACGCGACCCATGTACTTGCGGTTTGCACTATATAGAAAACATGCATATTGGATGTCAACAATCAAACCAAAGTTTCTTGATTAGCATCGCAATATGAGAATTGTTCTCAGACATGAGAAAGTTGGTCATTTTCTTGAATAGCCCTTTCTAGAGACATCTGCTGATAACTCAACTAAGAAAGATGTGGCTACTATAAAAATATAGTGACGACGATAGTACTGCAACATGTGAAGCTTGCAGCTATGTCACTTGAATTACAAAAGCAACGTAAGAGTATAGATGCTAACACATGATTTTCATTACAGAGTTGTATAATGAATAATCACGTGTGGAAAGATATGAGATATCCTAACATGTATACTAGTGCATAATGATGAATAATCTTTAGTCAGTGCTCGTGTACTGAAAATGTTGACAACATTGAGAAGTTGTCTCATTGAGTTCGGTCATGAACCATGAACTAAGTATTGACTTAGTTCTGCAATTTCTGCCAGATAATTATTCATAGCTAATTATAAATTTAACATGAATAAACTCGAATCCACACTTATTGAGTTGCTAAATATGCTTAAGACTATTAAAACCAATATCTAAGTTTATAATGGGCAAATCTTATTCATAGATTCCTCTAGGGAAGTCTAAATGATGCTTTAGGAAAGAAACTAATATGACTAAGACAGTAAAAAACGAATAAGGACAATATCAAATCTAATGACCCTTATTGTCATTTTGGAATGATAAGTTATTGGAAAAGAAACTATAAGACATATATCTACTTCATTAACTTCTTGGGTATTAGATACCAGATATGAATATCATATTTATAAATATGTAGAAACTAAATAGAAGTAGACCACTGTAAAATGGAGAAGTTGACATGTTCGTTGAGCATGAGTAAATGTTGTTGCATTGTCTGTAAAAGCATACTTATTACCATTGTCTTTAGACTTAGTATTAGAATTAGAGAAATGTTACTGTGTTCTCACCCTTACCAAGAACATTATTTGAATTTCATGTTTGAATATGAATTATTTTAATGTTAAAGACAATTGTTGTTAATTTTATCATGATAAGATCTTAATGGATATAGTAAATAACAAAATGACATTTAAATTCTAAATTTTGAGTATTATATAATGAGTAGAGAAACTGAAATGCATAAAAATGATAATTTGAATAAAGCATATATTTAACATTGCAGATTTGGTCACATAAATGAGAATGCAATTCCAAAATTACATGGAGATGTATATTTAGGTCAAATAATTTTGAATCATTTGACAAATGCGAAACATACCTGTTATGTACAATGACCAAATCCCCTTTTACTTGAAAATGTGAAAAATCTACACAATTATTAAGCCTAATACATAGTGATATATGTTGACTCATACCAATTAATGCTAGATGATATTTCTTTTATTTCATCACATTTACAGATGACTATTTCAAAAATGGTCATGCATATTTGATAAAATTCAAGCATGAAACTCTCGAAAGGTTCAAGAGATTCAAACTAGAAATAGAGAAACAAATAGGTAAATATATTCTCAAACCAAGACCTGGTTGATGTGGAGAATATCTACAGGGATAATTTCAGATTTCTAAAAGAGAATGAGATTATCTTGCAGTGGACCCCACTATATACACCGTAACATAACGGTGTATCTAAAATGAGGAATTACATATTATTAGATGTCGTGTGATAAATGATGAGTCATGTAAACCTCTCAAAATTGTTTTGGGGTCATGCACTAATTGTTTCGTGCTACATATTAAATCGTGTCCTATCTAAATCAGTTGATAGAACTCCATACGAGTTATGAAAATGTAGAAGGCCGAACTTGTCTCATATGAAAGTTTAGGGTTGTGACACTTATGTGAAGCGCATTGAATTAGATATGTTTGAGTTTAAATCCAACAAATACATATTTGTATGATATCCAAAAGAGATATTTGGATATCAATTCTATAATCCTATTGAGAATAAGTGTTCGTCTCAAGACATGTCACACTTATAGAGAAAGTGGCTATTCTAGGAGAGGACAATGAGAGTAAAATATAACTTGAAGGAGTTCAAGAATCCACATATATAGTTGACTAAGTAGATAAATCTGAGTCTGATCCCACACCTGCTGAGGGACATACTCTTGATTAGGAAGTAGAGATTTGAAAGACGTGTTAACTCCGTGTAAATCTTGTAGGATCATTTGACATCCTAGAAGGTACAAATCCATGATTACTAATCACACATTATTAATCAAGAATGATGAACCAAACAAAGTCAAGTGTTGAGGCCATGAAATTTGAGATGAACTTGATGTATGTGAACAAGGTTTAGACCTTGATCGATCGTCCTAATGGGATAAAACTCATAGATTGTAAATGAGTTTACATGAAACATACATACATACAAACTAAGGTTAATAGCGAAAAGTTATAAACAAAGATAATAAGTTAGCTTTGATGAAACCTTCTAGCCGTAGCCATGCTGAAGTCCATTTGAATTTTGCTTCCAATAGTTGTATGCTGTAACTATGAATTATGACAATTAGACCTCAAAAATGCATTCTTTAACAGGAACTTGCAAGAGGAAGTGTATATGACACAACTTGAATGTTTGAATCCCAATATGCTTATAAGGTATGCAAGCTTGATCGATCCATATACGGATTGAAGCAAGCCTTTAGGAGCTGAGACCTTCGATTTGATGAGAAATTCAGAAGGTTTGATTTATAAAAATGAAGACGAACTTTGTGTTTACAAGAAAATAGTTGGAGCTTTGTCACATTTCTGATATTATATGCATAAAATATATTATTAATAGGAAACGACGACCCTGTATTTCAATCGTTGAAATTATGGTTGTCAAATAATATCTCCATGAAAGATATGTGAGAAGCAACTTGGTCTATCGAGATAGATCTAGAAGGTTGCTTAACTCATATCCCAATCTACATACTTAAAATCTTTTCAAGATTTTATATGGAGAGAATGAATTGAGAGTTCATGGATACACTAATACTAACTTCTAGTCAGACTTGAATGATAGCAGATCTCAATCAGTATATTAGTTTACTTTTAAGTAGTGTGTTTGAAAGGTTCCAAATAAGAAATAACCATTGATTCAATAGTGGAAATCGTATACACTACTACTTTAGAAACAACGAAGGTTGTGGTTGGATCATAAAGTTCATCAATGAACTTGGAGTAGTTCCTAACATTGTTGATCACATACTTCTGCATTGTGATAAAAATGGAGCCATCGAACATGTGAAGGAACTAAGATCTCATTAATGATCCAAAATGTGTTAAGGAAGCATCATCTCATCAGAGAGATAATACAAGGAAATGACATAAAGAAAGAAAGAATTCCTGTAATTGGTAATATTGCAGATCCACTGACAAAGAGTTATCGCATCATAGACATGATCATTATGTAAACTCTTATGATATTAGATACATAAGTGATTGGATCTAGTACAAGTTGGAGTTTGTAAGTATTGTACCCTAGGTCCAATCCACTTTGGACATAAATAATTTTAATATATAATTGATACATTCATTTTATTATTCTCTCTATACATACATTTGGCTCACTTCTTCCGTCTATCCTACATCCAAGTACACTTATAAAAGTTGATTGACTTTTCCATCGATGTGCTCGCGACTGCCTCTTCCATTCCTAGAGAAGGCCATTTGCTCCTATTGGTTTGTCCAAGTATGCAAGAGCCATACTTGTAGATGCGAGTGGAGCCAAGGTCTGTTGGCCATGTCATTCATATAGAAATCGAGGTCAACATATTAATGTCATCTATGAGAATCCACATTATTAACCATGAACAAACCCCATGCTAATGGGAAAAATTTTAAACTCCCTCTTGAAAAAGGTTTTGTCCTTGAATAAAGGACAAGTGGAGGTTTTGAAGAAAAAAGGTTTAAGTGTTATATATCATCTAGGTATTTCAATTTTTCCTTGAAAAATGATAGACTTTGAAGAGAAGCATCCGTTAATAGACCCCTCTTTGAATAAAAAAGGCATCCACACATCATGAATGCTAGTGAAGACGAAAGAAATTTGCAAAGAGCAGTAAGGCATGCTAATGAAGAAAGATATTCTCAAAGAACATCAAGGCATGCCTATGAAGAATAGGCTCCTCGTGTCCACGCTACTCATCTTTGACCTCAACATCATAGAGGTGGTTATATCACTACATGCCTTCTTAGAGAAGTGGCACCCATGCCTAGGAATAGGTCCCAGAATGAACCCCAACATAGAAATATGCATGAGAAAAGATCAACTAAGGCCGCAATGGAGTGAACTATAAACTTTCAATCGCCTATCTACCAAGAGATGAAGAGCATGAGGATGGGTCATGTAAGTCTTTTAAATTGGTGATGATGATGACAACCTCTCATTCTCTTAAGAGCTTCGGAATACCTAAGTTAATCACCATAAACCTTTAGGTTTGTCATATCCCTATCTTTAATAGTTAATTATTTCCTTTCTATCTCTTAAAATATACAGCCCCAAACTTGTTATTCAATCTATTACTCGAGGCATTTATTCAAAGGTTTATTTCAAAACACTCATTCATTTTTTGCTCAAGATTGATTGGGTTTAATGAATGAAAGCAACTATCTCTATCTATAATGATTATCCATAAATTTGAATTTCTTAACATTCAAGCTTCAACTAGGCAAATCCCTGAATTAAGTGTCCAAGCCTTATCTAGGAAGCATTGCTTTTTGATATCCCATTGCTTACATACTCACGTATTAAAAAAAAAAAAACACACACACTTTTTTCACTCATTTTATTTGTTTCTCTTTTTATTTTTTATTTTTTATGTACTTTTTTTTTTCACTCATTTATTGATCTCACTTTTATGTTGTTATTTTGCTTAGACATTGATAACATCAATGCTAGGATGATTAACCCTACTATTTGTTCTCTCCACACTAGGATATGTAGCATTGCTAAAAAATCATTATTTTGATTTTGTCTATTCATGTTGCTTCATCTTCCTATAATTTTAGCTCTTTCTTTCTAGACCAGTGCATTGTCTTTTGTTGGGATCATACCTCTAGTTCATCATTAATACATAGGTTCCATTTGTTGCTATAAATACTCAACACAAATATTCAGCAAGCACAAAACTAGTGATCTTTATTTGTTACAAATTCATAAGTCAATGACATAGTGCCCTAATATTTCAAACCATTAAAGGATATTTGTGATCTTGGAGTTAACAAAAAATTCTCAAAATTAATTCAACATATTCTAACAGTGAAAACAACCAAAAAAATTATGATCATCATGACTATTGTGCTCAAGATATCAAAATCTACATGGATGATTATAGTGACAAAATAAACATTAGTATCACGTATCATAATTCATAAATTATAAACAGTTTCAAATAATATCATTATCCAGCAAAGCTATTCAACTCACACACATATAAAAAGAAAAATATTTTAAATATTTTCTATTTTTTCAAATTTTTAGCATAGTCAATTAATTTTTCTAGATTTTCAATATCTGAAAAAACTAATAACATTACACACACAAAATGAAGTGAAAATAACGAAGTTACACCTTCAAACTTGAAATAGACATTGTCTTCGATATGAGCATTAAATAAGCCTACAAAAAGTCAGTAACACTCATCATGTCATATGATGATGTCTCTAATTTAGCATTTGATCTTTTATTTTCCTTTAAGTCTCATTTGCTTGTTCTGTAAATATTTCAATCGTACCTAAAAAGGGCTACGAAGAAATTACAAATATAATCATACGAGAGTTTAGGCTAACTTAATTTTGAATAAATATCCAAACTAATTAATGACCTTAAATGAAACCTATATTAAAACAAAAATTATTTTTTGTATTTTATTTTTATTTTTTTAATTAAATGCAGATGCAAATATACTCTAACTGCAATATAAATTAACTAACGTAATAAAAAGTGATAGAAAATTAGATTGCCTCCCAATAAGCACTTGTTTATAGTCCTAGCTCGACTTTTTGTAATAATATTATCATGACACTTTGAATAGGATTTTGGAAGCCTTGCTTATTTTGCGTATGTTGACTTTACACAATATTTCATATCCTCAAAACTTTGACTTTTCCCCTAAAATTATGAATTATATATACCACCTTACTTGATATCAACTATGAATACTTCAAATTTTTCATTGACTTAATCACAAAATCAATTTCAAAACAAACAATGAAGTTAGAGGATTGCATGAAAATTCCAGCTTCATTGAATGTCATTGCTTCATTTTGATTCATTATGATTAATTCCTCATTCTCTGCAGGCTCTTCTTCTTCTGTTGTTGTTTCATTGGGTTGAATGACCGATTTATTATCTAAAATCACAGGTAATTGCACAAGCAAGTTTTCATGGGAAGTCTTCTTTTCTTTTTGAGTATTAGATGAATTACCACTATTTTAACTTTCCAATCAATAGAAATTCAATGATTCTCGTATCTCGAATTGTATGTTTGCTAGTATTTATTGTATTGATGGTATGAATCATTAGAGCTTTTTTGGATTCCCATCATTTTAAATCATTGGATGGTGAAGAAACTCTCCACAAACATGTTGTCTCCATCATTTTCTGCATGTTGATCCTATAGAAATTTCTCCCATTCATCTAGAGTGCCCAATAATATAGGATTCTTAACATAATAAATAGCTAGGGGTGACAATGGGACGAGCCAGCTTGGCTCGGCCGAGTTCGTGCTCATCACAAGTCGAGCTCAAGGTTTGTTTGTAACGAGCCAAGCTTAGAGCACTACAACAAAACTGTGGTTTCGCGACAAAAAAATGTTGTCGCATAAATAGGGACTTTGTTGCAAAAATAATTTTGAGATGATAATATGTTTGTTGCAAGTGTTGTCGCCCTATATGAGTAACGGAATGTATTCAGCGACATCTTTTAATCATTCATCGCATTAACAAACTTGCAACACTATTTGTTTGACGCGGAAAGTAAGAAATAACAACAAAACATTTGTTGCCATAATGTTGTCGCAAAGCATATATGTCGCGAAAAATCAAAAGAGTGACAAAACAATTTGTCGCAAAGATTATTCCAATTAAGTTTTTGTGAGAAAAATGTTTGTTGCGAATATTATGTTTAAGGCACAACTTCTGCTACCGATTTTTTTCTGCAACAACACATGCTCTTAGTTATATACCTTTAATAACTAGTCACATTTGTCGTGAAATATAATTTACAATGCATTTTATATGTTGCATAATACATTTTAAGATATTCAACATTTGTAGCAAAATTTATCATGACAAGTGATATTTGTAATTAAATTTATTTCGCAACATTTGTCACTATATTACAGTTTTAAAAACTAATGCCACAAATATTAAATTAATATATATTTATATTTAATTAAAAGAATTAAAAAGTTGAAATATTTAAAACACGCCAACAAACAAATAAGAAATTTCAAACATTTCCATCCAATAAACTCATTGTTCAAAATTACATGAATTTTGCTTTCTCTTCAAATCAATACTAACTTCTTCAAATTACATCATTATTATCTCGTAGGCATAATTTGCAATCAAATGAGCCTTTAGTTCTAACCACTCATTCACATGGTTGTACATGTCTTTAACCTGCAAAAATAATACAAATCAAGACCATCTTCAATCTTCTTACTGTCATGACCAACAATCCAAATGATCCCCTTTTACACCCCTACACAAAATTTATATCTCATCTATAACCAAGCAATTGTAAGTATAACCATTAAGTATTCAAAAAACATAAGCATGCTACTTTCGAGTATAAAGCAGTAAAATGTAATTCCAGAATACACCTTAAAACCAAGTTGTTGAACCTCATGCCGCTTACATTGTGACATCGAATTCACTAGAGACTCAGCACCTATCAAGTAATAGACGATTTGCAAACTGGGCAAGATGTTCTTCTCCTGAACCGTAGATCAATACACTGTTATGTTTAGAAAGATATAAGACAAGTAGTAGTTTTCAAGGTAGATTAATAACAAAAGTATATCTTAGAATTACGTCAAAAGTAAAATTTGGTCTCCACCATATAGCCACACACTCACCTATCTGCAGTGAATATCAGATATTTCATGATAAGCATCTCAGAATGGATTTTACTAATAAAGTGATCTAAAACAGCATTCAGCCTCATTTTCTTAAAACTGCATAAATCCAAGCAAAACACTGAACTTCAGAATGTCGATCTCATATGAGATTTAGTTGCACATGCCTTGGTCCACATATTTAGCAGCAAGTTTGCTAGAGAGTTTCCTTTTCAAGCCTTCAATCTCTGTGAAGTTGTTCAGAGGTAAAAAGAACAAAAATGGATTGAATTAAGCAAAGTCGAGATAAACTGAAACAGAATTAATAGTAGCATAGTTAAGAATTTTCTTTTTTTTTCCTGTTCAGTGAGCAAGTAGAAAAATAGATTCGTGATAACCAGTAAAGAGAGAAGAAATCATCATACCATTCTCATGTGGCTTCAATCTGCCACCTGGGAGTTTACAGAAATTATTTCCAATTTGTAAAAGAAGAATGTGGGGATGATTATATTCTTGAACCTGTAAGTTTGAACATATCCAATCATGAATAATTCAAAATATATATTGCAAAATTACTGGTCACAAACATTAGAGGTGGACAAGACAATGATGAAAGTGTAAATGGTTTTAGAGAGCATATAAAAGTTTCATAAATTTCATGGTAGCATCAAACAACACGCTTGATAGGATTGGGGGAAAGTGAAACGAAAGGGAATAGATATGACTAACAGACTAAGTAGTAAGTTCAATTTCGTCCTTTTATAATGGAATAGGGGAATAAGGGAAACAGCCAACAGGAAAAGTGACACCATGTATTTGAATGAAGAAGAGTCATGTTTCCTATTTCCATTTCTATATGTAACATGAGACCAACTCAAACAGAGGCCAGCAACCTAGCAAATTATAGTTCCAAATCAATGAAATCATCTCATTATATATCAAGCAAAAAGCCAAACACCTGGTGGGCGCCTAAAGTTTAAATCAGAGGAATAAAAACTTGAAAGTCCAGACATGCAACTATTCAAGAAGCGAGGTAGCATGGATAACGAATTCATTTCGAAATTGATTCAACTTACAAAGCTTTCTTCAAATCACCGATTTGTTCTTCTTCTTCAACTTTCAAAATATGGTAAATTGGTTATTGGAATTTGGAACTCCCACCGGCCACCACAATTCCTAGTTCCCACCGTCACCTAATGAGTTCGCACTTCGCAGGGTTTGAGATTTGGGAGGAATGGAAGGGATTAGGGAACGATATGAGTTCGCAGAAGAAGGAAGAGTTCGCACTTCACAGTCGCAGGGAAGGGAACGGGAAAGGTTGTAAAGAGTGGGCCGGCCATTTTCATTGAACCTG
The DNA here is from genome assembly GCA_019097785.1 of Fraxinus excelsior. Classification (NCBI taxonomy): domain Eukaryota; kingdom Viridiplantae; phylum Streptophyta; class Magnoliopsida; order Lamiales; family Oleaceae; genus Fraxinus; species Fraxinus excelsior. The sequence goes on from CM032642.1 coordinate 8,163,377, forward strand.
TTAAAATTGAGAACGCAAAAACCAAAATCAAACACATATGGATAAAGTCCCTAAGTGTGATTGATATCTTACCCAAGTCTTGTAGTCCACCGTCCACTGGTGAGATTGTTGAAGAAGCCGACTAGCCGAGAAGAAGACTGAAGACCCGAGACCGAAGGCGAACTGGCGAAGATGAACTATTGAAGATTGGGAATTGATAAGAAAATAGGAACCCTCTCACGTTTTGATTGAACCTGATTGGGCTTTTGGGCTTTTTTTAGGGGCTTTTAACATTTGAGGCCCAGCCAGTGTGAAAGACCTATGGCAACATTTTTTGTTCGTGCAAAAGATAGTTTTTCTTGTTGCGATTTTTTCCTCCAAATATAGAATTTTTAGCAATAAATATTTTATATCGCAAAAACTTGACTCTATTGCATCATAAACACTTTGTTGCAAGAAAATAAAAGTTTGTCTCTATAAATTTCCCACCAAAAATACTTTGGCGCCTTGCTTCCCTTATATTTTTGGCGACATTCTTTATTGTTTGTCGTAATTTCTCACATTTCACGACAACTTTTTATGTCGCCTTATATTTTTTGGTACTCGTTTTTTTTATCACAATTTTCGTGAGAAACTTTAAAAATGTGTCGCGTTAAGTCACTTATTGCGACAACTTTTTGTATGTCGCAAAAAATCTTGTCGCAAAATCACAGTTTTGTTGTAGTGGAGGGACGTACTCCACTCATCCCTTGAGCTCGTGGCTTGTGGGTTCGTGCTTATCATGAGTCGAGCTCATGGCTTGTTTGTAACAAGCCGAGCTTAGAGGGGTGTGCTTTGCTCAACCCTTGAGCTCGTGGCTCGTTGGCCAACTTGAGTTTTACAAGCTATTTTTTTATATTATAAATTAAACATTCTTTTTTATCCGAACTTGTGATCGACTACTTAAATTTCGAGTAGACAAAATTAAAAATTATAGACGAACAACTTATTTCGTGTATTTTTAAAAAAATATATGAAAAAGTATTATAAAATAATTTTTTTGATTAACATGGTTAAATTAAATACCGCTTACCTGACGACATGCAATTTCAGCATATTTATCTTGTAGTCGAAAATGAACGTCTTCTCAATCTTTCACGCATATTAATGCTTTCAAAATATATTCTTTGAGTTGGTTTCTGGCCTCAGACAAAACCCTTTTACTTGCACTAAAAGCAAACTCTAAAACTACAATGCTAATCAGAGGTGTTAGTAGGTCTTTTCCAATCGCAGAAACCATTGGCTATTGTTGTTCGTACTTTCTCCATGATTCAATTACTTCTTTTGAACTTTTTTTAGTTGTTTTGTTATTATGCATATTATGTTTAAAGTAATCAATTAATTCAGTGGGCAATGCATTTGGACTTGTGTTTGATGTTTGATTACATGAGGTAGAAAAATTACTGCTAATGAACTTATTGCATTTGAATCATTTATATATGTGTTAATGCCTTCAAATAAAGTTAATATTTCAACGTCGTCTTCTTCAATATCGGTGGGAGACGTAGGTGTAGAGGGCACTCGACTAATATTTGCACCAATTCGTTTTGCATGTAATTCATACATTTCACATAAAGTTTGTTCTAAATTTCTATAAGTGATAAGTGTATTCAAAGTTAAAGCTCTTGAAATCTAATCAATTATATATTTAACACCTGCTAAATTCTATCGAGGGTCTATGATGCATGATAAAGTAAACAACATAGACAAGTCTTCCCAATATTTTCTAAACTTTAACTCCATGTAATATATAATTGAACTAAAATTAGGATCATTTTTGTATTTATGAAAAGGCTTTGCAATTATATAAACACGTTCAAGCACTATACAGTTAGTGGGATAGTAAATTTCAGATAAAATATTTGTGAAATCATAAAAACTTGTTAAAATTGTAAAAGCTAAAATACAATCGTTTTCATTCGAAATAGTTTCATCATCGTTTCTAATATGTATATTGTTATAAAATTCATTTATTAAATATTCAAAACCTTCGCATGATTTTAATAATGAGTAAGTAGAGTTTTGATAAGTGTAATTTTTATACTTATTCAAGACTCTAAATTATGATATTTTATTGTCTTTTGAATAAAATTCTACTTAATTTATGCTAAATTGTATTTTTTTAGGTAAAACTTTATGTTTATTGAAGAAAAGAATGCAAAATAGTGAAAAATGGCAAAATCAAAAGTACGAGGACTTGGAAAGAAAAATAAATTTAATTTGGTATTAGAATTTATTAGGCTTCAAATTGGGCTTTTATTGGTTGCTATATATATAAACAAGGTTGAAAAGAAAAAAAAAAAAAAAAGAGGGGTTTGTGAATTATTATATATACGTCCACGTTCAAGCACAAGAGGAAGAAGTCGGCAGAAATTATATACACAGTCACGCAACACAAGCTACTGCTTCTGTTGAAACAAAAAAAAAAGTTGAAATATCTATTATATATACACACAACATACATGAGACATAAGAGAACAGAAAAAAAGTAGGAAGAAAAAATCAAACACCAAGAAAAGAAAGATAAAAGAAAAAGAAAAGTAACTGCAAACACCATATATTTTCATATTTCGTTAATTTTTGGTGAAGTCTTTTCACTTTTGCATATTTAAATTCAATATTATGCGTAGCTAAATATTTTTATGTTAGGATGGATGATGTAGCTTAGGTTTTTATTACATTTTTAATCTCAAGATTTTCATGCTATTTTGATACTTGTTAATTAATTATTGTGTCTTTAATGATTTAATTGTCTGAGCAAACAACTATTGATTTAGGGATAATACTGACACCGAGAGGTGATGTGTAATTCTAGCTCGTACAATAATTGATATAGACATTATAAGAGATCGAGAAATAATTATATGCTATGCGATCTTTGTTGAATTACTATATATTAATGCGTTCATATGTGTGAATTTACATAAAGATATAGTAAGTTCGGGCATATGAATAGGATTAGTGTTGCTTGAGAGAGATCATTAAATACAATATGTTAATTCAATCGTTGGCTTGTATGAAAAATAGTTGAATAAATTGGAATTAAATGTATGATAAATAACATAAATGAAATCAGAAATCCTAACTACCTCATCACATAATCTTATCTACATTTTAATTTGAGTTCGTTATTTTATTTTTTAGAATTTCGTTTAGAAAACATAACTTGATTTGATTATTAGTTACCGTTTTAGTTTAAATTGAAACTAGGTTGGTTTAAAACTTTAAGTAGACAATAGTTTCTGTGGGATGATATTCGGACTTTAAAAAAATTCACTTTATTACTTGTCACAATCTGAAATTTCACGAACAAGTTTTTTGACGCCATTGTCGGTGACTACTTTATTTGCTTTAATTTTTTTTATTAATTCTAGTTTTGATTTATATTTATTTTATTTTTTCGTTGTTTTTGTTTTTGCGTGTTTTTATTTTTATTTTCATTACAAGTGTCTTTGCATACGAATTTCGAGAGTAGGTAGTTTAGTACCATTTGATCTAGAAATCGAACGTACATTTAACCATAGAATTAGGCAACAATGAGAGAATATCATGGCAGAACAAAACAGAGAAGTACAACCGGCACAAGTTGAACAACTAATCGAGATTGATGAAGATGATTTGCCACTTGAATAAATCATCAGACCACTTGTTGCACCAAATCAATCAAGAATCGTTTATTCTCTGTTTGGGCAACCAAACTTTCAACTTAGGACATACATTTTTTTATTGTTCCAGAACGGAATATCATTTTATGAGAAACCTCATGAAAATCCACACAATCACATCTCATGCCTTTTGGACATCTACCAAAATTACAATTTTCATGGAATATCTGATGAAGCAATCAAGTTGAGACTCTTCCCACATACACTCAGAGACAAGATCAAGAGAATGGTTGGATTCCTTACCCGTTGGAAGCATTAGGACTTGGAATAATCTCGTACAAGAATTCATCACAAAATACTTTCAGCTATCAAAAGTAACTAAAATATGACACGAAATATCCACTTTTCAGTAGGATGAATTAGAAATGTTTCACGAAGCATGTGAAAGGTTTAAGGACTTGATCAGGAAATGTCCTAAATATGGTATTAAGAAAAATTTGCGAGTTCAGTACTTCTACACTAGTTTAAACCAAACATGTCGTATATCGGTGGATGCAGCTTCAAATAGATCTATCACATTAAAGTCACCCAATGAAGCTGAGGAATTATATGATACGATGGCAGCCAACAATGCATTATGGCTTTTTGAAAGATCCATGCCTAAGAAGCACACAGATCTACATGAGGTGGATGGTTTCTTGGCATTGTCAGCACATATGTCAGCTTTGGAGAAGAAGGTGATAGATCATTTGACTACAAGAAATGTAGCAAAAGTAGTGCAAACAAAATTTTTGGTTTGCGGTACATGTGGTGGAGCTCACAATAGTGGGGAATGCCATATGACATCTTGAGAGATATATGAAGTTAACGATACACAAAATTATCAACTCCAACGCAACAATGCATTAACAATACATACAACCCAAGTTGGCGTAATCATCTTAACTTCTCGTAGAACAAAAAACCAAAATAATCAGCAGTATCCTCCCTCTGATTTTCAACAGCAAGAGAAAAAATGTCTCTAGAATATATCTTGGGTAAATTTATATAGAAGACCGACCAGTACATGGTAAAGACAATAACAACCTTACAAAATCATTCAACAGCTATAAAGGGGTTGGAAACTCAAATAGGTCAGTTGACTCGCACTATCTCAAAAAGACCACAAGAAGCCCTACCTAACAACACATAAACTAATCCAAAGGAAAAGATACAAGCAATTATAACAAGAAGTAGAGTACAACTGCCTGAAATTATAGTTAAAAGACTGGTAGCAAAGATAAATAAAGTGCCACTTCAGATTTAACTTCTCCTAGAGCAAAAAACCAAAATAATCAGCAGTATCCTCCCTCTGATTTTCAACAGCAAGAGAAAAAATGTCTCTAGAATATATCTTGGGTAAATTTATATAGAAGACCGACCAGTACATGGTAAAGACAATAACAACCTTACAAAATCATTCAACAGCTATAAAGGGGTTGGAAACTCAAATAGGTCAGTTGACTTGCACTATCTCAAAAAGACCACAAGAAGCCCTACCTAACAACACATAAACTAATCCAAAGGAAAAGATACAAGCAATTATAACAAGAAGTAGAGTACAACTGCCTGAAATTATAGTTAAAAGACTGGTAGCAAAGATAAATAAAGTGCCACTTCAGATGAGGAACAAGTGGAAGGATCTTAAAAGTCAACTGAGAAAAATTTGAAAGAGAATTCAAACACAACACAGGGCCGTTCTTATTAGAGAATATGTATCACCCATTCCATTTCCTCAGCGATTGCATAAACATAAACTGGACAAACATTTTTCTAAGTTTATTGAAATGTTTAAAAAGGTGTACATCAACATTCCATTCATGGATGCTCTAGCACAAATGCCCAGCTACGCAAAATTTATGAAGGAAATTCTCACTAACAAGAGGAAACTGGAGGACTATGAGACCGTAATGCTAACTGAGAATGCAATACACTTCTACAGAATAAATTACCTCCTAAACTCAAGGATCCAGAAAGTTTTATCATACCTTGTATCATAGGAGATAAATATTTTGAACATACTTTATGCGATCTTGGCACAAGTATAAACTTAATGCCATTGTCTTTGTACAAGAAACTAGGAATTGGAGGGACAAAGGCAACCACAATATCATTGCAGCTAGCTGACTACTCCATAAAGCATCTAAGGGGGATTATTGAAAATATCTTAGTGAAGGTGAACAAGTTCATTTACCCCGTAGATTTTATCGTATTAGATATGGAAGAAAACCAGGATATTCCAATCATTTTAGGCAGATCTTTCCTTACTACGAGAAGAGCATTGATTGACGTACATGAAGGAACATTGACACTACGGGTTAATGATGAGAGCATAAATTTCAACATTTATCAAGCGAAGAAACCTCCAAAATGGGCTGACTCTTGCGATATGGTCCAATCGGTCAAAGCAGTTGTAGGTAATAGAGAAAAAAAAGATTTATTCTATGACCCTCTAGTGCAGCACATGACTATCAGTTATTCATCAAGGGATACATCTTGCACTGGTAAATACTCAAAAACCAACGAAGTAGTTGACTTCATATTGGCTTATGAAACCTATACACTTGATAAAAATGAGAGCTATGTGGAAAAGTCTTGGAAACCTCCAAACAATGTCAAACCAAAAGAGGTCTTGGAGGCCATACCGGAGTTACAACCGTTTCACTTCTAATTGCCATGCCATAGTGAAGAAGAATACAAAGCCAAGGATAAAGTTTAGAAATATAAGAATGAGAGACGTGTCACCCGAAGATCCAACGTAGACAATTTGGTTAAATCAAGCTAATGACGTTAAAAAAACACTTCTTGGGAAGCAACCCAAACATTTTTCCTTTTTATTTATTCTGTTTTGCATTTAAGGATAGTTTAATTTATTTTAAACTTATTTAGGACTCATCATCCACACCTAATTTTCCCATTAGGTCGTTGATATGTTGATTTCTTAGATATTAGAGTTAAGTAACACTTATTCCAATTATTTGATCTTTATGCTTTATTTGATTTTTTAGGAATATGATGTTGAGAAACATTTAAATCAATTTTGACCGAGGAGCCAACGGGAGTAAAAAGAAAGCAATCTGTTGAATTACACGCCATATTACATGAGTATTTTCTCCACTTTCTTCCACATCCATTTATATGTGGATTTATGATTTAATGCATTGATGACAATGTCTAATTTAAGTTTGGGGGTGGAAAATATGAGTTTTCATTTTATTTTTTATGTGTTTTTTATTTTATTTTTATGTGTTTTTAAAAAAAAATTGAAAAAAATGAAATTTTTTAAAAAAGAATTTAGTTTTTTTTTTTGCTTGTGTGAGTTAGTTGACCTGATTGACAATGAGTATTGAATAAGTTGTATGCTTAGATTAATTTTTAATTTTTCATATGAAATTTGATATATATTAAGCACATGAATTAAGTTAAGTATTGTGTATGAATCAGTTGAATTCATAATTGGATATGTTGAAATAGTAGACCATAGATGCTAAACCCAAAATCACAAAATTTTACATCCTTGGACCAAATTTAGAATAATTTGGGGGATTTCATAGTTGTTGGAAAATATTGAGATAAATGAGGATTCCATGTGTGGAAAAAAAATCTTGTATGGATTGTCTAAGATCAAGATGATGAAATTGGGTGAAAATCTCAAGTTGAAGTCATTTTTCTTAAATTGGTGTTTAATGAAGGACATTACACTAATCAAGAAAAAAAAATTATTATCTTATTTGAGAATTTCTTTTCGTAGCCTTTATGACTCGAGCAATTAAGCATGCAAGGGTCTTTAAAACCTGATATCCTATGGTTATCTGATTTGGGAGACATTGACTTAAAGCTTGTTACATGAGTTATTTAGAAAAACGTAAGGGTGAGAATGCTTCAAATAAAGAAAAAGGAAAAAAAACATTTATAAAAAAATCAGAAAAGAAATTTGGTTATGTCCCAAATACTTATTTGGGAAATTTTGACTTTTGATAATGGATTATTAGTGTAGTTAAGTTTTAGAGATTGAATCAATCAAACTACGGAGAATCCTTATTTATTGACATATTGACTTACAATTAGTGAAATTTACCTAAACTAGAGAGGTATGAATAATATAAAATTCAACCTCAGTTCACACACTTGAAAAGAGAGAAAAGAATAAGTTTGGGGTGTGTGAATCTTACAAATGATGAAAAAATATATTTGATAATTAAGGGTTGGGAATTGAAACAACTTATAAATTCATAATACTATACTTAATTCTTCACACACATGTCGATTTTACATTGAAAAAGTATATTTTAATTTATGTATTGTGATTTTGAAGCTGTGATTAGGTTTAATATTCTTATTTCAATCTTGAAATAAAAAGTCAAGTTAGCTAGCTAAACCTTTTTGCTTTGCTAGATTGACTGACCACCAATTAGGTAATTAGCAGTGCGTCTTGGTGTTTTTATTAGATTTTAGTTTTGTTTGAGGACAAACAAAAAGTCAAGTTTGGGGTGTTATATGTGTAATTTTTATACTTATTTGAGACTCTAAATTATGATATTTTATTATCTTTTGAATAAAATTCTACTTAATTTATGTTAAATTGTATTTTGTAGGTAAAATTTTATGTTTATTGAAGAATTGGAGAAAAGAATGTAAAATAATAAAAAATGGCAAAATCGAAAGTATGAGGACTTGGAAAGAAGAATTAATTTGATTTGGTATTAGAATTTATTAGGCTTCAAATTGGGCTTTTATTGGTTGCTATATATATATAAACAAGTTTGAGAAGCAAAAAAAAAGAGGGGTTTGTGAATTATTATATATACGTTCACGTTCAAGCACAAGAAGAAGAAGCCGGCAGAAATTATATACACAGTCACGCAACACAAGCGACTACTTCTCTTGAAACAAAAAAAGGCTGAAATATCTATTATATATACGCACAAAATAAATGATGCAGAAGAGAACATAAAAAAGCAGGAAGGAAAAGTCAAACGCAAAGAAAAGAAACTGCAAACATCATATATTTTCACGTTTTGTCAATATTTGATGATGTCTTTCTACTTTTGCGTATTTAAATTTAATATTATGTGTGGCTAAATATTTTTATGTTAGGATGGATGATGTAGCTTAGATTTTTATTACATTTTAATCTCAAGATTTTCATGTCATTTTGATATTTATTAATTAATTATTGTGTGTTTAATCATTTAATGGTCTGCGCAACAACTATTGATTTATGAATAATACTGAGACTAAAAGATGATGTGTAATTCTAACTGATACAATAATTGACATAGACATTATAAGAGGTCGAGAGATAATTATATGCTATGCGATCTTTGTTGAATTCCTATAGATTAATGCGTTCATATGTGTGAATTTAAATAGAGATATAGTAAGTTCGGGTATATGAATATGATTAGTGTTGTTTGAGAGAGATCATTAAATATAATAGGTTAATTCGATTGTTGGCATGTATGAAAAATGACTGATTAAATTGGAATTAAATGTATGAAGAATAACCTAAGTGAAATTAGAAATCCTAACTACATCATCACATAATCTTATCTACATTTTGATTTGAGTTAGTTACTTTATTTCTTAGAATTTCGTTTAGAAAACATAACTTAATTTGATTATTAGTTACTATTTTAGTTTAAATTGGAACTAGGTTGGTTTAAAACTTTATAACAAATAATAGTCTCTATGGGACGATATTCAGACTTTAAAAAAATCCACTTTATTAATTGTCACGATCCGTATACTTGTGAAATTTCACGAACAAGTTTCATCTATGCCCTACATCACTAACAAATGTTTTCGTATTTGTCACCCCAAATTCTGTATAAAATTCTTCAAATGCATGTTTTTTATTAGGTGAAATAGTAATATATACTAGTGCATCCCTAATTCTTTGAATTTAATTTTTCATATGTTTCAAACCATTCTGCACAATTAAATTAAAAATATGGCGCATACAACGAATATGAAACAAATGACAACTGAAATTGGGCTGCAATACCATACACAATTTGTTAATAACTGCTTTATTAACACTAGCGTTGTCAAATGTAAATGAACGAATTTTACTCTAACAATGATATTTTCTAATTGTGTTATATATATTGTTAGCGTTGTGAGGAAATTCAATAATTTTAAAAGCAATAATTTTTTTTTATTTTTTGCAAACACCAAAATGTGTCTATGTAGTGTGCATTTGTAGCTATATAACCTCTTTTATATCTATTCCCATGTATCCGAAATCAAATATATATCACCCCCGCATTTTTGTAAATCGGTAATTAATCGTTTCTTTGTATTAAGAAAACATTCAAGTGTATCTGAACGAAGAGTGTTTCGACTTACCCTAACGTACATTGACTTTTCCATGTGATTATTATTTAAGAGTTGATATTGCATTTGCTTCGAATAATACAATGTCATTTGTTTCAGGCAATAGTACAAAATCAGTTGGACGTAATCTATGATTTTTCATCAACAATTTATTATTTTATTAAACCACAAACATGTAATATATGAGCTCTGAATACTTTTTAAAATCACGGTTATAATATTGATGCTGCAGGAGCACATCTGAGGCATGAAATGTAGAAAAAAATTTCTTCAACATATCTTCATTAGTGACTTTTTCATCATACAAGGTCAATTTTGAATATATTCTGAACACTTCAAATTGTACTCACTAATAATTTTAAAGTCTTGCAAGCGAATGTACATCCATTCATAACGGGCTTTAGGGAAGACTACAGTCCTAAGTGATCAAGTCTTTCAATCAATTTTTTTTTAAAATAATTTGTAAATCTTTTACAGTGAGATAATCAATTTTCAATCTATCATGAAGATGATGACGAATGAAGAGAAGTGCTTTTACATAATCTTGTTGGGATTTTTTTGTTTTTTTTATTGTCTTTTACGGATCATTTGAGACAAGATGTATCACTATGAAAACACATGACAAATAATTTTTGCTAGATATTTCAAGTACTATAAACTTAAATTTTGTGATATTTGACATTTAATTAACCACACAATATAGCAAAAGAAATACAATTAATTTCAAAAAATATGATTAAATATTGTATAATCACATAATAATTAATCAAGTAGTTAATGTCAATATGACACGAGTCATATGTTTTTGTTCAAGAATAAACAATAATTCAAAATGATATATTCTTTGAAACATGCGTTACTTCGAGAGCACATTGTATTTTATTTTTGTTTTTTCAAAAGTAATATTTTAATATTTTTCTAAAATATTGAAAATTATAATTCATACTCTTTATGAGCAAATAATATTTCTTAAAAAATATTAATTATAATATTGTGTTACTTTAGAAACAACATGTCAATATTCTTGTATAATATTGAAAACTATAATACATGTTTTTCACGATAAATAATATTATTCTAAAATATTAATTATAATGTTGTACTATTTCAAGAGTAGCAACATGATATGATAAATTATCAATTTATAAAAGAACATATAAAAATATTTAATCATGTTAAAAATATTAATTACCATACATGCATAATATAAAAATTAATTACCAAAGAAATCTGGTGGCCAAGAGAAATTATCCATGCCAGACACATGCAAAAAGAATAAGTTCACTAATTATGTTCGACGAGATTAACCATGAACACGCGAATGGTAGCAAACATAAGGTAAAAAAATTCAAAAGTTATCAAATTAATTTTGATACACATGGTAGATGAATATTTTAAAAAATTATTACATTCTTTAAAGTTTGAAGAATTAAACTTTCAGATATAAAAAGAGAGAAGAGAATAAAAGTCATTAGACTTTTATGCATTTTATTGAGAATCAAAATCTCATATTTACCGAGAGGAACTATAGATACAATGATAATAATTTATAGACGGTATGGATAAAATTATTATTCAATAATAAAGTTACCAAATTGATTTTAGCTCTCTATTTTTTATTTCCTACACATATAAAAAGAGTGAGGAGATTTCCTACTGTAGAAACTAATATGCCCAAAACGACACCGTTTTTTTTCCTACGCTTTTAGACGCCAAAACGACGTCGTTTTATATTTTTTTTTTCTATACCTTAGGTCACGCGACATTGTTGTCTTAGGGTTTGTCCTTCGTCTTCTTTGTTTTCGTTGTTTCCATTTCCTCCGCCGCCTCTTCGTTGTCTTCCATCTTGTATCTCCCGCAAATCGTTCTTCGGTTCCGAGGTGAAATAATTTGGGTCGTTTGTCTGTTCATCCTCTTAGATCTATTGGTGTTATAATTTTTTTTCCTTGTCGTGTTTTTTCGTTCGATCTTTTATTGTTCGAGTAGTATCGATTTTTGAGTTTTCATGGCCTTGGTTCGGTCGATCTAGCTTTGTTTAGTTGTTGTCTGTCTTTTGTCGCCGTTTTCGGGTTATCAGTTCGAAATATTTTCGCTGTCGGCGTTGGTTCTCGCTGTGAAACGACTCGGATCTTGGGGGGTTCCTTCGATCTGTGTTTTTTTTTCACCTTGTTTCGATTTTTGTCTTTTCATCATCTTCCTTGGGTCGACCTAGCCATTTGCAGTCGCCGTGTGTCTTTTGTTCCCTTTTTTTGGGTTATGAGTGTTATAGTTTTCCAAAAAAAAATCTTGTCTGGGTTGATTCTTGCTGTGAGAGGGCTCAGATCTTGAGTAAGTCAAAAAAGGTAATATTTTTTTTTCTTGTTTCGTTGCTTGTCGTTCATTTTCGAGGAGACGATTATTCATTTTCTGTAGTTTATTTACGTTCTTACTTGGACACAGGAGAAGAACGAGGTTGAAAAGGGTAACGCCTTGGCCAGAAGAAGAACGCAGGTATAACAATTTAAAGGGACTCGTTTTTACCTTTTGTACTACGGTATTTTTATTTTTGGGTGATTGTTAATGCTGTAATCTATCATATGATTATTCATTTCGTTGAATATTGATTACTTATTTATTTGAGATAGAATGCTTAATGTATGGATGGAACCAATTGTCATTTTCGTTCAAATATATCAATTGATTAATACATAATTTTCCTTTTACTTGCCTGTGATAATAAAAAGGCCTGACTTACAGCTGCTACCATTTGGTTGCTTTTAGAATGACGAATGAATTGGTGAGGATTTTTTCAGATCCGGTGGATGTGGGCATCATACATACTATAATACTCCAATAGCATATTTGAAGGAAATATATTAAAAATTCCTCTATCTCACTTGTTAATTTACATTTGTTACTTTGTTACTCATTTTCCAATTTTTAGTGACGCCTTTTATGATTGAATTTTTTATGCAAATATCTTCAAGCTAGAACTTGGTATCTCGTGAATGTAAGGTTCTTTTTTATTGTGTAGTTATATTTTTCTGTATTGTTGTGTGTATGTTTGAAATACATTTCGATGATTCAGTGATTCTTTAGGAAGTAGATTCAATAGTTCCGAGGTTATTATATAGGAAATTCACCTAATTGTTTTACATATTATTTCCTGGCATGCCACTTTTTGAATGCAAGTAAAGAGTGTTAGGTTTCTTTCTATGTGTTATTTACTTGGTGAACATTCAATTATTGTTCAATAAATCAGTGAACAAAATACCCTATGATTTTTCCTTTAAAGTTATCCAAAGATGCTAGCAGATTGAAATTAGTGTTGAGATTCTTTTGATGGAAGAATTGAAATTGCCTTCTATTAAAGTATTATGTTTGCACCAAGATAATGATTAATCAGATATTATTTTGAGTGTGTACTCATGCAAAAGGGTGGGTAAATTTTAGCTATCGCTTGTAATTATCTTATTTTATTACATTTGTCAATGTAGAAGAGCTGATGGTTTTTATTTATGTTCCCTTGCATCAAGATAATGAAATTTTACTTTTGACATTTGAAAGCATTTTTAAAATTTTTTTATTATGTTTGTAGGTAATGTCTAATTCTCGTCAGGCATTTGTTTCCGATGATCGCAATGATGGTGGACTTGAGGAAGTTTTTATGACAAACAAAAAAGAAATGCAAAATAAGAGACAGAGAGAATTATGTGCAAAGCGAAAGGAAATCAAAGGAAACAAGGAAAGACGTATTGGTCGGCCTTCACGTGCATCACAATTACAAGGTAAATTACTTTTAAATTTTTCGCACATAAAAGTTGTTCATGTTTTTGGATATCTTCATTGACGACAATTTTTATTATGTGACATTTCTTATTTTTCCCCGAAATCACACAATGTGTAAGTTGTTTTCATTATTGTTAAGGAGTTAAAGTATTGTATATTGTATTCAAATTATTTGTTTTCGAAAATTTGTGATGTGTTGGACAACAAGAACTCACCTATGTAGGTTATTTTTATTACTTTATAGAGTTGTAGTTATTGTACATGTTCTTTAAATTGAATGTGGATTTTCTTTTTACGCTATACAACATGAAGTATTAGATATTTTCATACAAAATGTAGTATCTCAATTTTAAGATTTCCTTTTTATGGATAAAAACACTGAAAAATGTGTGAAAATGAGTAGATTATTTTTTAACAACTTGATGCTTTTAAAAAATAAGATAAAATAGAGGCGTGTCTCATTAGAATGTTTGGTCCAATCATTAATCTTATTTTTACCTTTTAGATTGAACATTATTATTTCCAAATCATGTTTTCTTGGAAGCTAGAATTTTTTTTTTATACAAATAGATCGTTATGTTGTATTTTTTATATATGTGCTTGTAAATGAATTTGATTGAAATCTATGTATTGTAGATTCGCACTTTGGTGACAATGTCATGTGTGGTACTGAAGCACTCGCTTCTTGCTCCATAGTCCTAGGTCCTAAATCTTGTGCTGACACTACAGCTATATTTAACAATGAAATTGAATATGAAAAACAAATTGAACAAATTTCAACCTTAAAGTTACCTGCAATTCCAATTGAACCTTACATTCTACCATCACATACGATTTGTAGTTACTGTAATGCAAAGAAATTATTCAAAGAACCTAAAACTTTTTGTTGTTCTGATGGAAAAATTAGGCTTTGCCTTAATACTGTACCATCTGATTTGTACGATTTGTACACATCGTCGTCACCTGAAGCTTTACAATTTAAGACTATTTGTCGAAGTTACAATAACCATTTTGCTTTCACGTCTTTCGGCGTAAAATATGACACTGATTTGTGTAGGATGAATAAAGGAATTTATACTTTTAGAGTTCAGGGTCAGGTATCACTACATAAATTCGTTGTTACCACATGATGGCAAACCAAGCTATTTACAATTATATTTTTATGATGCTGAAAATGAGATTCAAAATCGTATGAATACTTCTACTCGATTTTCTGAATCAATGTTACAAAAATTGATAGATATTTTAAGTATTAATCCTTACTCAAAATTTTTTCGTTCGCTAAATAGTATTAGAGACTTGGAGTCGTATAAAATACAGATAAGATGTAATCCTGAACTCGATCAAAGGGTGTACAATCTTCCAACATCATCTCAAATAGCTGCAATTTGGGTTGATGAAGACCCTACTGCAGAAGTTAGGGTTCGCGACATAACAATTTTTGGTCATTCTGGATCATCTCATAGAGTGCATTATTACTTTGGTTGTTACGATCCTCTTCAGTACCCTTTATTGTTTCCTTATGGTGAACCTGGATGGCACGAGGGCATTCAAAGAATTTCTAAAACGCATCCTTCTTGTTTTCTTGCAGCCGAAGATGTAATTGACATTAGAAATATGCATTCTGCAGAAGAACTAATACAAAGAGAGAATGAAGGCATGTCAATACGAACTTTTTCTTGTCTTTTACCCATTCATGATGTGATTAACTTTTAGTTTGATATGCCATTTAAAATATCATCTACTTTTTTTTTTAGGGGTTAGAAAACCGAAGAAAAGATCCCAAGTTTCTTGTCGTGAGTACTATTGTTATAAATTACAAATTAGGACTTCGGGTAACTCTGTGTTACTTCATGCTGGTAGACTTTTGCAGCAATACGTAGTTGACATGTATGTGAAAATTGAGACATCTAGATTAGATTACTTTAGAAATAACCAAAAACATATACGAGCTGAATTATACCAAGGGATTGTTGATACTGTTGGAACAGGGGAAACTAGAGGGTATAAAATCGGTAAGAAAATTGTTTTACCATCGTCCTTCACTGGTGGTCCTAGAGATAAGAAAAAAAGATATATGGATGCAATGGCTTTAGTTCAAAGATTTGGAAAACCTGATATTTTTTTAACAATAACTTGTAATCCTAATTGGCCTGAGATAAAACAAGAATTACGTCACAACGATGAAGTACATAATAGACCTGATTTAATATCGCGTGTATTTAGATCTAGATTGGAAACATTGAAACATGACCTATTTAAAGAAAAAATATTTGGTCCTATTGCAGCATACATATATGTGATTGAATTTCAAAAAAGGGGTCTTCCACATGCTCATTTCTTGTTGATTTTAAAACACGGATCAAAAATTACTTCTACCAATGTCATTGACAGTATTGTTTCATGTGAAATTCCTAACGAAAATAATTACCCTTATTTACGTTCTCGTGTTATCAAGCATATGATGCATGGTCCTTGTGGAAATTTAAATCCAAAAAATGTTTGTATGGAAAAGAACAATTTGTGTAAAAATAAGTACCCAAAGGAATATTTAGCATTTACTACTTTGGGCAATAATTCATACCCTTTATATAGACGACGTGATAACGGTGAACGAGTTAAGGTTAGAGGTGAGTATTTAGATAATAGATGGGTGGTGCCTTATAATCCTTATTTGATAGCTAAGTATGATTGTCATATTAATGTAGAAATTTGTTCCACCATAAAAGTTGTTAAATATTTATACAAATATGTTTATAAAGGTCATGATCGAATAAGTTTTTCTCTGCAAAATAACGAACTTGATAACGATATTAATGAAATCTCACAATATCAAACAGCTAGGTGGATATCTCCACCAGAAGCAACTTGGAGAATTTACGGATTTATTTTATCTGAGAATTCTCCATATGTTATTCCTCTACAATTACACCTTGAAAACAGTCAATTAGTTACATTTAACAATTCTTCTAATCTACAAAAAATTGTTTCTAGAGATTATGTACAACGTACAATGTTAACTGAATACTTTCGGATGAATTCTACAAATGAAAAAGCTAAAACATTATTGTACAGAGATTTTCCTATCCATTTTGTTTGGGATGCTCAATCTAAAATTTGGACTCCAAGAAAAAATAAAGATGTAATTGGTCGAATCGTTACTGCAAATCCATCTGAAGGTGAAAGATATTACTTAAGACTTTTACTAAATCATATTAGAGGTTCAACATCATTTGAAAGCTTGAAAAAAGTTAATAATGTTAACGTATCTTCTTTTCGTGAATCATCTCTATTACATAGCTTGTTGAATGCAGATAATAATTGTGAACTTTGCTTAGATGAAGCAATAGTTTATCAAATGCCGAATTCTTTACGTAGATTGTTTGCCACTTTATTAACTTTATGTGCCCCTAAAAATCCATCAACTCTTTGGGCTAAATTTAAAACATACATGTTTGAAGACTATATTCAACAAGGCATTTCTTACGAAAATGCTGAACTTAAAGCATTACAATATATAAATAGCGTTCTTGAACCAATTGGAAAAAACATAAATGAATATAAGTTAGTTCCATTTGAAATAAACATGGATGAAAATGAAAGGTTAGTAAATATGATTACTGAAGAAATGAGGGATTGCTTCGCTGACATTGAAACTACTTCGTCAATTGTATTAAATAAAGAACAACAAGCTGCGTATGATGTAATATTGCATAGAGTTTTCACTGATGGAACAGGGTTGTTTTTTTTAGATGGCCCAGGAGGAACAGGGAAAACATTCTTGTACAAAGCATTATTAAAAGCTGTTAGAGCAAGAAATTTAATTGCATTGGCTACAGCTTCCTCAGGTGTAGCAGCATCATTGTTACCTGGTGGTCGCACCGCTCATTCACGTTTTAAAATCCCATTAGAATTAAATACAAGTATGAGTTGCTCTGTTAGTAAACAATCGGCCTTAGGGATTTTTTTACGTATGACAAAATTGATTATATGGGACGAAGCTCCTATGACACATCGTTACGCTATAGAAGCTTTGGATAGAATGCTTAAAGATATTAATGAATGTGATGCATCTTTTGGTGGAAAAGTAATAGTTCTAGGTGGAGACTTCCGTCAAATATTACCAGTTGTTCCGAATGGAAATAAGACAGATATAATGCAAGCAAGTTTAGTGTTCTCATACCTATGGCCGTCGTTTATTCGTCTACATTTAATTCAGAATATGAGAGCCCTGTTAGATCCAATGTATTGTAAATACTTACTTTGTATAGGTAATGGACTTGAAGATACCCATTGTTGTGGTATGATTGAGCTTCCATCTAATTTAACGTTACCTTTCGATGATGAATTACTTTCCTTGAAATTATTAATTAAAGTTGTATTTCCAAATTTAGAAACATATAGTGACACCTTAGATACCATGATTAATAGAGTTATCTTAACTCCAAAAAATGAATCAGTTGATGAAATTAATAGTATGTTACTAAAACAAATTCCAGGTCAAAACTTTACATATTACAGTTTTGATGAAACAATTGATAAAACTGAACAAGGTATTCAAGAAGATTTCTTAAACACACTAACTCCAAATGGTATACCACCGCATGAACTTGTATTGAAAGAAAATTGTCCTGTTATATTACTTTGTAACATAAATCCTTCAGAAGGTCTATGCAATGGTACAAGATTGATTTGTAGAAAATTTGAAAGAAATGTTATCGATGCTGAAATTGCTGTTGGAGAATATCGTGGAAAACATGTTTTTCTACCTAGAATTCCATTCATTCCATTAGAAAGTGAAAGAGGTTCAGTCCCTTTCAAACGAACTCAATTTCCAATACGTCCATGCTTTGCAATGACGATTAACAAAGCACAAGGTCAAACTTTAGATTTTGTTGGACTGTATCTTCCAGAACCAGTATTTTCACATGGTCAGCTATACGTTGCATTGTCAAGAGCAAGAACCAAGTGACAGTATAAAAATCCTTGTTAAACCAACAAATACACAGTCGTTATTGCATAACAAATGTACAAAAAATGTTGTTTACGATGAAATCCTTCAATTAGTAAATTTATCGTAACATTTTTACTTTGCGAGCTGTAGATAATTTTATTTTCTTGCCTTCAATGTGAACATGTGTATTTTTATCACATTGCGTTCCAATGTTCTTAGAGATTATGGTGTAAGCTGTAATGGGTTCTATTTATGTGTTGATTATGGTTGTGTAATGGGTTCTATTTATGTGTTTACCATGGCATAACTTTCTCTGTGTATTGAGCCTATATTTTGACTAACAACAATTTATAGTCTAAGGGAGTGTCACTTCATGTAATGCCTAACTTTTCTTACAGTTCAGCACTTGAAATCACTTCAGTATATGAATTAAATTCTTCTAAATTGTTCCCTTTCCTGATCCATCAATGTACTTAAACATAGAAAGATCATGGTAGAAACATAGTTGGAGAATCGAATTTAGCCGTTTACATGAAAAAAATCCTCATTGAACCATTTTGATGAATACTTTTCTTCCTTGCACAGTTCGAAATGGGTCAATCCACTGCTATTACAGACTCTAGTTCCAGTGACAGATCAAAACAAAAAGACCTCAATCAGAAGGTTGTCCCTTGCAACTAATGTCTATTTTTGTATGCGTTTTTGGCTTATTCATGAAGTTAAAGTACTATTCTAAGGTGTCAGTTCGTAATATATGATTAGAATTTCAGGTTTACGGTAGCACTTCTCGTGATAGATTACATGCAACAATTTGGGATGTTTTGCAAACCAAAGTAAGTAAAAAGTTTGTTGTGATCAATTAGTTTATTTGATTTTCAGAATATAATTTTGGGAGATGGCAATGTCTTGCAAGGATGCTAACAAGGCGGCGGCAGCAGCTGCAGCGAGTATGGATAATGGCAAGTATGTTGGGTACACGCCGGAGCAGGTTGAAGCACTGGAAAGGCTCTATCATGAGTGTCCTAAGCCCAGCTCCATTCACCGCCAACAGCTTATTCGTAAATGCCCTATTCTCTCCCACATTGAGCCTAAGCAAATCAAAGTTTGGTTCCAGAATCGGAGGTACATTCTATTTGACTTTAGTTCTTGTTCTAAATTCTATTAATTGATTGACAAGTATTAATTGTTGTGAATGTATAATGGAAGTGCGAAGAATCTTTTGTCTTCCCTCTTTGCATCTCTAGATTATGACGTGTCATTGATCCTTTTATGGAAAAAAGGATGTAATCTACAAATGGGATATACTCTCTTTAATTTCAATTCATGTTCTTTATTATTGAAAATGGACTGCATTTTTCTATTTGTGGAAATGCAGATGCAGAGAAAAACAGAGGAAAGAGGCATCGAGGCTTCAATCAGTGAATAGGAAGCTAACGGCCATGAACAAACTCCTAATGGAAGAGAATGATAGATTACAGAAACAAGTGTCACAACTGGTTTATGAAAACAGTTACTTTCACCAGCATACTCAAAATGTAAGAATCCTAGACTCCCTGTTGGTAAATTTTCCCTGTAGTCGTCTTAGCACTGCAAATTTGAATGTTGATAGCGTGCCAGATAACATGGAACTCAGCTGTATTTCGTAGCATTAAGAAACAAAAATAAGTTAAAATCTTGTCGTGGTCGTTTATCAAGTATTCTGCTCTAAATACATCTCGAGTGAAATTAATAGAGTTTTAAAGAAAATTAACTGGTTTTGTCCTTTATTCTACTTTAGAATGCACTTCCTACTAAAGATACAAGTTGTTAATCAGCGGTGACGAGTAGTCAACAGCACCGCTTGACGCCACAGCATCCGCCAACGGATGCAAGTCCTGCAGGGTGAGTGTTTTTATGGTTCATGGGTCCTTTTCTTGATAAAAATATAAATATACTGTTGTGCTCTGTGACTCATTGCCTTGTTGTGAGTGGCTTATGAAATTCCGTTTGCTTTTTTTATATTTCCCAGGCTTTTGTCCATTGTAGAAGAGACTTTAACAGAGTTTCTTTCAAAGGCCACTGGAATTGCTGTTGAGTGGGTCCAAATGCCTGGAATGAATGTACAGTGCCTCTTGAATTCTGTGAAATCTATTATTTTTATTTCCATGATAATTAGTCTAATAAAAATACAAGCATACTGGTATGCATGTTACATGAACAGAGATTTTGCATAATTTATGCTTGCTAATCATTCATCAGAGAATATTGTTCTTTTTTTTTTTCCTTCTTTCCTCTTATTTTTGGTTGAGATACTGAAAAACCTTGCAATATATGTTTTTCTATTTCCTTTCCTTTTCTGGTCAAACTAAGTGCAATTCAAGAAATTTTCTTTGCAGCTGTCGTTATTACTAGGTCTCTTCATGTTACTTCATAATGTTGTGAACATCAAATCAGTTTGTTTGATAGTTTTATTATCAAGTGTTTCTTTTAAAGAACATTAATAAATGCACCAGTAAATGGTTGGGCTTGATATTGGATATATGGTGGAACACCGTTAGCCCAAACAATGATAATGCATCGATTTTATTTTATTTTCTTGGTATAATTGAACTGGATATTGCAACTTTAACCAATCGAAGCTTTTGTTAATTTGGAGTAGCCTGGTCCGAATTCCATTGGAATCGTTGCTATTTCTCATGGTTGCCCTGGTGTGGCAACAAGAGCTTGCGGCCTGGTTGGTCTAGAGCCAACAAGGGTAAGTTCAACTCATTTTTGTGTCTTATTTCTTTCAAGCTATGTGATTCTACTTTGGAGTCATTAGAAGAATTGATTGCTGACATTTCTTTCAGGTGGCAGAAATCCTGAAGGAGCGTCCTTCATGGTTTTGTGATTGCCGGGCTGTGAATGTTCTTAATGTGCTGCCTACTGCCAATGGTGGAACCATTGAACTTATATATATGCAAGTGGGAAATTTTTATTATTGGTGTATTGTTCTTGTTGGCCTTCTTTTCCCTCCATTGATTTATGGACTTGCTAAACTTTTTGATTCAGCTATAAGCACGGGTCATCTTTTGGCAGAAAAAAAGAGAGGAAATGTAATCACCTGTTTGTCAGTTGTTTATTGTCATGGAATTTAATTTGTTTGGATATCATTACAATTTATGACAAGTATCTTTAAATTGCTTGCATTATATGTGTTATCGAGAAGTTATAGTTATAGATTTTTTGCAATTTTTTTTTTCAGTTATAACATAGCTATTGCGGTCTACATTTCACGCTAATCTCCATCGGAAACTCCCTCTCTAAATCTTAGGTAACCTGCTTCTTCTTGCACAAATATAAATTGTAATTTATTTGCATTTTTAGATTTCTTATGTGGTTGATTAGATTTAATATTCAGTTCGTATGGATTGGGATTGGTGATGGAAGGATTGACCGCAACTGGATTCTGGAGTTGGGAATCTAGATTTTTATTTTTCAGATTGTGTAATCAAATGATTCGGATCGTTAATAATATTTGGGTTTTCTTTTAGGAGGTGGCTGCTCGAGCCTTACATCTGTCAAGAGGAGTGGAGAAACCAAGTGTGAAGTTCACATACATATTATTGTGCTCGAAGGGTTGTGGAGATTCATTTTTTCATTCTGGTAAACGTTTTGCAACCCTGTCCAAAGCTATTTAGTAGTTAGTTTGCAAAACCCCCTTTTATGCTATTGATTCTCCAGTGTTAATTTTTTCATCTACATGTGGTAGTACTGATGTACTTGAAACATTCAGGTTTGCTATTAACTTGGAACCTGAGGTTTGTTTCTGCAGTTACAGTACCATAAATTTCACGGTTATATCTTATGTGTTGGCACTGCTTATGCTTTCTGATCCCAAAACTATCTCGTCAAATCATCAGGATACTGTGAGAAATTTAAATGATCTAATCTCAATCTGATTTAACTTGTTCTTCTCATATATGCCATGACAAAATTTGAAATATCTGGAAAGAAGTACTATTAGGAACACAGTTTGTCTTGCTGTTAGTACATAATGGAAAATGATTTGTTGAGATGGGCATTGATACATGACATTGTTAGCCTTATCCACTTGGTAGTATGCAATGAAGAAATGAAAGCTGTCTTTGAAGTTTCCCAGTCATCTTTCTCTTCTGTTGCAATTCATGTTTAGGACTGACAAATTTGTTAGAGCGTAAATTTAATTGTTTTGCATAAAGTTCTAAAATTTTCAATTCAATTTTAGAATTTCTGAAATTTCTCTCTTTGAGTTAACCAGGCCATGTTCTCTACCTGTTTTGACAACTTGAAAATATTTAGCCGAATAGCTCTTGCGGCACTCCTGGTTCTCATTCCAACGAATGTATCTGGTGGAACTTTATTCTTTCTGTGCCGTGACTTGGTTGTCAGCAACATTGACAAGCTTTTCATATCAAACATTCGTCCTAAGTCTTATACGTAAGTTCATTGTCGCTTTACTTAGAAGATAAATGTAAATAGTATAAGCTAGATGCTAATGACTGAAATATCCTTCACTGAAGAGAAATAGGCATTTTGATAATTGTATGTGCGATTTTTTTTTATTTTTTCACTAAAGAAAGGAGCTGAAAGGTTACTTGAATGAAAGGTATGAATTGTTTTTTTGGTATTTTGATCTACGACATCACCAAAGTTAGAGAGGGAAAATTGTTTAATAGAGTGCATGATCTATTAATGCATCATCTTAGATAATTAAGAACAGTAAAACTCAGCTTCTTCCTAAGTCTCTTCCATCAAGTTTCAAACCTAAGAGGAGACCTTTTATTGTTGGATGTTAGATTTTTTTATCCACATATCAATGGAGTATTTGTTTACTTTTTGGACTTGCCACATGCTTTATAAGGAATATGGAGCGAAATATAAATTCCTATTATTTTATCAACTAAGTTGAATCAAAATAGGTATGCACTTTCCTTTCTTGTGAACAACAATAATTCATATTGTATAATATAACAATTCATGTGCCCTAAGTTTTTTTTATTATCCTACATAAAAACCAATAAGATTTGATTGCTACTATGGTCACAGATTTTTTATCTGCAAAATCTTTAGCATGTTACTTGCAACATTATCTTTGTCAGTACAATCTATCAACTTTACCAGCTCCTGTCAGATTTGAAGGACATAAAGTAAGTCTGTGTTTCACCTTACCACTGCCCCATTCTTACCTGTCTCATCATCACATGTCTCATTACAGATCTGACTTTTGTTTTGTTTGTTTTTTGACAAAAAATAAAGAGGATGTTGCACTTATACAACCAAAAAAAATAACCCCACACAAACACAGCCTTTACTGCACGCAACTTACCATTTTTCACTTTTATCTGACCTCACAGAACAGTATGGTGCACTACATAATTATTTTATTTTTATTAAAAAAACTCAATACCACATACCTTGTCATCATCCTGCTTATATATATATATGTATATATATATATATATATATATGTATCTAAAACACTAACATATTCTCAAATCACAAAAAAAATATCCTAAGCCATAATCAGAGACTTCATCTTCAGGCAGTTTCTTCAACATCCTGCTTATATATATATATATATATATATATATATATATATATATATATATATATATATCTAAAACACTAACATCTTCTCAAATCACAAAAAAAATATCCTAAGCCATAATCAGAGACTTCATCTTCAGGCAGTTTCTTCAACATCTTTCCAGTTGTATTTATTTCAGGTTATCTTCCTTTATCCATTTAATGCCACTTATTTCAGGTTCCTTTAAGTTTATCAAAACACTTAAAACAATTGTTTTCACATTTATTAACTCAGTCTTCCTTTGTATTGATTGCTATCACACACAAGCAATGGCAAGCGAATACAGTTTAATTACAGATATCTCTCCTGGTCAAAGAACTTGGACAGCTAAAGTGTTTGTTGCTGAAAAGGGACCAGCAAGGACAGCTCAACACAGCCCCTCAAAATACCAGAACTTCATACTTATGGATGAAAAGGTATAACATAGTTAATATAAACTTCATAATCCTTTCCTCTTTAGCCATTTTACTGTGAAATTTACTTTTTTTCACAATGTGTTCACATCATCTTTTCTTTTGTATTCTTTATTGCACTTTAGACAGTCCCTGAACTGACCACATTCATATGCCAACAAAAAATTGAACAGGGAAACAAAGTTCATGCGACAATTTGGGACAATAACATTTCAGCTTTTGAAAATGAACTAACCCTTGGAAAAACATACTTGATCTCCAATGCATATGTAAGACAGCGAAAAGGCGATTATAAACTGTGTGGTGATGTACAGTGGACTATTTCCGGCACAACTAGGATTGGGGAAATACAAGAAAACAATGATGCACTATTGTTTTCAACATTCCACATCACTCCATTTCATGACTTTGAAAAATACATGGACACTGATACCGACATAGGTATCATCAATTTGACATATTTTTTTCTTCCATATTTTTTTCTTCATAATTGTTTCATGCCTAACATATTATTCTATTATAGCTGTACTTGCGCTTGCTATTGACATACGACCCAAGAGGCTCATATATACCCGAGCTGGTGGGCAAGTATATGTTCAAGACATTGTTCTTATGAACAAAAGGTATGTTTACTTTGTTTTGTTATACTTTAAATCCATCTTATTTAAACTGTGATATATAATTCACTTTTTAAATTGCATGGCAGATTTGAAACAGTTGTCCTGACCATGTGGGAAGCTTTCGTGGAGCGAGAATGCATTCTTATTGCAAACAATATATCAAAAAAACCAGTCCTTGTTGGAAATCATTTGAAAGTTTCATCTTTCAACGGTTTTTTTCTTGAATCTTTTCCTAAATTTATATTTGGATATAGCATCTTACTTGTTTGTTACATTACAGTAAAAAAAATTAGTTTATGCAAATCCTTACATGTATTTATGTGTATATATATATATAAAATATCTTAAAAACCACGTTTATACTTTCCTTCATCTTTGTAGGTCTGTCTCTATCTACAAAAACCAATAGTTGCTTCTTCATTGACTATCCATTCGATGAAATTACAGCGTTCAGGTCATGGTAATATCTATCTTCTATTACATTTTTCCAATTCAAATCACTTCGGTACATGACTTAAACTCTACTGTATTATCCCTTTCTTGATAAAGCATTACACTTTCGCATAGATTTCTATAATTATTAAAGTTTTACTCAGGCCTCTTTTAACATTAGCATTCCAATTTACTTTGATCCCTTAGAAAAATAATTTGTCTTCTACTAAACGTTTTAACTTTTTTCCTATCATTCACTGCACAAGAAATGCTCACTTGATTATGACTGTATTTTTCAATACATGTACACTGCTGATTATAAGTCTTTCATCTTTTCAGATTAAGCATTCCATAAGTAGCCCACTTTTCACTCCATAATGCACGAAAATTTTGAATTTTTTTACTCATTTCTTTTCAGCATTAAACTGTTTTCATTTGATGTTTTCAGATGCTGCTCTTCCATTCTAATAGAATTAAGCTTCTTACATAATTATTTTTTTTCCCTGATAACTAACTTCGTATTTAAACCCATGATATAATCTGCAAGGATTGCTGAAAACATGGACGAACTGAATGAAATCACATTGATGAAACCATATCTTGCACTTACACCATCAAAGTTATCTCTTCCGTCTGAGGATAAGTACACTAATATTAGAGATATCCAATCTCTGTTAAATCTGGTAAATCATTTCAAACTTCTTTAGGATTACTTTTTCTACAAATTTACAATCCATTTATTTGGTTTATATTACACATCTAGAACACTTGTGCATTGTCTAATTTAGCCTGCTTCATTCACAGCAAAGATATTTCTGGGTAAAAGCAACAGCCGATGTTGAAATGAAAAAAACCTCCTTTTGGTATCTATCCTGTGATAACTGTAACAGAGTTTCAAATGCTACAAAGGCCGGTGAGACATACTACTGCAGGTTCTGTAAGTCTCAAAGCTCAATAGCAATACCGAGGTAAAAAAAAAAAAACCATTGTGAATTCTGCACACCTGGCACATTAGTTTCATAGTGATATAATCTTTAATTCCCAACCAAAATTATTTAAAATTCATTCATTACACTAATGGTGCTATCTCATGATATTCTAGAGCACGAGTAGATGTTCAATTACATGATTCAACTGGATCTCTTACTGCATCAGCTATGGGCAAACCAGCTAAAAATATTCTGCAATGTCGTGCTGAGGTTTTGATGGACCAAACAACATCTGTAAGCATCACTGACCTTTTTTTTTTCACTGACAAATTTACTTTAGTTACTACTCATGTTTCTAACCCTCCAGGAAACTCCACCAAATATTAGTGATATTGTCCGTGCAAAAATTGATAAAGACCATGCATTCTATGTGAAGGCAATACTATTGATACCAAATCCCACTGAATTCAGCGTTGCCGTTTAGAAACAATTCACCTCATCAGACCATAAGTATGAAATCATCTTCATGCTTGACTCAACTACAAAAGAACAAACTATTGAAGACTCAGACAACAGAAAATATAAAAGTCCAGTAACTGAAGTCCAGAAGGCAGATTCAGCCTTACTTCTTCCAACCTCATCTCCTTGTGTAAAGAGGTCCCTTTTCCATAAACTTGACGACACAAGTCCTGCCAGCAAGAAAGTCGACAAACACACCACCAATGAAGACAAACAAGCTTCCATCAAAAAAATGCAATAGGGCATTTTCTTGTTCTTTTGTTTGAAATTATCTTTTGTCCAATGAAATCGTTTATTACATGGGATAATTTTGTACCAAAGAACCACAACAGGTGATAGTATAAGTGTTTTGAAGGCTGTAATAGATATGACTTTATAGCCTTTTTTTTGCTCCTGCACATGGACCAACAAGCTGTACTCACCAGTGTAAATGTTTGTGGTTTCACTTAATGCAAATATTACTTATGTTGTGTTCTTTTCTATATCCATAGCATATGGTCACTGTCTTTTGGTTTTAATCAATTGTTGCTTACATATATAACTCTTCCTATAGTATTTAATCGACCAGGTTATGCAGCCATCCAATTACAATTCATTCTCATTGAAATTTCTGTTTCTTAACTTATCAATATGTATTTTATGACAAAATAAACTCCATACTAATCTAGATTCAAATAAAAACGTTGCACGTGCATCCACTAGTCATTATAATAAAAGCCAAGAATATGTACAAGTGGAAGTATGATGTTAATTTTAGTAACGAGATGAATTAAAGACGAGCGATCCAATTGAGGTTTCACTAAAGTTCAGTGACCCAAAAATGAAATTAACTTATTTATAAGTAACTTTAAACTATTTACAGATCAAGGCGGCTTACAATGGAGGTGACGATGGCGGAACACGGCGAAACATTGCCGGAGCATAAGTTAGACACGGCCGCTCTTTACGACACCCTCCGGCAGAGCAAGGCTTCGGTGGAGGAAGTGGTGGCCAAAATGCTTGCCATTAAGAAAGAAGCCCAGACCAAATCCCAACTCCGAGAACTCGTCACTCAAATTCTCCTCAATTTCGTTACTCTCCGCCAGGTCCACATCTTCTTCACATATTGCACACATAAATATTTTGGAATCTGGGATTATTAGGGATTTGGGGTTTATGGCTGAAATAGAATTGCGTTGTTGTGCTTTCACAGTGCTTTAAATTTTCATTTTTATGTTAAAATCATTGCTGAATTTGGGTATTGTTTATGGGAGAGCCCTGAAGAAACTTTTTATTTTTAATTTTTTATGGTTAGTTGTAGAATCCAAAAGCGAAAGAACTTTGTAAAGAACTGAATTTTAGGTTCTAAATTTTCTTGAGTAGTTGGATTTCATGAATGTAGTGTCAATAATAAAAGGGAAAATTTTGAGGTAGGGGTGAGATGAAATGTGAAAATTCAGTACGTTTAACAAATACTATACTGTCGGAGAAGCTCAGCCCAAATTTTGCCACTCTCTGCCTGGTCACACAAACTCTTCCCATATAACATATATACACACGTGCATATCTATTATTCGTGTATAAATCATTTTGAAGTATGGGTATATTTGGCCGAAGTATGTGTTTTCATAACGATGTGAATGTATTTATTAAAATCAGTATGAATTTGGGTCTTGTTTTTGGGAGAGCTAGTTGTGGAGTACGAAAAGCGAAGAACCTTAAATGAATTGAACTGTAGGTTCTAAATTTTTTAGGTTGTTTCCCAGATGACATCATATTGGAGATATGTAAAAACCTGATTTCTGTTGAATTTCATGAAATAAAATTCTATAATAAAAGGGAAAAATTGGAAATCAGAGAAATGGTAATGCAATGATTCAGAATGTTTAACAAATAATATACTGTTGGAATTTTGTCCATCAAATGAGATTCTATGCAAAGGATGAGCATAGTAATCCTCTTGTTAATGACATATTATTCTTAAAATCCGGTTTACTTGCCCTATGAATATCAAGGATATAATTGACTTTAGTTTATAGTCTTTAAACTGATTATTCGACTTAGTTTCAAACTTCATCTGTGTTCATTAGCTTTGCTTATCTTTACAGCTCGACAATTTTTTGACTGAATGATTTTCACTCGAGAGATTCCTTACATTATATAGGAAAAATATGACCTTGTAACTATTGTATTCATCTAAATATGGTAATTGACTAATTGTAATCAACCTAAATATACAATTATATGTAGTTATTTTAAATCATAATCTTCTTTAGTCTTTGTAATTTTCATTAATCTCCATGATCTCTATCGATTTCTCCAATGGTCCTTCAAAGACACCAACAACAGAACCCCTAAACAGATTGCTTGAAAGATTAATATTCTTGAGTGAACTCAAAACTCCAAAAATTAGAAGACAAGATCAGTAATTTTGCTCTTGCTTAGATCCAAAAACCTAAGTTTTTTATTTTTATTTTTTTGGTTTTATCAAGAATTACACCCATATAAATCCAAATCAAAAGCTTCCACTTTGACAACATATTCTCCTTTGGCATCACAAAACACCCTTTCCATGAACAAAAAGAGCCAGAAAATCAAAAGTCCCAACTCAAAGCAAAAACTAGCCAATTCCACAAAACCAGCTTTCTTTCACTTGTTGTACTCCGACTTCAGAAAACCAGCTTTCAGAACCTGCTTCCTTTTAGAATGCTCAATTCCCGATATATACATGAAACTAAGATAAATCCATTTGTTGCCCAGCTGGTAAAGCTTTGGCATACTGCAAAATATGAAGAAAATGATATGCCACACAATAATGGAGTATGATAATTGAAATGGTTGTAGGTGGAGTTATGATGATATAGAAGAGTTATAATCTGTCTTGCTTCTTTTGTTAATCTTAATTTTCTATCATGCATAATATTTCTTTAACCTTTTCTGTTATGCTAATTGGAAATGATGCAAACATATTTGGTGAATATTATTATTTCACCTTGTGGTTTTATGAGATTCAAGTGTACCTATGATTACTGTTAGAGGATCTTCTAGGTTGCAAATGGCATCTAATTTAAATTCTTAACATGATCAATTATAGTAAACATAGCATCAGCTGCAAGGGCATACCATTTATTACTCTTGACTTCATGTCGCAAAGTGATTATGAATCAAAAATTTGCCTTCCATAACCCATATTAAAGTCCTATTGCTCTTCCGTTCTCTGTCTTCCTGCCTTCGCCTGCTACTTTAAATTTGTTTCTACAAAGTATTTTTCCGTTAGCAATTTTTTGTGCACTTTATGTTGCTGTAAATTTCTACTGCAGGCTGGTTCAACCGGAAAAATGGGGAACCAGTCTAATGTCCTGTCCGGTTAATGCTTAAAATCACTTAATTTGAAATGGGTAAAAGACCGGTCAATTAGCTTGTTAACAAGAAACTGGATGACCCGGAAACGCTCCTTTGCCCGTTGTAAATGGTTTAAAAATTATTATTTACAACTTTCAGTCCAATACATTGAAAGCAATGAAAGGCCTAAAAAAGTTACGCTGAATTTTCTTTCCATTTTCCAACTTTTGTAGTGTTTGATTGGCAAAATTTTTCTGGAAAAATGTTTTTCAACTTTTCAAAATTGGTACCTTTTTGAGGAGAACAAATTCTTGATATTTTGGTTGGTAAATATTTTGAAAGTTTTTTTTTTTTTTTTTGGAACAAATTCTAGACCCAATGGTAGAAAAAATTATCACTTTAATGCACAATTTTCATAAAAAACGAAGTCAAACGGACACCAAATTTTTAACATTTTCCATGGAATATTATATCAATCAAACACAATTAATTACAATTCTCATTAAAACAATTTCTAAGCAAATCAATTCCCTGTAAAATATTTTCTTTTCACCCATTTTCCACTTTTGCAATCAAATGGACCATTACTTTTCCATTTATTAGCCCATATATTTATAACATGCATTTTCAATACTTTTGTAAAGAGGATTAAAAAAATCATCAGGAGTTTGTAAAGCACTCTCTAATCCACCCTCGTGAATGACTTTTCAGTTACAAAAGTGGAATAAATTAAAAGGCAGTAACTCTAATTAAGCGTGTGTTTGAGCCACATTATTTTGGATTAGTAGATTGATAGATAATGTATGGTTGAAAAAAAAAAGAAAAATTATTGATGTGATGGAAAATATTATTTTATTGAAGAATGTGTAGTTGAAAATGAGTAGAAGAATGAGAATGAAAAAAATAATGCGTACAAACGGGCTAAAAAAAAAAAAAAAAAAAGAGGAAAATCGTGATGGTGTAAATTATTTCTCTTCAAATGAATTTCTTTTTTCATTTCCAATCCAATTAACATGATCTTTCATTTTAATTTTATTTCAATGACACAATAAAATACTATAAAAGTATTAAATGATTCACCATACGACAAAATAAAAATTAAATATAGCCAAATTTAATCATTAATGTGTGCTTTTGTCTATATATATTATTTAAGTTGAAAAATTAACTTAGTTTTTTCAATTTTGTGGTATATAATTTATTTATTTATTACTAGCGATTCAATTTGTGTTCGACCCTTCTGCACTTGACCCTTTAACTTTTTCTGGTCAATATTTGGGCCGATTTTCAAAACATCAATATTTACACATTAAACTAGGGGTGTAAGCGGTCCGATTTTACCGATTTTTGACAATTTTCAAATTAAACCGTTTAGACCGGTTTGAGAAAAACTCAAACCTAAACCAAACTATTTTGAACGGTTTGAAAAAAACTCAAACCTAAATCTAACAGTTTGGTTCGGTTTTAAACCGCCGATTTCGCCGTATATTTTTTTGTCTGTCTACTTTTATGATATTAATTCATTGAATTCAATATATATTTATATTTTACTACTAATGAATCTAAAACAAACTAAATATATTTACTACAAATTTAAATACCAACTAAATCAAAGTGAAATCACAATAAATTAAAATATAGTTTTTTGTTTTGTCATTTTAGGCTAAGACTTTATGATAACGTTATAATACAAGTCTACTAAATTACATATAAAGCCCAAAAACATAATAATATTCTGCAAAACCTCGTGATTATCACATCTGAAAAACAAAATTACTGATTAGACAGAGAGAATAACCAACAATAATAATAAATCAATTGTTTATAATATCTAAACATAACAATTACACAAGTTTATCGTTGTATATTGTTACGAATTCGGTTTTTCACATATACTCAAACATTAATTGTTGTCACACATGATTCATAGTCTCCATTGTCAAATAAATGCATTCGTTACATCATCATAATATTGAATCCTAGATAGATAAGAGAATTTTTAAAAATACGGTAATAAAAAATATAAATCACCTGCCACAACTTTCATTGAATCATCAAATGCTTCCACTTCATCTAAATATTAACGCATCACTATAAGTTCATTCTTAATTTGCAACCAATTCTTTTCGCATATACAAGCCTCAACCATTTTTGTATCTAATAAATTCCTAAAGGAATCAAGTATCCGATCTCTAGTTGAGAAAGCAGACTCAAAAGTAACTGTAGAAATTTGAATTCTAAAGAGGAAAATGGTTTTTGATATATTATGTTAGTTTTGAGATTATTAGATATAAATTAGAATTATTTGGTAATAATAATAATATATATGTAATAGAAAATTATAAATTGACAAAAATACACACAAATGACAAAACTATTGAATTTTACATATTTGGATGAATTTAAAAAAAAATTTATTATTTTTATATATTTCTTCGCCGGTCCGGTTTGGTTTTAAACCGCAATTAAAATTCTCAAACCTAAACTAAACCATTTTTGACCGATTTGGTTTGGTTCAAAACCATTTCATTGACGGGTCCACGTGACACCAACCGACGGTTTCTAAAATGCGGTTTCGGTTCGATTTTTCGATTTGACGGTTTTTGCTTACAGCCCTACATTAAACATCTGATTCTTGATTAGATAAGCTTATGGCTCGTATCTTTCAATGTTCTCTGACAGGCAAACAGGTCTATCTTGCTTGAAGAAGATTCGGTGAAAGCAGAAACTGAATGTGCTAAAGCATCTGTGGAGTTTGCAACCTTGCAGCTCCAGAGTTTGCTGTATGAGAAAAATCAGCAAATTAAAGCAATTAAGGCTTGCAAGGACTTGAACACTAAATATCCTGACATTGAACTTGTACCTCAAGAAGAGTTCTTCAGAGATGCACCAGTAGAGATAGAAGACTCTGTAATATCAAAAGACAGTGAACAAAATTTGATGTTTAAAAGGCTCAACTTTGAGATGTACCAGGTAACCTCTGTTCATTACTGTGTTTCCTTTTATATCTTTTAATTCTTTAGTAGTGTTCCTTAAACTTATCCTAATTTACACCTTATTGCTTATGGTATGATATGCTGTGATAAGTTGAAAACTGCTTTTTAGTAAGTCTCTGTATTTGTGATGGTAAGTTTGTTACTTGAACTTGATTTGTGACCCTCAGACTCTTAATTCCAGCCAGAGTACTCGTGTTCAATGATGCTCGGAATCGGGTACGGGTATGTATCTAAATGTTGAATCCATTATTTTCTAAAATATAGGATATAGGGACATGACTAAAAATAGTCCGAATTTTGAACACGAGTACGTGGGTATGTCTTTCAAACTTTAATTTTTTTTATTAACCCAAGATATCATTTTGAATTGATCAAAATCAATCCTACACAGAAGGAAATGAATATTGAATAAGAGGTTAAACCGAATAAAATAGAATTTGGGGTTTAGTTTTCAATTATGAAAAGTTAATTATTAAATGTTATATAAAATAGAAAATGAGTGACTTGATTACAATTTAAACTTAATGGAATACTAAGTTGAACTATATGGAACCCATTTTCATTTCATACAAAGAAAACCCTAAACCATCGATACAGAGAAGAAAGAAGGAAAAAGAAGAAGAGAAGATAGAGGAAAAAGAAGGGAAAACCTTGGGACGTCGCTGAAGAAGAAAAGGGGAAGAAAAAAAGAATGAAGCAAAAACGACAAAGTGTCCAATGGAAACTCGGAGGATCCGACACATATCGCATGTCCATACCCATGTCGTGTCATGTTCGACACGAGTTTCGTCCATTTCGAAGAGTCCGAGTATCAAAGCTCGTGTTAACACAACACAATATGGGTATGGTATGAAATATGAGAAGGGCATGACGCTTTTCAACCAGACATGACGAGATGGAGAAAGGCGGCGGCTAGGTTTTTCCTACTTCTTTTTTTCTCTCTTTTCTTTCTCGTTTATGCTCTCGAGAAGAAAGAGAAGAGGTCCAATGGCGGCATAACCGGAAAAGATGGGGCCTTAGATTGCGCAGCTGGAGCAGCAGAGTGGCTGCAGCAGAAGTCACGATTGAAGAATCAAAGAGAGTGAATGGAAGACCTAGGTTAATAAATGGGCTTTTATTGGGCTTCTAGGTTAATAACCCTATTGGACTTTTATTTCGATCCATGTAGATCTATTATTTTTGACTTTGTTTGACCAATTTATTTTTTATTTCATGGACTAATTATTAAAAAAACAATTAAAATATGTTAAAAAAACTTTTCAACTTAATATTAATTTTTGAATGTGAGTCTTTATGTCGCGTTATCGAGGACCTCGTTTCAAAAAAATACAGTGCCTGGGGGCTTTACCAGGACTAACTAATTAAAGGCCTAAAACATATCATTTTAGAATAAATTTCTAGTTGGTTTTTTAAGCGATGTTCTATTTTTTGACAATTTATCAGTTAATTATTATTTAAATTTTTACATGTGAATTTTTTGGAAAAAAATTGAAAATTGAAATACATACCCGTATATGAACTTTTGACTCTTTTTAGCCATATTCACGTATCCTACATTTTAGAAAATAAAATATATACTCGATACCCGTACTCGAGTTCGAGCATTATAGAACTTGATGACTTTTCAATGTTCTGAATGGGGAAGATGAGTATGTTAAACTGTGTTTCCACCTTATGTAGTAGTAAACTCCCAGCATGGAAGCATGTATATTCAGCGAGGCTGGAGTGTCGGTATCTTACACATATGCGACAAAGACACCAAGACACATGTCCGACATGCCATGCTGCTTGTCTTGTTCTTTAATTTTGCTTTTAATTTTGGCATGTTCAATTTTTCAAATTTTTTTTTTAACACGTTTGGTTAATGTTTATAAACAGTTTATAATTGGTCAAAATGTTTTTATCTAATACATTTTGTGGAACCCACAAGTACTACCCACTTATTTACTGCTCATTTCTATCTATAAATAATCTAACCCATTTATAAAAACTTCTGGACAGGCTTTTAACTTGACATGACAGGGGCTGTTAGGACACGTCAAACGCCATTTTGTATATTTGGAAACATTAAATTAGGGAGAATATAAATAACTAAATGTAATTAGGGAAGTATGTGTAGAAGCTAAAAAAAATTTATTCTAGGTAAATATTTTTGAAGTTCGCAACATTTGGGGTAAGAAATTGTGACATAAAAATGGAAAAGACCAAACTCATTAAAGAACTCAAAGGCCTTTAAGAGTAATAGGCATAGTGGTGACAAATTTGTTGGTGAGTGGGGTTCTCGTATTCATGGACTAACCGTGAATCTTCACATTAAAATCACAATATATAACCAAAATCTCTTCATCTAATTGTACCAATAGCTCCTAAGTCTTTCAACTTTGCCTTGGACAGTTACTACAAACGTAAATGCATGGGGGTTCAGAAAAAAACAGTGTTTTCTTCAATTTTCAAATGAAAGTGTTTTTAGAGTTCAGATTAAATGTGGGAGTGGCTAATGCTAGGAATAGTGAGACCTAAAGGCTTGATCTATTGTGTTGAGACCTTTTTTTTTTTTCTAATTTAAATTGATGTCATTTATTTATTCGTTGCTTGTTCAATATGGTTTATATTGTTGACAAATATTGATGACTCTTAGATTTTATGGGATTATGAAGTATGTACAGCAATAATTTGTGTAGAAGACTTGGTTCATAATTTATAACCCGAACATTTTGTCCATAAACCATGGATAAAATTTGGTGATTTATTAAATTAGATTATATTGCTTTCTACTTCCAAATGATTGAGTAGCTTGTCTTGTTATAGGAGTGGAGATTTCTGACTAGAGGTACTAGTGGATTTGGGATATGCATTCGCAATAGAGATTCCATAACTCCTATGAGATGCAAGCATCCCTGAAGTTAATTTTGGTTCCTGGATAAACCTATGTGCTCAATAACTTACTCAAAAGTTAAATAAATTATTGTACTTGTGGTTGGATTACACATTGATTATTCCATTAGAGAAAAATGCAACTTAAGGACCAAGATATGATTAGTTAGCTAATCTGGTCATTTTATGCCCTATCTAATTATGGATATTTGACCTGGATAGATTGTAGGGCTTGTTGATCTTTTGACCGGGTTCATCTATGTGAAGAATATTATAAATTGTATATAATAAACTTATTTCTATTACAAAGTAAAAGACCCTATTTATAGGGTTACAAATAACTGTAAAAGGAAATAAATATAAAAGGAAATATTATGCAATCTACTACTAAGGAAAGTAATCCTACACTAAAATGAAATATTATAATCGCAATCTTTGACGATCTCTGGAATCTTATTCAATATCCTTGACATCCCCCTCAAATTGATGCTGGTAAAATCATCAATTTGTAATCATGAATTGACGACGATGACAATACTTGTGCCCACGAAAAAGAAATCCAAATCAAAGCAACCAACGACGAAAAGTACTGACGACGAGAGACTAAGAACTCCAAAACCACTTCAAGAACACTCCAAAGAAACAACGAGAAACCACGAAAAACTACGAGAAACCACCGAAGAAGTCACACGTTAACAAAAATTCAGTCAACCGTGGACGACCAAAAGAACCCATACCTAAAAGGCTGAGTTGTGACCCAAGAGAATCGAAGATTCAACCACTCCAGAGACAATCCAGAGAGCTCACTCACCAGTAAGAATTTCCAAAGGAAATTGACGAAGTGTGCCGACACACACAGCAAGCTCTATCTGTCGGGAAAACTTAGTTGAACATATAATTCATGTTCCAACAAAAGTTCTAACGCCAAACACCGGCCAAAACTCCAGATAAACTGGACATATACTAAACCAAATTCTAAATGAACTGAACCAAAAATTCAGATGAACTGGACATATACTAAACCAAATTCCAAATAAACTGGACCAAGTTCCAGATTACCAAAAGCTGAAGAAACTCCAAACAAACTGCAAAAACAGAGTTGTGGCCACCGGATGTGATGCGACTTTGTAGGGATGCATCCGAAAAGAAAATAAAAAAAGAAAAAAACATTGGTAGTCGGACGAGCGGCTCAAGGCCGCTCGCCGGAAACAAAATTCAAAGGTTAATTTGTTTAGGATCGAAACTGCACTGATACCATGTGAAGAATATTATAAATTGTATATAATAAACTTATTTCTATTACAAAGTAAAAGACCCTATTTATAGTGTTACAAATAACTGTAAAAGGAAATAAATATAAAAGGAAATATTATGCAATCTATTACTAAGGAAAGTAATCCTACACTAAAATGAAATATTATAATCGCAATCTTTGACGATCTCTGGAATCTTATTCAATATCCTTGACAATCTAATTATTTTATTAGTTTTGCAAATTATTATTATCATCATTATTTTTTTTTTTTAGTGAATCTGGTCATATTTCAAGTGAGCTTTAGGCCTGTAGTGGACAGGCTCAAAACTAATTGCTGAAAACGAGGAGTTAAACAGTTGATTGGGGTGTAAATTGGGTCACTGGGCTCTTCTCTGAAATGGTTTATGCATATAGCATGTCTAGCAAATTACAATTACATGTCTTGAATATGCACTTTTCTCTGAAATGGTTTATGCATATAGCACATCTAGCAAATATTTATTCATTTACATGTGAATCAAAGAAAATAAAGTTTACCTTTCAACACCTTTTAACTTGATCATGCGACTCCAGTTATACTCTTCAATGTGTATGGTCTTGGTAAAATTGCTAGCATCTTGTCTTTTCTCTTCGTTCTCTTCTTCTTTTCCTTTTCTTGTCTATCTTTGACTTCTCCATTGCCTTTTTGTTTCTAACGGAAGTTTTGTGTGTAATTCCAATGCCCTCTCTTTTTCCACCCCAATATTTCTCCATGGGCAACCCTAAAGTTGATCAATCATCAGCGTTCCAAAATCTTGCACTTGTCTAAAGCTACGATAATATAGTCAAACTTGGAGACTTATGACTGAAGAAGTTTCAATAACTCGAATATCTGGCATATCTTCGCATATACTTTTCAGCCAACTAAAAATTTGTAGAACTCTTAAATTGACTCAGAGTCCTCAAAATGTAAGGCTTCATATTCAATAAAGGTTTGAAGCTATACCTTTTTCCCAATTTCTGAACCCAACATCAGTGATCTGAAGAACCTCCTGCACTTTCCTTCTAATTGCTTGCAGATCCTATTTTTGCACTTGAGTTAATGAAGCTTAGTTTTGTAGTTCTGTGTTACCTTTACCAACCACATCCTACACATCTATGCTGCTAGAATCACCTTCATATGAATACATCAATTCACATTTTTCATTAATCATTGGAAGCTTGTCATTCGGACATCTTTCACTATTTGAACAACCGACCTGGCTATGATACAATTTGTTGGGAGCTAGGTGGATACTTAGACAAGAAATACTATGAAGAAGATAACGTATTTTTGCTCGCTTAAACTAAGCTGAAAGTCTTCAAAATTCTGATGATCACGTGGTTATGAAGGTATTTGTAAGCTTTCCAAATTATGAACCTAACCAAGTACATGCATTTGAAAATCAATACGTGCTTCTCTCTGCAATAGTACATATAAGTACTCTTGTACCTATAAATTCATGTATGTGTGAATGAATTTTTTTAAAAAGATAAATTTAGTTTACACCACCACCACCACCGACACCCCACCACCCAAATAACCCATCCCCCAAGAGAGATGAAAAAATCCATCAACATATGTGGCATCTCTCTTTTAAAATTGATTTCTGTGGGAAACTAGTACCTAATTAATTATAAGAAAAATTCTAGATTATTGAGGACTTAAAACAACAATAAATCCTAATGTAATACTCAAGGGCTGAAATTACTGCAAATTCAGAAAATTACCAGGAAATACCCTCTACCCTAAATTTTATGAAAAATAGCAGAACTTAATGGAAGGATTTCAAACTCAGGAAGGAATTTTTTCTGAATTGAAAGGCTTCTTACTTGTGTTGGGCTTCAATGTTCATTTATTTTTGGAACATAACCGACAGGAAAAATCAATAATCTTGACCCTGAATGTAGAATTTGCATTACTACTCGTGTCGTTCTGCTCTTGCAGCGAGTTTTTACCTGCCACATAAATATCATCTTAAAATTAAATATGATGCCTTATTC
Organism: Fraxinus excelsior; assembly: GCA_019097785.1. NCBI lineage: Eukaryota > Viridiplantae > Streptophyta > Magnoliopsida > Lamiales > Oleaceae > Fraxinus > Fraxinus excelsior. The sequence continues at coordinate 8,203,068 of CM032642.1, forward strand.
ATCAGCGACATATTTGTATATTGGTTATCTTTTTTTGGATATTAATACATTAATGTGCAATGTAATTCTTATTGCTGTAGAATTTTGGATGGAAGTTGTACCGCAATCAATTTGTTCTGTATACTCGTGGGAGAAAAAAATACTTGACCTAATGTAGTGATGTTAAATGGATTTTCTGTAGATGCAGAAAAGTTGAACCTTGTCCTTCATGACTGCCACGATGCATTGAGGTTAGCTGCATATTATGGAGGAACTGTCCTGGAGAAAATTATTTCCTTGAGTTTCTGTTTTAATGGGAAAGTAATTCTTAAAGCATTTATTGAACTGGGCTTCCTATTCTAGTGTTTCTGGGGATACAAACCATGCAATTATACTGGCATGTGTAGAATTTACCTTGATGCATTCACACTCTGTTTCTTAAATTAACTCATGTCAGGATATTAATGACTCAATCACAATATTTTAGTTTCAATCACAAGCTCATGTTGTGTACCACTCATGTACTTGCTCAATCTTTCCTCTGTGTATGTTTGAATATTGAATTTATATATGCTATATTTTGGCCAAGATCTCTCTGTGTGTGCGTGCTTACCAGTAAAAGTCTATAACAACTCAAGAAGTCCTCACATATGTTCTGTCTCAGCGTAAAGACTTGTGCAAACACCGCAAGAAATTAGAGCAGAGAAAGAAAGCTCTACAAGAGACTGTTGCTCACAGGAAGAAGTTCTTATCAAGTCTCCCTTCGCACCTCAAATCTCTAAAAAAGGCATCCTTGCCGGTGCAGCAACAATTAGGGGTTTCGCACATGAAGAAACTAAAGCAGCAGCAATTAGCTGAATTGCTTCCACCTCCTCTCTATGTAATTTACTCTCAGTTGCTTACTTTAAAGGAAACTTTTGGAGAGAATATTGACCTGGAGCTTATAGGAAGTGTGAAGGATGCGCAAGATATTGCCTGCCAGCTAGCAAACAAATGCACTGGTAACTGAACATTCCTATTTATCATCTAATACTTTTGGTTTTAGATTACGTGGTGTTGTTTCATGAAGTATAAACAAGAAAATACTCCTCATTTGATGGTTCAAATTTTGTCTTATTTATCTTATACATTGTTAGAAGTTATGTGGCTTTTGGCTGTGAAGCACTTGGAATTTACTTGGCCCTTGCTACTGGGTCTATCCTTTATTGAGGGAGTAGTTAACTGATGATTATACCTTACCATGGTTTATATTATAAAATTTTATTTCATCCTAAAAGAAAAATGTTCAAGAGCGTATTCTTAGCAGCTTTTGCTTAAAGATACCAACAATGAATACTTATGAGAGGTTTCACTGAATTTTGAGCATGGATAGATTAGTTCTTACCTAATTAGCACAGACATGACATGGGACGCTGATGCTTTACACCAGGTAACAGGAACATGGTATCGTCAAAAGTTGTAGGATATGGCATGTTAGGACACAATAGAAGTTAATGCATATATTATATATGTAGACATGCTTGCTGTATTATCTGTGTGTAAGTTCTATATTTATGTATGTGCAAGTTCTCTCCACCAAGTATTGTTTACTTGTTCTAGCATTGCTACTTTGTCCCTGTATACAATGTATGAAACTATTCAAGATTAGAGAGCAAGGAAAATGTCAAATCCTACAGATGCAATTTGAGAATCTAATAGCTAAAAGCCTATAATGAAGATAAGTAGCATGAGCCCTCTCAATTCTCAAGAAGGCCACATCCATGTTGGATACGTTTTGGACTCCGAAACTATTTCAGGAACCCTTAAGGATCATGTTTGACATTGTCTTCACCATGTCAAAAAAGTAGATGTCTAATCAAAACTTCGGACATGTGTCAGCTGCTTCTCGATCAAATATTGGACACGTCTATGGTACTAATCAATATGATTTAGAATGAGAATCGAGGACATTTTTCTACAAGTATGAACAAACAAGACTATATTTTATAGAATGGGACAAGTGCAATTCTAATTTATTTATTTTATTTTAATTTTGTCTTACTGCATATATGCTTTCTCTGGTAACTTCTATCTTATCTATTAACATTCACTATGATGGAACAGGGATATCAACAAACTCAGAGGATTCTAATTCACGCGACGTGCCTGATGACGAAGATGATGGTCAAAGGAGTAAGCAACTGAAGAACAGTTCATGGAAGGAAAATCTTGACCACTCAGGAATATATCAAGCTCATCCACTTAAAATTGCTCTCCACATAAATGATGATGGCACTGTAGATTCAAACTCTAAAGAACTTATTGTTTTGGAGTTTGAATACTTGATAAAATTGAATGTCGTGTGCGTAGGAGTCCAGGATTCTGAAGAAGCTCCTGAGAATAATATCTTGTGCACCTTATTCACTGATGATAATGGCCTTGAGCTCCCTCGACAGGTTCAATTTTAAAATTATGTCGCTGATGATTTTAATCCATTCTTCATTACCTTTTTACTATACATTTGTGCAATGTTATGCAGTCGGCAAAGCTAATGATCGGGGATTTTTACCCGTTTCACGAAAGGAGAACTTCACGGCCATACAAATGGGCGCAGCATTTGGCGGGCATTGATTTTCTGCCAGAGGTGTCACCTTTATTTACAGTATCTGAAACTTCGAACGATGAAACTGCTAGAAATGCTGCTGTTATATCTAGTTTGTCCATATATCATCAGCAGAATAGGTTGCAGACAATTGTTCAAAGAATACGTGCTCGTATAAAGGCTCAGCTTGTTCTTGCATGAGTCGTGCCTTTACCAGATTGTTGTAGTCATGCATACAAATGGATTCCATAGGCAAATTGTAGTCTAACCAAAATGCACCTGCTACATTTTGGCTTTGATGGCTGATGTCGTGTTTGCTACTGAATTTTTATACAGTTATGGTTATGGTGCTTGTGTTTCTACGCTCCTTTATTTGCAGTCATAAAATTCCTTTTGTTATAGGTTTAATTCCATATTGAGTCACTGAACTTTTTCATGAAATTTCAACTAAGTTATCCGACCTCTATTTGTTGCAATCATATCACTGAACTTCCATTTACTTTCAGTAGCCTCCATTACGGAACATTTCAATCCTCCGATAGTTCTTGTTATCAGGTAATTATGTCACCTAATCATGTCGTGAATGCAAAATCTTAAAAAGGGAGATGAATAGAGCTTTGAATATGATTTATTAAATGAATTATTGTTTGTTTGTTAAGTTTAATAATAGAGTTCAATACAAATTACTAACATTGAAAATAAATTTAAGTTTATTAATTTGATAAAGATGAATTAAATTTGGGTGACTCAATTGAGATATCAACGAAAGTTTCAACCATTATTAGAGAGGAGACAATTGCTTCTTAGGTTAAATAGTTTTAAGTTTCAACAATCAAATCATTTGACAATTTCTCGACTTTCTCATTTCTAAATTGTCCACGTAATCTAAATAATTTATCTAGTTTCTCTTTTCCCTCGTTTCAATGACTCGACGGGGCGAAATATATTTTCGAAAAGGCTCTAGATGGTTGGGCAGGTTGCTGATTTCTAGATTTTCAGCTGAAGTTAGGGTGATTCCGCCACCCAGGATTGTAGGTTTCAGAGAATGGAGCATATGGTTTTTTGTATGTGCCTAAGGCGTTACATGTTCCTTATAAACTCCCCTCATACCAGCAAACGTACTATGCTCTTGAGCTAGATGATTAGTTCCACCACACACAAAGCAGGGTCCTAGAGACTCAACACGAGATACATTTTGTGCATATTTTAAGTCCTTAGCACGTAGGGTTTCTAGTTCTCTGGTGAGGGCTTCTTCTTTGGCTCTAAGGATGTCTACCTCCCAAAGATGATAGATACCTGTGCTAGTGGAATTCCATGTGGTTCGTGACCTACTGGTACTCTCAGTGGCGTTAGGTTCAGTCCAAGTATTAGCTTTTTCCGCTAGGTCATCTAGATATTCTATAGCCTCATCAGGATCTTTTTGTAAGAATTCACCATCACCCATCATCTCTATGAATTGAAACTTTTTAGGTATTAATCTCTCATAGAAATAGCTCATGATACGCTAACTCTCATAATTGTGATGGGAGCAAAGAGCTGACAGTTTTTTATGTCTTTCCCAAGCTTGGTATAAGGTATCACTATACTTTTGAGTGAATGAAGAGATTTTCTTCTTAAGGGCACTATTCTTAAGGTGGGGAAAGTATTTATTAAAGAACTACTACTATACTATACGTTATGGTATTCACTATAACGTGGTCTCAAGAAATACAGTCAGTTTTTTGCTCTTTCTTTAAGTGAAAATGGGAAAAATTTAAGCCCCACCGTGTCCGTTGTACCATGTTGATTGTGGAAAGTTGTTACTATATCCTCAAATTCCCTAATGTGAACATATGGATTTTCATTTTTGAGTCCGTGAAAATTGGAAAGAAGTTGAATCATTCTCGATTTAAGATCCATACGTGGTATATTAGGTGGAAACATTATACATGATGGCATGGATGTGTGTGTGGGGTGAAGATAATCTTGTAAAGTCCTAAAAAGTATATCGTCGTGTTCATTATCAATCATGTTGTTGTGTTGTGTGGTGTTCGTGGCAATAGATGCAATATCAAAGATAAGGTTAAAAAGAGATCCAAACATTGAAAAATGTCCTTCTATAGAGTTTCATTTCTCGTCTTGATCCCTATTCATAAAACACGAGAAAAAAAGAACTGTATGAGAATTAAATAAAAATAAGAAATAAGAAAATTAAATTAACTAAAAACAATAGCAAAGGAACGATGTCACGATTTTCAATCGATCCCTTAGTGTTTGGTACCGTTTCTCTGACAATGGAGCCAAAATCAGATTACGCCGAAAGAATAATGCGGTAATTGTAACACATCTTTGGGGTGGCGATTCCACATGGAGATAAAAAAAAGTACTCAAGGGTTCAACAAATTAGGGTCTTTCGTGAATCATTTGAAAATGATTTGTTTTTCGAAATAAAATTTAAACATCATTGAATCAAGTAATGAAATTAAAATCAATGAGTTAAAACAGTGAAGTTTCAAAATTTCCTCAATTGGATCCGATCATTCAACATCAATTATTTATTTTTAAACTCAATTAGAGGCTTTCATCGTGAAACTCTAATCGGAAGATTTATCGTTAAAAACCAATTTAATTCAAATGTAACCCTAGGAACTAGATTTTCTCTAATAATTTCACACAATTATTTATTAAAATCAGATTATAAATCGACCGTATACATCAAGCATAAGACAGTAAATAATCACACCAATAAAATAAATGAAATTGAAATTCAACAAGTTTTTCAATCGTTCGATAGAAAAAATATGGCTAATGTCTATGAAAAATCTAATAAGAGTTAAACAATTTCAAAATAAATTTATGAAGAGAAAATCTAAACCTTAAATTGTCTAACAAGAAAAATAATAGATTACATAAATAAAAGAAGTAAAATCACCAAATCCAATGATTTCCTCCTTTGTTTCACCAAATTGTTTAGTTATTGATGGAGTTCTTGAGTTAAAAGATGAGAGAAAAGTGTATGGAGGCATTTCCAATACGTAATTTGCTGTTAAGTATTTATAGGAGTCGAAAATTGGATTAAAATCACGTCCAAATTGATTTCCAAAAGAGTTCCAATCGAATGAGGAAAGTTGCATTTGCTCGCAGATTTTTTGTCTCTGTACAACAGTTAGTATTTTGGTCATAACTTTCTCTCTCAATATCTGATTTAAGTGATTCAAAGTAAGTTGAAAAGGGTCAAAGGGATACAACTTTTATAGAAATAGATTTCTTTCGATTCGGACGTTTATTATGCCAAAAATAGGTCTCAATTTTTGGCTAAAAATCTGGAATATATCTTGTTCGAATATTAAATTGATTTTGATAATATTTTGATCATATTCCATTCCTTTTTGAGTTCCATTCACATCTAATTGTTTCCTAAAAATCTTCAAAGTATCTTCTTGTGGTCCAAATTAACATATGAGCAATTTGGTCCTCAAACTTTGAATTTTGTAATTTTTCGCTATATTTACATTCTTTTCTCCAATTATCATACAAAGCCAGTTGTCTTCAACTAATTAGCTTCCAACTCTTTCAAATCCCCATTTAGTCCTCCGAACCAATTTTTGGATATTTGCAATTTAGTCCCTAAACTATCAATTTCTTTCATTTTGGTCCATTTTCCCTATTTTCTTCCCAATTTGGCTACATTCATTATGTTGTCCTGACATAAGTTGCATAGGATTAAGCCATATTCCAACATGTTAACCAATAATTTTTCATGTTTTGACAATAAAATAAGTGTGTAAAAACGCACTTATCACTTTTCCAACCTGATTCTCCTCTCTGTAGATATGGGAAATTGTGTCTTTTTCAAATGATATGATGTCTTTGATCTGTCTAAGTATGCTCTGAATAGCCTATGGTCCTTCTCCTCTTCTAGTGATATAGTGAGTAGCCACTACGGAATCAAACTCGATCCAAATGTCTGAAAGATCGAGTCTTCTAACTTGTAAAATTCCATCTAGAATAGCCATGAGCTCTGCATCTAATATTATGCACGATCCATACAACAATGAGAAAGCCATAATACATTGACATGTGTGATCTCTGATGATGTCTCCCCCGCTCACAAAACCATCCTTAACGCAACCATCAGTATTGATCTTGAAAAATTTAACTAATGAAGTGCGCCACCAAACCAAAATGGGGGAGATGAAGAAGAGGGGTCCAAAGCAATACCAAAGATGGATATAAGTGTTAAATCCCCTTACCAATGTAGAGTTCGAAATAGTCTTCCCTTATGAAGAAAATGGATCATGCAATAAACCCTCCAAATGATACATCTGGCCTCCATGCAAATCCTCCTATGCTTTGCATCATTTCTCTCGGTCCAAAGAAACCAAAATATCAGTAGATGAATAACAGTGCGAATGTGTCCACAACAAACATACAGTCCAAAATATCGACATCTCTGGAACCTCTATTTGACTCTCTCTCCTAAACTCATAGAAATTTGGAAAATATCCCCAAAATATTTCCATACCTAATCGGAAATGTTACTGTTGGTGAAGATGTAACTGATAGTCTCAGTCTTAGAACAACACTGGCAACGAGAAACCAATTTGGCATCCATTCCTCCTCTAAATAATCACATTTACTAGAATGAGGTCCTACCATAGTCTCCAATAGAAGAATGAAATAGTAACGGTAAAATGGAGTTCTATAGTAATCGATGTGAATCCTGACACTGAAGTCCCATACGTATGAGCTACGATGCAGACTTGGTAGCGAAGCTACCATTTGAAGTATCCTGACAAACAATGCGATCTGGGAAATCTGTACATAAAGGTATAGCTACTATCTGTATCGATATAAGAGGAATGAGAACTTGTAATAAACATCTTATATACCACCAGTGTCATCAAAAAAATCATGCACCCCCGTAGATGTGAGCTGTCGGTGTAAGAAAAAGAATGCCAAGGTGGTCCCACCCTCCAACAATCATACCAAAAGAATATCTTACCTACCTTAAGGTTCCATACAATATGTGGCTCTGTCCGAAGCCTAACTAATTTCAACATCTTCTGGGTAGGAGAAGCTGTTTTGAGACCTACTGCAAGTGAATGATGTGTTTCCATACATTATTTGCTCAGTAAAAATTGTGCCCAAAGTGATATTTGAGAATAGAACAACTACCAGAGCTTATGGAAAGGTGTCTACCACATCCTGCAATCTCCTGAAGCCTAGACCACCCTCATAAGTAGGAACGAAAATCTTCTTCGAGCTCCACCATTATAAACATCGAGCTTGCTCCTTGGAGTCCGATAGGAAATGCGCAAAGATGTTCTCAAGTTTCTTCAAGATAGTTTTAGGAGGTTGTATAATCTAAATAAAATGTAATGGCATGGAACAGAGCACTGACCTTAGCAAGGTAATTTAGCCCCCAGGTGACAAAGGTCATGATACCCAACCTGAAATTCTGTTCCTAACCTTCTGGATAAGGTCATCATAAATGAAGCTTCTCTTGGTTCTCTTAAATAAAAGGACCTTAAGATAAGTGAAAGGCTGTTGTCGGTGTCTAAATCCATTTAAAATCTCCAAGTGTTTGATCTGATTAATAGATACCTATCTAGGTAGTATAAGTTCGCTCTTATCCCTATTTACCAACTAACCAGAAACCCCCTCATAATGCTCCAGATAATCAAGAATCCTCATGATAGATTGTTTTTGTTTGCTGACGAATATGATCATATCATCAGCAAATGAAAGGTATGAGACAATAGTACTACATACCGATAGCACATACTGGGGTACTTATGAAACCTCTGAATGTGAAGGGGTGAAAAGTAATCTACAGCGATGATGAAGAGTGATGGCAAAATGGGATCATTCTGTCTAACCCTTGTGAGGAGAGAAAAAACCACAAGGGCGGCCATTTAGGAGCAAAGAAAAATGACACTCTGAGATGCGCCACCTAATCCTCTCGATCCAAATCTGATCAAAATCCAAATACCTCCAATATAGAATAAATGAAGCCCCAGTCCATGTGATAATATTCTTTAGCCATGTCTAGTTCCACCATAGTGTTACCATTTCCCACTCTAGAATCCAAAGCATAGAAAAGCTCCTAAGCTAATAAGACATTGTCCCAAATCAGGCGGCTAGGGATGAAGCCAATCTGTAGATAAGAGATAATACGTGATAATAGTGTACTCAACTGAGTGTTCAATAAGCTTATTATTAAGATTATTGAACACAACACATAAACTAATAGGTCAAAAGTCAGTCTATCTACAAGCACCGTCCCTCTTAGGAAGCAATACAAAGTAGTAGCAGTAAAACCCTGTGGAAGATGACGTCCATCAAAGAAGTCCAAGACTGCTCTATTTACGTTGTCCTGTATAATGTACCAACAATGTTGGAAAAAAGGAATGAGAAACCATCCGAACCGACAACATTGTCAGCATCTATACTGAAAACTGCCTCATGTACCTTATAAATCAAAGGGGTACGGTTTAGTACCAAATTATCATCCTCCGTCAAAAGCTTGGGATGATATCAGAACGAATATGGTCCAAAGGATGTGTATGAACGGATAGAAGATCTTGATAGAATGAAATAGCCGAAGTTTGAATGTCAGTAGGAGTAGCTAAGACTTCTCCTGCATGCGTCTTACTGGACCTGATACGCGATTTGATCCGGTGTCCCTGAACCATTGCATGAAAATATTGAGTATTATGATCTCCCTCATATACCCAACGTGAATCGACATTTTGCTTCAAAAACCCCTCCTCACATATCCAACGTGAATGACCTTTTGCTTCAAAAAACCCTCATCTATAGATAAAGTCCAGTTCAAAACTACTTGAGCATAATGTAGTAAGTCGCGATGCTCCGGTATAGGGTCTCTATCATATACAGCCTTTGCCTATCAACCCTATCTTCAGTATCCCTTATCCGCTGAAAAACATCGTCGAACATATGTTGATTCCACAAATGTGGTCCTTTTTTCAGCCTGTAAAACTTCTCCTAGAGAGTAGCCATCCCTTTAAGATGAGTAGGGAGCAACCACTTCTAATAGACGATGGCTGAAAAATCATGATACTTTGTTTAAACGTTGATAAATTTGAAAGTCTTGGGTCCTAAATCATCATCAGACACCCATTAAAGTAGTAAAGGCGAAGATCAGATGAAGTCTGATTCAAGTGCCTCACTGTAAGCTGTTGACGCAACTCTACAGCTGTAGAATTGATAAGTACCCTATCTAGTCTCGTTTTACCGATATTTGAGTAGTTCTAATTTTTGTAAACTCTGAATTATCTGGTATTAGTGGTTCTCGAACCATAAAATCCACTAGGGGATCAAAGTATGAAATATGGGTTGCCCTGACTCCTTAGGGTGAAGCTCTAGTAGAAGCAACTATAGTAGGAACTGATGGCGATGAAGAACTAATCTGATGATCACAATATGAAGAACTAATAATCATAGGAGCACTACTGATAGAGGCCAAAGACTGAACTACTGGATGAGCAGCTGATGTGGCAACATGAAAACTCTGAATATCCAACCTAATGGGAGCAACTATAGAATGATGTGATGGTAAAAAAGTAGTAGTCTGTGGAGCAGTAGTGCTAATGAAAGGTGAAACAATAGATAGAGCAGGAGCCACATGTGGAACAATTGTCTGTGATGAAGTAACGTAGTGACCGAGACACTAAAGGCGATAGGGGGAGTAATATGTGTATTAGCTTGAGTAGCTACACCTGATGTACTGTCTTGTATGTTCTTATCTCTCTTAATTGGTGTCCACCTCTGGCGAGTCTACATCACAATCTCCTCCTCCTTTCCCTTTGCTTTGGCTAAAATAGGCCTAGAAGTAAGGCCTAGGACAAAAGGAGGCAGTACAAAATATTAACAACTAGATCAACTCTCCTCCAAGTATCCAATGTGTCTATAACAAAAGTAGGATTTTGGCACCTTATCATATACAATCGGCTGCCAATAACTTGATTTCTTCTCCCTCCCAATCCACACTCTATCAAGGAGTTTACATTCCATATCAACCCTAACACGAACTCATACCTCACTTAGTCACCAGAGATCAGAAGTCGCTTCGTCAATACGAAATAGGAGCCCAATGGCCTTAGCTTTTGCAAACAATGCACTCTTAACGCAAAAATAAATATGAAGCAAAGGAAATGAGACCCAGACAAGAGCAATAGGAACTTCATGTTTTGGCCTTGGCTTTCTTTCTCTAGGAATATAACGTCTTGATACGAACACTTTCTTCTCGATGAGATTATAGGTTGATATCTAATTGTCTCTTTTAGTTATCCCAAAAAAATGCATTTATCGAATTTAGTCTCAATCTTATTCGATTTAGTGTGCTTCACATAAACGTTAAGTCCCAAGTTTTAATATGAGAAAAGTTGGGTTTTTTGTCTTTCCTTAACTTATATGAAATTTTGTTAACCGATTATAGATGCAACACGATTTAGTGTGTAGTACGTGACAATGCATGACCCCAAAATGATTTTGGGAGGTTATCATGGTCTGTTAATAATCACACTAAATCTAATATGTGTGATCCTCCTTTCAGATACACTGTTGTGTTGCGGTGTGAGGAAGTGCATTGCAAGAATATTTCATTCTCCTTTAAATAATCTAAAATTTCACATTTAAGATATTCTCCAATCTATCTGGTTTTAGTGTGATAATATATTTACCTAATTGTTTCTCTATCTCTAGCTTAAATTTCTTGAACTTTTCAAAAGTTTCATACTTGAATCTCATCAAATATATATATAACCATTTCTAAAATATTCATCAGTAAATGCGATGAAATAAGAGAACCCTATCTAGAAATAACTGACATGAGTCCACATACATCATTATTTATTAGGTCTAGTAATAGTGCATCTCTTTGTCCCTTTTCAAGTAAGAAAAATATTGGTTATCTTGCCTAATAAGCATGATTCGCATTTATAAAATGATTCAAAATCAGTCAATCCCAAATATTCATCTTTTTGTAATTTGAAAATGCATTTTTCGTTTATGTGACTTGGTCTGCAGTGTCAGAGATAAGTATTATATATTTTATTATTTTATGCCCTTTAATTTCTATACTTATAATAGAACTCGGTATCTACAATATAAATGTCATTTTTGTAATTCACCATTACCATAAATATCTTATGAAGATAAAATGAACAATAGTTGTTCTTAACATTTACATTTCATGTCAAAACATGAAATTGATTTAATGTTTTGATAATGGTGCATACAAAGTAAGATTTCTCTAATTTCAATACTAAGCCTAAAGGTAATGACAAGAAGTGTGCTTCTACAAGTAATATAGAAACCCTTACTCATTTCTAATATGTAGGTCCAATTCTTTCTTTTGTAGTGGTATACTTCTATTTAGTTTCTCCATGTTTATAAAGATATGATAACCATATCCGGTATCTAATACCCAAGAAGTTAACAAAGTAGACATATTAAACCCTGATAATAAGGATGCCAGAAGTGGAAGCTTCAAAAGACATGTTCCCATTCAAGCTCTACGAGGTAAACTTTGCAGTTTTACTTCCAATGACCAATCATTCCAAAATAATAACAAGGGTCATTAGATTTGGTACTATCCTACTTCGATTTGACTGTCTTAACCATCTTGGATGTTTTTCTAAAGACTCTTTTAGACTTCTTCTTAGTGCCCTTAGAAGAATCAATGACCAAGACTTGCACACTACAAACATTGATGTTCGGCTTAACAGTTTCAAGTATGTTCAACAACTCAGTGAGTGAGTGTGCATTCAAGCTTATTTATGTTAAATTCATAATAAACCATGAATAGTCTCTAGCAGAAATTGTAAAACAAAATCAATATTTAATTCGTGATCCATAACTGAACATAATTGAGGCAACTTCTTAGTATTGCCAATCATCTTCAGTACTCGGGCATTGACTAAAGATCCTTCTGTCATTTTGCACGGGTATAGTTGTTAGAAAATCTCATATTTTTCCATACGTGATTGTTCATCATTTAACTCATTGAAATGAAAAATTATTGTGTTAGCATTTATACTTTCATGTTGTTTTTGTAACTCAGGTGATACAGTTGCAAGTATCACACATGTTGTAGTATTATCGTTATCACTGTATTTATTATATTGGCCACCTCTTCCGTAATCGAGTCATTAGCAAATGTCTCTAGAAATGGCTACTCAAGGATATAACCAAAATTTCCATGCTTGAAAACAATTCTCAGATTGCAATATTAATAAAAAAAAAAAAAAATTGGCCTAGTTGTTAGCATCGAGTATGTCTTTCACATAAATATGGTTACTCGTGATTCAAAAATGTAAATGATGTAAAATAATGAAATAATATGTAGTTAAAAATTCATTAGTTAATTTAACATAGTCTTTTATTAAATTAATTACACTCCCATTGTTTTACTCAAATTGATGATCCTCTCACATAATTTTACGGAATCCATACTTGATTCTTAATAGGGTAGGATCCCATCTATAGTATTAAAAACTTGAGTATATTCAACAAACCCTAATAAGACATTTAGGAAAATACTATTATCAATTGTATCTCCATACAACTCCCATATCATTAAGTTGACAACTATTTATCTTTATACATGTTATGTGTTAGCTTAATATATCTCTAGAATTTATCTCCCTGAGTATATTCAATAAAAAGATAAAATTTTAGTTAAGTCGAACTCATCATTCAAAAATATTTATAATATTTTATAGTGTCAAATATATCTCTAATTAATTTGCCTTGAGTACTCAACAAGTTGAGATGTTATTGGACTTTCGTTTTTCTATATAATGATGGAAGACAAAAAATAAATTGACTTAATGTTTTAGCGAGGGATTTCATGCAAATGTCTCATCATAATAATTATATATATTTTATTATACTTCTAACATACAAATAAACATACATATAATAGTATGGACGATTATAGACTTTTAATATCTAGTCTTCTCGAAATATAAGAAAGAATAGTTGGTCAGTTCCTAAGAGACATAACATTGAATCATACAATGCTTAATCTCTACGGTCTCCTCCCATTCTTGCATTTCAATTATTATAACAACAACATGTATCTTATACTAGTTGGCACACGGAACCAATTAATTGGACACGCATGCCCATAATAATAATAATAATAACGGATACTAACGTTCAAAATAAATAAGAGCTTATAGGCCCATAAAACAACAAAAATAAAGCTAATCATTCAACATATCCACATCAATGAGTCCATAATCATCCATTAATTAAACATTCATCATATAAAATCATTTTAATATAATATCTAGCCCCTTTTTTTGTCCCCATTAGTTTCCAAATATATTTTTCATTCTTATTTTCAACCATATATTTTTCAATGAAATAATATTACACACAAACCCAAAATATTTCTTTATTTTTTACCACACACTTTCATCAAAATTCTATTTTAAAAAAAGCATTTTGGGAAAAAAAAAATGGGACTCAAACAAATTTCTAATATTATATGCAAACAAATTTTAAGTCTCTTGCAACTAAGGTCGCCTAAAATAATTTAGATAAATTAATCAAAACAATTAAATAATTAATTAATTTAATTAACATGTTTTTTTAATTAAAAATCAAACTTCAATTAAATACCAAATTAGAGTCCAACTCTAATTATAAAATTATAGGGCGGAACTTTTTAATTAAAATCAAATTTTAATTAAATACGAAATTAGAGTACAACTCTAATTCCATAAAAGAATTTTAAGGCAGAGCAATTTGATTAAAATCAAATTCTAATTGATTGTCAAATTAGAGTCTAACTCTAATTATAAAAATATATTATGGTGAGATAATTTAATAAAAATCAAATTCTAATTAAATATAAAATTATAGTCCAACTCTAATTCTATTTGAATTAACATTTTAATTTAGTATAAAACTCTTAAATAAAATAAAATTCAATTTAGTATCAAAATATAATATTTAAGTTAAAATTGAATTTTAAAAATAAAATAAAAGTCATCAATTTTAAATTAAATTTTAATTGGATCAAAATCTAAATTCTGATCAAAATTGAATTTAATGTGAAACTTTTTTGAAATTCAATTTGCATAAATGTCATGATATGCCCTTTTTTCTTAAAATTGCAAACTAAGGTCTTGTTTGTTTCCCATTTTCTGTGTACAAGTAGAAAAAATGTGATTGTTGTCTTTGAAAAGTGACCGTTACCATTTAAAAATATGTGAAGAACAAGTTAAATGTTGTGGGTGGGTGAGGTCCACTAATAATTGGATTTCTTTTATAAATGAGGGATTAATGGAAAACAAATAGGGGCTACATTTTTATAGAAATTATAAGCAGGGGCTCGTAATTTTATAAATTGCATGTGAAGCCCTTGTCCCCAAATCAAACCCTAAAACTCATAAGGAGGGGATGGCAACAGCTACTTCTGACGTTGTCCCTAGCGACATGGGGGCGATATGTCGTTGTTGTCATGGTGCTTCACCCTGTTGCGTGACTACAATGCGAAGCACTATAGTTCCAACTTCATTTCAACCTTTACACACACTAGTGCACAATGGTGCAGCCTTGTGCCGGCAACGTGCTCCTTCCTTCCTCCATGCGCGCGTCACAATGTCTGTCACTTTTGGGTCGTTGGCGGTGTTTCCGTCTTTAGCCCTCCTCTCGATCTGATTTTTAACCAAAAATCATTTTTCTTTTCAAAATAAATTTTAGAATATGAAAACAATTTTTCTTAATTGCTAGAAACAAGAAAAACAACAACAATCAACTTTTGATTGTTTCAAGATACAAAACTATTTCTAACAAATATAAAGTCAGCTTTTGATTGTTCCAAGATACAAAATTATTGTTGAGGATTTACTTAACATGCGTATCAAGATTTAAACAATATTTCAATTTTCTCCAATGATTGGTTAGTTTTTAGAAATAAATTGTGATAAGAATTATACCTTCAGTTAATTATGCGAAAAACAATTCTGATCTACGACCCACTGCTGTTTAATTGTTCAGTATTCAATGGAAATTCACATAGGGACAATAATGAGAGAATTACGGTTTCTTATTTCTTGTGCTAGCAAGATAATAATTGTATTATTTTTCAACCCTAACAACTTATTAATATATGTTCAAGTGAACTTGGCCCTTATTTCTTGTGCTAGCAAGATAATAATTGTATTATTTTTCAACTCTAACAACTTATTAATATATGTTCAAGTGAACTTGGCCCGTCACTTAAAATCAACCCGATTTAGTGTTTTAATCTAATTATGATTAATTAAACTTGATTCATAAATCAATTAATCCAGTCGATTAACTTAGCTCATTAATAAGCAAACCAATTAATTATTTGTTCAACACTTGTCAATTAAGCAATAAGTATATTTCATTCTTCCACTTCTCCTTTTATGTGTTACCCATTAGGTTCCCGATCATTATGTATAACGATGTGAATTATAATTTTGATCTAATTAAAATAAGATAAATTGAAACTCCCTTTTAATTTATCATTAATTCTCCTAGATTAATCATTTCACATTCGTCGTTTCAAATTGACATCAAGTAATGTGTCAAGACAATATATGTAATATGAAACGTCACGTAGTGTGACAAAACTAAGCATTTTCCTTTACAATGAAATTATAATCCCTTCGTCAATATTATTCGATCAATTACGAGATATGAAGTGTATCAATCTCGATTATTGATCATATCTTTCATCTCACCATTAAATTCATATAAGTCGAAAACCCTTTTCCACTTATGAGTGCATTGAAAAAAAAAATTCGTTATTAACTTAATTGAATGAAATGTAGATCATAATTTCTTATTATATAATAGTGATGAACCTTCTATTGATCATTCACAATTTTTATATAATTCTTGACATGTTGTAATGATGATGTAGTATCAGCGACTCTTGACAGAACAATATTCATTATCACCAAGTATGATCGTACTCATATAACCTCAATATAACTTTTAAGGAATATTTTTATTAATTTAGTAGGTGAAAAGTGACAAAATAGTGAAATTGGAAACTAAATTGAAGTTTAATGATTCAATTGAAATAAATACAAGTCCGGTGATCCAATTAAGACATTAAAATTTGGTTACCGATTGAAATTTCTTTGAAACTTCAGTGACCTGTGATGAAATTAACCCTCGTCTAATGGATATGGAATACCTGACATTGGGGAGATTATTCAAACTAGCCTGTTGACTTAGTCTATTTGGGATTTTTGTAGAAAAGTCTATTTTACCCTTAATGAAATAGGTTTTTTTATTGCAAGACATGTCCTTTTATTTTAGAGTAAGTTTCAGATTTGTTCTGTATTTCTTATATTTTGATTTTTAAAGTATAAATCCATTCTTTGATCTAATATATTAGCATAATCTGCTATTTTTTGTTCACATTCTTTTATAAGTCTAATATGTTCTTCAGATATTTCATCTGCATTTTCCAGTTGGAATTTAATATTTTCTATTTTTTCAAATATTCTTTCTAACAAATCGTCTAATCTTTTAACTGTATATCCTAGCATGATTGGATACTAATATCATGAAAATTATCATAGCACTATAGAATAATTATATAAACATTATGGTAGACAGTAATCCAAATATCATGAATAATTATAAACATTTATAATCCCTGCGATTCTGTAAGATCTTAAGAAATTCTTTCAAAATTTAACAAGAAATAGTAGTTCTACCTTAATTTTAATCTGGCTCTTTATTCTTAGAATCGAGTGACCTTCAGGCTCTAAATGTGCAAATTGTTACCTTTAACGGCCTCTTGCCTTAACGGAATCCTTGTTATTCAGCTTCTTGCCTTCACTGTATCGTTTCTAAGGACAAATCCCTAGACTTGGATTAAAGAAAAACTGTTTTTGTTGTTAAAATAAGAAAGAAATTTCTTATTAATCTATCAAGAATCTATGGGAATGAAAATTTAGGAACTCATTCTTCTATGTAAGAAATGGATTATTTATTGATAATCTGAAATTGATACAAAGATTATATCAAAAGACAGAAGTGTTTTTCTTGCAATATGAAAGCTCAAGTGTTTTTTCTCAACTCATTCTGCCTCTATCTTAGCTCAATGGCTTCTATTTATACATCTACATGAGGCTCGATTACATCATCCATTATCGGCCTCTTACATCATCCATTATCTCATACTCCACTAGTGGAGTTCTATTATTACAACAGTTTCTCCACTACATAATTGTAGCTCTATTATTTCTTCCAACTATCCACCTTTCTTTCACATCTTCTTTTCCTCTATTGTCTTCATATAGAGTTTGTCAAGATTCTTCAATAATGTTCAGTATAGTGGCGGGACCTCTTTTCTCTTTATATTTTTGTCCTCTTTTCATTTGGATAGCACGTGAGACATTCCCTCAATTGGCATGATTCTTGTATGGTTGACGGACTTCCATGAATCTGATGGATATCAAACTTTTGGATATATTCTTTTAAAATTGACGATTTATCCTTTCCATTATTTGTCATGAGTGTCCATCCTTCATATTGGCATAAGCATTGAAATTTTTTATCATATAGATTTTTTGCCATGTTGTAGAGAACTTTCATCCCTAAGACTCTTCGGGATCTCATCCATGATCTATTAATATTTGGCAATGGTTTTCTATTTTGGCCTACTTCAATCTGAAAATTTTGGCCTACATATCCGACTGTAATAATATGTTCTGCAAGATAATATATCCTTCCATCAATTTCTGGACTGATTGAGTAAAATTTAAGATATATTGGTCTTCCTTTGGCAAATTTTGAAACTTCTCCTAGGAGGATATCATCAAATTTCTCAATTTTTTTAAAATCTTTTCCTGGATAAATTAAATCCAAGAATCCATAGTCTGCTGCCATTTTGACCATGTTAGGGTCTCCATCGTTTGTAATGATCATCCTTGGGTAAACATGTTCTCCTGGGGAGATGAAATATGATTCATCATCTAGTAGTTCATAGACAAGTTTTGCAAAAGCTTTATATTCTTCTTCTCTTGGTGTTAAAGGGGTCTCATCATCTTCATCTGCTCTGATTTTGATCACCCTTCTATGTTTATTATCATTTTTTATTGCACCTTTCGGGGACTTTCCATAATTGTATCTCTTTTTATTTGACTGGGTCCACTGCTGCTTCCGCTTGGTGTACCTGTTTGTATTCCCTGTTTGGTATTTTGAGATTGTGCTAAAGCATCAATCCCTGTATTTTTGGTATTTGTAGACTCTAATCGTGTTTCAAGAGCATCAATTCGGTCTTTTAATTCATTGGTAACTTTGGTATGGGACGTACTGATCTCAAGTAATAATTTGACATTATAACTTAAGGTTTCAGCTAATGCCTCCATTCCAATTTTTATATCATCAGCTTCATCTTTGGCAAATGCTGCCGCAGATTTTATTTCTGATATCTCCTGCTTGATATTATCCATCTCCGAACTCAATATTCCTGCTTAAAAAAAATCAGCAAGATAATTGTTTATTCCTTTAATATGAATAATATCGAAATTATAGAATGACAAATATGCTTGTCATCTGTGCAATCTCCTATATTGAGGCTCCATTGGCAGCTTATTTTTAATTAATCCTGCAACATTAGAATTGTCATTTTCAACAATAAACCTTTTAGATAATATGAATAATGAAAACCTTTTTATTCCTCTAATAATTGCTAACAATTATTTTTCATGAGTAGTATAATTTATTTCTGCTTGGTTAAAAGTTCCACTTGAATACTTGCAAATCTCATTTAAATCTGTTTTTAATATGGCTGCCCAATACTTATCAGAAGCATCTGTATTAACAACCAAATTATCCTTTTCATCTGGTAATCTTAGTTTTGGTAAATTTTTGCATTCTTCTTTTAATAATTTAACTATTTCTGTATGTTCTTCACTCAATCCTTTAGTATTTATTTTTCTAAGTAAAACTTGTATTTTATGTATCTTTTTTGAAAGATTTTCAATAAATCCTTCTGCATAGTTTAAACATCATAAGAACTTTTGTATTTGTTCTTTTGATTCTAATTTATTTGGAAAACTTTCTATCTTTTGGATATATGGGTTTGCAATTTTATTCCTTTTTTATCTATTGATAATCCAAGAAAATCAATTTCTTGTTTTTCTATTATAGCTTTCTTTTTTGAAAGAACAATTCCTTCCTTTTTACATTCATTTATGAATTGTATCAAATGGTTTCTATGTTCTTCTTTGGTATTGGAACATATTAATATATCATCAACATATACTATTAAAAACTCATCAAACTTTCTAAATATATTATCCATTTTTCTTTGATATATTTGTGGTGCATTTTTTAAACCAAAAGGCATTACTAACCATTTATATTTACCTTGAGGTGTACTAAATGCAGTATATTGTATACTATCTTCTTCCATTTTAACTTACCAAAAGCCTGATTTACAATCAAACTTGGAATAATATTGTTTTCCTTTTGCAAGGTTTATTAGGACTTCTTTATTTGGTAAAAAGTATCCATCAAATTTAGTATATTTATTTAATTCTTTATAATTGATTACTATTCTACATTTTCCTCTAACTTGCTCAGAATGTTTCATGACCATAAAGGCTGAACTACTATGAGGTCCATTACTTAGTCTAATAAGTTTTTGTTCTAGTAATTCTTTTATTTGGGTTTTAAATTCTTGTGTATCTTGTATAGTATACATCATTGGTCTGACTCTAATTATAACATTTTCTGTTAGTTCTATTTTAGCTTTAGGATGGTATGGTTTCCAAAATAATAATGGATTTTCTCCACATGTCTTTTCTAATTGTTCTATAATTTTTTATATACTTATTTCTATTTCTGCCTTTAATACTTTTTTGTATAGAATTTTTGTATTTATATCTTTATTTATGATTGGTTTTTTCTCCCATTTATCACCACGCTGGGTTAGCTGAACTCTATAGGGTCTAAATTCCCTTGGAATTTTTAATAAGTGTGCACATGGTGTTTGTAACATTATCATATAATTATTTTGTTTATAATATTGAAATTGTTGGATAAAGTCATTTCCTAATAGTATATCACAATCTAATTTATTATAACTATATATCTTATTTATTATTACTTGTTTACTTCCAAGTATTATACTGACTTTATCAGCGCTATTAATTATTTGTGTACTCTCTCCTGTTACTCCTTTTATTTTTATTTTACTATTTTCATTCCATGATTTTATTAAGAAGTTTTTAAATATTGTTGTTATATAATTTTCTGTATCTATTAAGGCACAAATTGTTATATTTGTTTCTACTATAGTAACTTGTATATATACGGTTAATGGAAAACTTATTTTATTATTCATTTATCTTTTCTCGCATAATATAGTTTGACCATTATGTGTTATATATAATCATTCTCTTTTTATACTATAGTCTTTTAATCCATTTAGAAAACTTATTCCTAATAATATATGAGGATCTGTATTCATACTATTATCCATATAACATGGTACTACCATTTTAGTTCCTCCTATTTTTATTGGTACTTTGACTTCTAGTTCTGTAGTATGTATTTGTCCATCAAAATTTATATATCTATATGGTTCAACCTTATGAGTCATTAATCCTTTATTTCTAATTGAAGATATATGACATTCACTTGCTCCTGTATCAATTAGTATGTTTGGTCCTTCGATATATTCTCTTCCATTATAATATTCTCCTTCTATCTTGATGTTTCCAGTATTTCTATGAAGTTTGATTTATATTACTAGTTCCTTCTAAATGTTTTCTAGGTAATTTAAGGCTTGTTGACCTCTTAATTAATCTTCAATCTCTAAACATTATTTTATCAGAATAATCATCTTCTTCTTTTGCTATTTCAGGTTTATCCTTAAGTATACTAAATTCATATTCTTTAGGAATTAAACTTATTTGTTTACTTGGTTCTATTATTTTACTAATATCCTTGCATTCCTTGTGGACTTCTATGTATGGCTTTTTAGAGTATATATTTCCATAATTGGAGTTAGTAAATGTGTATAGAGTTCTATATTCTATAGTCATAATCTTGTCTCTTGGTTCCATTATATCATCTCTGTGTAACTTAAAATGTAGTCCTAAGATTTCATTGAAGTTTTTGTCTGTAATTGAGACACAATATTTTGGGTAACAAGTAAATATTAATTTTTGGTATGCCAAGTTTCCTTCTATAGTTCCTAAATGACTATCTTTTAAATTTATTATTCTTCCATCATGTAGGCTTACTGTTAAAGGTGAATCTATTCCTTCTCTAAATAAGGATTTAAACATTATTTGTATCCCTGCTAAATAAACATATTAAATTTTTTCTCCTTATTTTTTACTAATCCTTGTTAATAATTCATCTACTGTATTTCTTGTTAAAATGTTTAATTTATGTGTTCCTTGAGTTGTTCTAACATTTATAGCTTTTTCAATTTTATGATACTCATTTATTGCTATTCTTTCTCTTTTCCATATCCTATCTAAGACTTCCCATTTTCCTATTTTTAAATCTAAAGATAATTTTCTCATTTTCTTAAATTTGTTATTATCAAATGTTACTTTTAATCCATAGCCTTCTATTCCGTCGTATTCTTGCTTATCTATATTATCTCTTTCTATTTCTTCAATTTCTTTATTCAGATTCTGACTCATTATCTTTTTCTGAATCTGATTTGCTTATATATACTTCTTGATCATAATATTGCTCAATATCTGATATTTCACTTAATTCACTTTCTATTTCTAAATATTTTTTTTGTAATATTTTTACCTTTTTCTTTTTACAATCAGGGCTTATATGTCATATTTCTCCACAATTCCAACATTTGCACTGACTTTTATCTTTTCTATAAGGTATGTTTTTCTGTTGTTTATTTGGATTGTATTTCCTTTTATAATATCTTCTTCTAGGCTTTATATATTTTTTCTTAAAATTTTAAAAATTTTAAAATTTTTTATTTTTGAATTTTCTCTTAATATTTTTTCTTTCAGGATTACATCCCCATTGTGTAGGTTTTTCCATATCTTCACAACATATCTTAGTTAATTTTCCTGATTTTTTCATTAATTGTCTTTGTTGACATATATATGCAAGTCTTTCAAATAAAATTTTTATTCTAGATCCTAAAGATCTAGGTGCTTCAGGATTTTCTTTAATATATTTTTCAAATTCTATTTTAAAATATATTCCTCATGTTCCTGGTAACTTATTATAGTACATATCTTTATATACATCTTGATTTTCATTACTATAAAATTGGGTATAATAATATTCCTTAAACTCACATGTATATTCTTTAATTTTACACATCACATATTGTTAGGTTTATTAATTTTATCCTAGCATTTTCTTTTTCTTTTATTGCTTCTCCATGAAAATTTCTTATCCAATCTTCTCCCAAGAATTCATCTGAAATATAGTTTACTAATCTTTCTATACCTTCTCTGTCTGATTTTATTATTTTTGTTTGTACATTTCTTCTTATTAATGTCTTTGTATCATTATTTATTCCATCCCATCAATTTCTAACATTTCCTTCAAAAGATGCTACTAAAAAGTCTATTCTTCTTTCAGTACTTTCCCATGCATCATCTTTGTTATATAAAAAGAATAATATCATTGAGTCTGTCCAAGTTACTAAGGCTTTTTTAATATCTATTTTACAGTCTAAGTCTAATTTTGCTCCTCCATGATTAACAGGTTTATCATAATTATCATTTAGTTCAAATTTATTACTGTATTTGTTTCCTCTTGGTGGTTGTCTATTTCTTATTTTTTTCATAATATTGTTTATATGGTTTAATGTATATAGGTGCATAACTTTCATCTGGGTCTAATATTTCTTGTTTATTAGAGGATTCTGCTTTATTTGGTCCTCTTCCAGTGTTCATTAGGACTTGATATTCATCTAAATTTTCTAAACTTAATTGATCTAAATTTTCTATAAGTAAATCTAATTCTTCATTCATCTTTATCTTCTATATTATCCTGATTTTCTTTAATTTCTAATTTTCCTATTGCTTTTTCTTTAGATTTTTCCATTTTTTCCTCTTCTTCTATTATTTTTGGTAAAATCTTTTTCCTAAATTCATCATCCATACTACCTGCTTCTATTCTTATATTTTCTTGTTCAGTATGTTTTTTTCTATTCTAGACATTTCTTTTTCTATAAGTTTTTTGTCTATTGTTTTTTCTTTTCCTTTATTATTTTCTCTTAATTTTCTTACTTCAATTTTTAGAATATTAATATAATTTCTTACTTCTTTTATTTCATTATTTATATTTTGAACATCATCTATTAATATTTTTATTAGTGTTTTTAATTCTTCTATATACTCACCAATTGACATTTACCTTTTTTTTGATTGACATAAGTAATATGTTCTACATTCAGTATCTTTACAATCTTTTATTACTTTATCACATTTTTGTTTTACATAATTATTATTTGTTAATTCTTTCATTTTTTCGCAATAGCTTGCTCTTATTTTATATCTTTCTTGTTTTAATTTTAATATTTGTTTTTATTGTGAGTTTGTTATATTTTCAGGTTTCAAAAGTTCATTTTGTATTTGTAGATTTATTTCTCTTACTCTTACTAATTTTTTATCTAAGATTTCTTTTATTTCCATTAATTCCATTAACAGTTCTTACAAATCATTTGATTCATATTTTTCTTTATAATATAAATTGATTTCTTCTTTCTCAAAAGTTTCTATTATTTTCTCATATATATATATTTGTACTTTAGTTTATATAATATTTGTACTTTAATTTCCATAGGTAATTCTCTAATTACTCTTAATGTTATTATTTTTAACTTATTGGGTATATGTTCTAAAAATATATAACTTCCTTTTTCTGTTTCTAATTTATAATAATTATTTATTTTTATAATTTTATTACTCATAATTTTTGCAATATAACATAATTTCTTCTTTTTCAAGTTCCATAATAATTTTTTCATATATATATATATTCATCTTTTAATGTTCCTATTACAAGGTTATCTATAATTTGTTCTTTTATTTCTTGAGGTAATTCTTTAATTATTATTAATGTTATTATTTTTAGTTTATTAGGAATATGTTCTAAATATATATAACTTTCTTTACTTTCTTCTATTTTGTAATACCAATCTGTTTTTGTAATTGTAATGTCCATGATCTCTATGACTCTGAAACCATTAGTTGGGGTGCTACTTAGAGCGAACAAAAATCAAATAATTCTTAAAATCTAAAATCTAATTAATCTTTAAATAGTCGTGTATTCTATATATTCTTTTAATTTATCAAATTCTAATATATTATTAGTTATAGATATATAAAATTTTAAAGTTAAATTGAACCTTAATTTCTTATATTCTTGTGGTAATCTACTTGTGATAGGTTTCTCATCTATATGTTTTTAATTAAATCTTCAAAAGCTAATAATGTTTGAGAATTCATAATATCAAGATCTGTTATTATATCTATATTTGATTCAAAAGATATATTATATTTTGAGATATTCATTTTCCTTTTTTCTAATTTGTCTATTATATCTTGTATATCTTTTATGATTATAGATCTAACAATTCATCTGGCAAAATTTTCTATTAAATTTTCTTTAAAACATTTTAATATTTCTTGAGCAGCATATAATTGTTCTTGATATCCTATTTTATCAATTTCATTTTCAAATTCAATTTCTTTTTTATTTTTTACAATCGCTTTAATTTTATATGGACCTCTTTTAGATCTAGGTTTCTTCATTTTATAATTATTAATCATAGTTTAGTTAGTTTTGAATTAAAATAAATCTTTTACAACTAAATTGTTATTCTCTTTATATTATGATTACTTTGGTTGTAAATCTTATATTTAGTGGTATTTTTGGTAGTTTACTATCTTTGAATAGTCAAAGGGTATTTTGCAAAGGTTATCTTTAAGTTTGGGGTATTTTCAATAATTTCCCCTGACATTGTTGGGTTGCGTGCTATTCACTAGTATATAATTGTCTTTCTTTCTACCCATACCCACTCTAAATCCCTAAACCCCTCAACTCTCTGGTAGTATTTATCGAACAATCAAGAAGAAAATAAGGCATGGCAAGCTCCACCCGGTTGAAATCCGAAGCCCTCATGGAGCAAATGAAACTCCATATGTCAACCGATGAAGGAAAAAAGCTTGTTAAAAAATTGGTTTGGTTTATCAGATCAACATAGCCCCCAAGGTTTTTGAAAGAATTATTCGATTATTTATGTTGATGTTTATGAAATTGTTGAATTATGTATTAAGTTTTTCGTAAATGGCAGAAAACTGGGTTCAATGAGAAGTCTTTTGTGGTTGATCTGAAGAAAGGGGAAGTTAAGGAAGGTTAGGGTTCTAGAAACACTTCTCAATTTTTTCCCGGCTTAATTTAAAGTTTATCATCAGTAATTTATGAGGAAAAATGGAGTTTACCCTCAAATTTTTATATCTTCATCTACTGATGTTTACTTTCCTAGGGCCGTACGAGCAGGGACGTAGCCAGGTTTTGAAGTTGGGGGGGGGCGAAAATATGGGGGGTGGAGGGGGGGCAGGCCCCCCTCCCGGGGGTTTGGGGGCAGAGCCCCCGAAATTTTTTTTTTTAACTAAGACAATTGAAAACGACAATTTTGAGTACCAAAATAGTACTGAAATTCAATGTTCGATTCAATCACTACTGACTATCCTACTACTTAATTCTTAAATTCAAATATTCAATAACTAACAATATTCAAATATTCAAGAACAACTAAACATGCATTATGCATAAACCAGGTTGGGAATTGTGTTTTAATTAGTTGAGCTTGAGAATTGGGAACTTAGGTTTTGGATTGGATTTGGACTATTGATTTATTTAAGTAACTATTTGATCTTTTGTTTAGATCTAAGATTTTTGTATGTTGAATTTTAAAATGTAAGTTATTTACTCAATATTTATTAATGGAAAAAAATAAAAAATTTCAAAATTTTTGGGGCGAGTCAAAATCTTGGGGGGGCGAAATTGAAAAATACATTACAAATTAACTAGAAATAGTGTACCGCGGACAATGTTGGGGGGGCGGTCGCCCCCCCTGCCCCCCCAGCTCCGTCTCTGCGTACGAGGATGGGAAGCCTGATGCCACCTTTTCGTTTACTGACGATGATTTTCTTAACGTTGCCTCTGGGAAGATGAATCCTCAATTTGCATTCATGAGGTGTCTTTTTTGTTTGTTTTCCACTCCAATTTGTTAACTTGGCTGTAATGATGTGTTTTAGTGAACCAAAATTAATAATTTCGATATAAATGTGCTGGATGGATGCATGGGTGCAATGAAGATAAAAGGTAGCATAAGTGCAGCCCAAAAATTTATACCGGATATTTTCCCCAAACCCTCGAAGATGTGACTAGTCAGGTCATAATGTACTAGAATATGAGTCAAGGATATCTTTTATTTGTTTCACTAAAGTTGTGTTTTTTAGCCAAACTTCACACGATTTAGGAAGATAGCATTGATATCAAGTCAGCACTTGTAGGGGCGGACCCATTGCCTTGAAAAAAAAAAAAGCCCGCCCAACCCAACCCAAGCCCAAGTCTTTTAAAATGTTGAAAGAAGCCCAGGCTCACCCTTCCTTTCCCCTTAATTCCCAATCCCTTTCGTTTCACTTTCCCCCAATTCTCTCCGATTGAAACTTGTGACTGGTGACCGACGTTTTCCTTTGCATCACGTTCTCCCCGGCGGGCGTTCGCAATACAACTGACAGAAATTCTCCCCAACCTTCAGCTTCTCAATTCTCCCCTGCATCACAGATTCACATTTTCCCCCAAAAAACTCATCTTCTTGCTGATTGCAGAAAATGTTCAATCAATTTCTCATTTGTGCAAAATTTTCTTCTTAATAAGTATTATACTATTCCTACGTATAGATTTGGTGAAAATGAACGATGGACATATTTGGCAGAATATCCTGCGTTGATTTTTGGTAACGAAGTCCAATTTTTATTTCTTGAGGTGTTGATCAAGTGTTTTGCTGATGAAGAGTTTTAGTGCGATTTCTTTTTTTTTCTTTTTTTTTTTAGATTTCATTTTTGATGGTTTGAACCTAGTCAAGGTAGCAATTTTTACTTCAGCTTCTTTTTGAGCTTCATTCACTTTTAGTTCAGCTTCTTTCTAATTGTCATTGCGTTCCAATTCATTTGATTTACCTCTGCATCGTTTGGCATATCACATTTTGTTTTTAGAACTCAGATTAGTAGATTTTCATAATTAGGATTAGGATTTGAATCTGATGTGTGCTAACTTCATCAGTGTGTTTATTTAAAGTTTAAGGGGCCGTTCTCTTTATGTTTCAGTTTTGTATTTTGAGTTTTGATTTCATGTAGTGTTTTGTGTTTTGAGTGTTTGTTTTGAAATTGCTGAAAATGCGTTTTTTTTATCATTCTGAAAAACGATTTCTCAAAACAGAATAATGAAAAACGTCTTTACTTTGAAATTTTGAGAATTTTTCTATAATATTTTATTCAAGAAATTTGATTATTAAATAAATTTTAGTAGTTTAATTTTCATATAGTATTAAATAACATATAAAATTTGAAGTTGGTGAATCTTAAAATATTTTTTTCTGATGTAAAAAACACAACCTAAATTAAATTAGGCAAGTTCTTGTTTTTGTCTTTGTACGTAACTTGTGACAATAATATCTTGCATTCCATTTCGTGTTGCGATTTTTTATTATAAAAAGTTAAAATCAAAAACACTATCGGCGTGCAAGTGCTTAGTGACAGATTACTCAACTCAAAAAATCAAAAAAATGAAATCGAGGCATTGGAGTGAACTTAGCAACCTGGAGTGACGTCTCCCCATTACCATATATCGAATCAAGCTTGACAATTAATTACTTTACCAGCGTTATATATCGTAGTGAAAAGGCATACGACCATGTAAGTGCACTTCTTCACAATATGAGATTAATAGATAATGACTGATTCTTGTAAGCATCCTTAAAATACACAGTTGTTCTTTACAATGAATAAATACTATACATAAGATCCTCTTTGGAGCGTAAAGTACTCGTCCTTGAAAGATTTATTATAATTAACGACTTTATTTCACACAATACAATCGAAAACCACCTAGAAACAATTAACACATAACCAAATGCTTAAAGTAGAGAGTTCTATTAAGAGACGACGAAAATGCATGAAATACACTGTAAAAAATTCCAATTTTGATGGATCAATGGTTTCTACAACACCAAAAGCTTCTCTTCAAGCTACTAAGTGGAATAATTCTGTCTTCATCATCCTCATCACAAGAAATCTCGGTAACAGCAGACAAAAGCTTCATTGTATCAGCAGTCCTTTTTGTTGGTCCTTTATTCTTGATTTGAACCTTAGAAACTTCTGTTTCTATGGCAGTAAAAGAATAATAACACAATCAATTCCTTACTATACTTTCTAAAAAGCACAAAGGTGATTGAAATTACTAACTTTCATAGATCAAAAAGTAATGGCAAGAAAATAATTAATTACACGAGTAACAGCAGTAAACAAGATGACATCAACAGTATCTCCTAACCTTAGGATTAATGCGGGTAAGAACAACATTTTGTTCCGGAAAAATCAAAACAAATTCATTTCTAAAGTATAACATTTAGCCCCCATCAATTTCTTCACAGTTTCACCAAGCACCACCACCACTTCCTCCGCCCCATCAAACGCCTCAGCCACCAAATCACCACCACTTCCACCATCTATATAATCTCTTCCACCACTAGCGTCGCCCCCTCCAGAACCTCCCTTGATTCCTTCAACTCCAACTTTTTCATGTACCACATTTTCATTCTCAAAGCAGGCACTCTGCTCATATACTTCAAAAATGAATATTTTGCCTTTGAACTCAGCTCGTCAATTTGTTCCTTGTAACAAAGCCTCATCTGTTCACTTTCATCTTACACCTCAATTTTCTCGATCATTTCACGTTCCTTAACGATTTCTTGTATCAAATAATGTATGGCTGCTGCTGCCATCAAACATGAAATTGTCCACACAATCCTCAACTTCAGCTCATGATCATCAATTACAGAATATTTAGCTCCTAAAACTATCCCCATTTAAGGGTTTCTCAATCCAAGATTTAGCTCCTAATATCACACAATTATGTAGTTGGCTCCCAAATTCTGCTTTCCATTTCAAGAAAGTTGAATTGCTCTTCCTACCAACTTTTGAACCCAGTTTTTCACTTCCAGACATGGCAGTCTAAGATGAAGTACTCAAATTTCTTGAAAAGACTTCAGAACTTCACTTGGAGGATAGTAAGGACAATAATCCTCGTCATCATTCTCATTTTTTTCGAATTTGGTTCTTTGAGAAATAAATTGGACATATATTTTATCAAAATTCTGAAAACAAGATTCTTCAAGAAACTTGTGGAAGTCTCACAGTCTCTTACAAGTGTTCTTTTACGAGGAATGGAAAGAAAAAATTGGTCAATTTCAAGATTTATATAACAAAAAAGCTTACAAACAGATAGGGAAATACAAAGGGATTTTGCATCTCCTGATGTGCTGAAGATTAATAACACAATATCATCTGGTAGACGATCAAAAAGGTTATTAGAATCAAGAATTTCTCGAGTGGCATTCATTTTGGGATATAAAAGAATCTCATCATATGCTCCGGAATAAATCAATACGAGCACAAAATATTTCTACACCCAAAAATATAAAAATAATAACAAATAAGCTTGGTAAATAATTACAACAACAACAATAATAATTTGCCTTGAGCTGGAGAGAGATTTTATCAAGAGAGCAAAAAATTCGAGACGAAATGCAAATCCAACCTTTGTCGAGACGAATGATTGGCTACCTTCTTTTGATTTTTTGTTCCCTGTTAAGTGAGAGGCTGCCTCCACCCATGGCCAGTGCCGGCACATACACCACTGACGCTGCGTTTACAGTAGCGTAGCCTCCCCACGCCCGCATCCGTGCCGGAACTGGCGTATGTCCTTTGTCGCCAATTGTAGTGTTTGAGTAGGTCCTCGGCATCGAGAAGAGAGAAGGAAGAGATGGGATTGGAAGGAGAGGCAAGAGATGGTTTCCATTTTCGGTGTGTTCCATTTTTAGGGATTGGAAGAAGACGAGATTTGAGTTTTGAGCATTTCCTGCGTTTTCCATTTGTGTGGGTGTTTTGTACTGAAAACGTAAAAAAATGATGTTTTGTGTTTTCAGTACAATTTTTTTTGTTTTAAAAAATGCGTTTTCGAAAATAGGAAAGAGAACGTATTTTCACTATTTTGGAAAATCGAAAACAGAAAATGGCTTGAAAACGGTACAAATAACGAGGTCTAAGCCTTTCTATGATTGCCATGTCACTTTTAGGATTTTATTTTAATCTTTCTCATATTAAAGCAAGAAGGTTAAGGTTAAAGTTTAAATCTTTTTATGATTGCCATTTTTATTTCTTTTGTTTACTTTTTGTTTTGGTTATTGAATTTTTTCAGATTGTTGTCAAAATGTTCAAAAATAGTACACACTTGAGATTGCTCAAAGAATGACAACCGGCCGACAAAGTTTTACAAAGACTTGTAGGCTAGGTTTTTGATCACATTAGTAGAATTAATACGGATTATAGGACAACTATAGATTTTTTGTTGGCATTAGTTGATTGCTATTCAATTGAGCAACCATTTTTTATTATCGGTGAACAAAGAATATCCCCCACTTTGGAAGATGTTGCTAGGATAACGGGATTTCCGATAGACGGCATTCCTGTGAATGGACGTGATTTCAAAGTGGACGAATGTCCGAATCTTTATAATGAATTATTGTTGTCACATAGGTTTTTACATGAGAAAAATAAATGACATAATTATTAAAGATTTATTATATTTTAAGGATATTCCTCCTATAATAATAGGAGCTGGATTAGACCCTTATATTAGGGGATATGTACTTTATGTTGTTAGTTTTTTTTACCCCTCGAGAGATCATAGATCAGTGCTTTGCATGTTCCTTGGTTTATTAACAGATATTGGTGCTATAAGGAACTATGCATGTGGAGCTTCTTTATTATGCCATCTGCATTATAGATTCAGAGAGTTTAAGAAAGAAAGAATCCGAGGAAAGAATCCAAAAATTATGATTTTTTTTGTGCTTCTTTTCTCACGGTAATTATTATTTTTATTTATTTCATTCATTGCTATAATTTATATAAGTTAACGAATTATAATTTACATTTTTCATTGGTGTGCAGTTTTTCTTTTACAAATACATGCCCATAGTTACCCGTACTCTTTATGATTTTGATATTTATCGAGAAGATTTTGAAGATAGGGAGTTAATTTTGACATTTCCAGTAATGGTTGGATGGTCTCACTCAGTGGAGCGCAAATCTAGAAATTCTTATATATGAAAAGAGAAGAAGAATTTGAATTGATGCTTACGAATGACAATGTAAATGTATTTAATTTATATGAATTTTGAGTCACTCTCCTCGAATTTTCTTTAATTTTCAATTAACATTGTTATTTTCTCGTGTTAGATTGTGTGACAGTCATATGCAAGAGTGTGTGACGATTTTCTGCTTGACTATCTTGTTGGGCAGATGGATGTTGTATTATCATATACAATATTGATATGCTTTGAGAAATTAGCATATCATTGGCCTAACTTGTGCCCACTAAAGTGGAACTTACAAGCTGACTTAATTCTTGTTGAGCCATCAGTGACCATTGTTAACGAGATGAGTTTGAACCTCAACTCCTCTGGCATGTAAAAAGAACATGATTAGTTGAGTTTGAACCTCAAACTCCTCCTGGCATCATTGGCGTTTGATCTTCTACTAAAAAAAAAAACTAAACATAAGCAATCTAGAACACCAAACAATTAACATTAACCAAAACATTCATAAATTACCATTAGAAGTCGAACACCTCTCGATTTTCTCCAACATCTACCAAACATAAAATGAACATGATTAGTTTGAAACATAAGTAAAATTTAAAAAATTGAAAAAAGGACAATAAATAAATTACCATTTCTATTCACAATCAAATTCTCCTACATCTTAAAGGAATCAACATGCCTCACATTCCAGTCAAATTACTGAGAAGCAGTGCACTTCTTGTTGACAATGGTCACTGAGGGCTTAACTGGAACTAAGTCGGCTTGTAAGTTCAACTTTAGTGGGCACAAGTCCGACCTATGATATGCTAATTTCTCAAAGCATATCAGTATTATGCATGATAACGCAACATCTATCTGGCCAACAAGATAATCAGACAAAATCGTAAGACAATCTTGCATATGGTCACCACATAATCTAACAAGAGAAAATAACAAAGGTAATTGAAAATTAAAGAAAATTTGAGTAGAGTGACTAAAAATTCAAATAAATGAAACACACTTACATTGTTATTCGTAAGCATCAAATCAAATTCTTCTTTTTCTTTTTTATATAAAAATTTATAGACTTGCGCTTCATTGAGTGTGACCATCCAACCATTAATGGAAATGTCAAAATTAACTTCCTATCTTCAAAATCTTCTCGATAAATATCAAAATCATAAAGAGTGCGGGTAATTATGGGCATGTGTTCGTAAAAGAAAAACTGCACACCAATAAAAAATGTAAGTTATAATTCGTTAACTTATATAAATTATAGCAATGAAGGAAGTAAATAAAAATAATAATTACCGTGAGAAAAGAATCACAAAAAAAATCATAATTTTTGGATTCTTTCCCCGGATTCTTTCTTTCTTAAACTCTCTGAAGCTATAATGCAGATGACATAATAAAGAAGCTCCGTTATTCTAGTAACATCTTCCAAAGTGGGGGGTTATTATTTGTTCACCAATAATAAAACATGATTGCTCAATTGAATAGTAATCAACTAATGCTAACAAAAAATCCATAGTTGTTGCCCTATAATCTATAATAATTGTGCTAATGCGATCAAAACTCGAGCCTACAAGTCTTTGTAAAACTTCATTAGCTTGTTGCCATTCTTTGAGCAATCTCAAGTGTGTTCTATTTTTGAACATTTTGACAACAACAATATGCCATAATTCAACAACCAAAACAAAAATTAAACAAAAGAAATAAAAATGGCAATCATAAAAAGACTTTAAACTTTAACCTTCTTGATTTGATATGAGAGAGATTAAAACAAAATCCTAAAAGTGATATGTCAATCATTGAAAGACTTAAACTTTAAACTAGCACACTGATGAAGTTAGCATACATCAAATCCTAATTCTAATTATGAAAATTCCACTAATTTGAGTTCTAAAAACAAAATGTGATTTGCCAATCGATGCAGAGGTAAATCAAATGAATCGGAACGCAACGACAGGCAAAAAGAAACTGAACTAAAAGTGAATGAAGCTCAAAAAGAAGTTGAACTAAAAATTGCTACCTTGACTAGATTCACACCATCAGAAATCAAATCCAGAAAAAAAAATCCCACTAAAACTCTTCATCAGTAAAACACTTGATCAACACCTCGGGAAATGAAAATTGGACTTTGTTATCAAAAATCAACGCAGGATATTCTGCCAAATATGCCCATCGTTCATTTTCGTCAAATCTATACGTAGGAATAGTATAATACTTATTAAGAAATGGAAAATTGATTGAACATTTTCTGTAATCAGCAAGAAGAGGAGCTTTCTGGGGGAAAACGTGAATCTGTGATGCAGGGGAGAATTGAGAAGCTGAAGGTTGGGGAGAATTTCTGTCAGTTGTATTGCGAACGCCCGCCGGGGAGAACGTGATGCAGGGGAAAAAGCCAGTCGCTATCTCAAGTTTTAGTCGGGGAGGATTGGGGGAAAGTGAAACGAAAGGGATTGGGAATTAAGGGGAAAGGAAGGGTGGGCCTGGGCTTCTTTCAACATTTTAAAAGACTTGGGCTTGGGTTGGGCGGGCTTTTTTTTTCAAGGCAAAAAATTAGCGGCCCAGTGACCATTGAAATAAATAATCTCATTGATTTATGTGTTTCTCGCTTGTGCACTTGCGCGAAAATTGGCTGATATTTTCCGATTAGAACATTTGGTCTCCTTTACATTTTTCCTGTCTGAAGTGTCTAAAGGCAATTTTAGATCACAGTTTTTGCTGGTGGAGATTCTTATTGATCCTTTACAGATTTGGAAAAAGCCTGTTCCTTTAGAGGTCTTCAGAAATAAAATTAGACATATAGGTGTCTTGTAGTGGTGAATCAAAGTTACATTAATTAATTAGACCTGCAAACAATAAAATATAAGTTGAGGGAAGAATAGTAAGGAAGTGTTGCATGTAATTCTCTTCGAATTTGTGCTCAAAATTGAAAATTGTTGGTAGACATCTACTGACACGTAAAAAAATATATACTATCTAGTGTGCCAATATTAGTTTAATCACCTATTTGTGTTGGAAAAGCTTCGTGTTTCATATCCTGAAGGATGATGGAGGATTGTAAAGTTCATTGTCAAT
Organism: Fraxinus excelsior; assembly: GCA_019097785.1. Lineage (NCBI taxonomy): Eukaryota > Viridiplantae > Streptophyta > Magnoliopsida > Lamiales > Oleaceae > Fraxinus > Fraxinus excelsior. The sequence goes on from CM032642.1 coordinate 8,238,110, forward strand.
GCTTCTATCTTATGATCCGGATGTTCTCTCCTTGAGAGCTAGTCTACTTAATTGCGCTTTATTTATTTATTTTTATTTTTTGTAACAATTTATTTACCGATTCAGAAAGTAATACAATGGCTTCATTTTTAGTACGTTTAAGTGCAACTATTTTTTGTTTAAGTCTACGGGCTTAATACTAAACATGTAAATTGAGTTAGTGAAGTGCCAAAGTGCTGAAAGTTTAGTGCGAAAAGTGCCGTATCCTTTTGTTGGTTCAGAAACTGACAATGAATGATGCGATTTTATGTATAAGATTCAGCAATATAAAACATGCTGGATTTTTCGAGAACAAATAATATTATTTGTTTTCTTTCCAACATAGCATAGTGTAGGTGCAATATTGTACTTAAAGGCTTCTTGGGATTGTCTTCTGTGTGAAGTAAGCTGCCCCTGTTTGGTATACATTAAAATATTATTTTTCTATTCATTGTCAACTACATGTTTTTCAATAAAATAATATTTTTCATAGCATCAATAACTTTTCCTTCTTTTTCAACCACACATTCTCCATCAATCTACCATTCCAAAATACATTATGCCAAAATAATGTGGCTCAAACACACAAGTTACTTTTCCTTCTTGATTATAAATTATGTTTATGATTTACATTAGTGTTTAATACACTAGTTATGAGCTTTCATTTTGGAGTTAGCCCATGTTTGGTATGCACTAAAATTTTCGTTTTTATTTTCATTCTTTTATTTATTTTCAACCACATTTTTCAATAAAATAATATTTTTATCACATCAATAATTTTTCCTTCTTTTTCAACCACATATTCTCCATCAATCTACTGTTTTAGAATACATTCTTCCAAAATAATGTAGCTCAAACACACCCTTAATTTCAGTTGTGGAAATACATTACTGGTTTAATTTCCAAGCAAAGGCTGAAACTGGCACAATGGCATGGAAGTCTTCAAATGGCTTGAACATCAAATGCAATATGAAGACATGTAATGTATTAGAAGAATGACAAAAGCAAGAGTCACAGTCCTCCTTTGACAGTAGGCATTTATCTTCATGAGTTCGAGCTTCATTTTCTGTAAATGAGTTTAGCAATCTACCACATCTATAATTCGACCTATGGTTTCTGGATTTTACTGTGTTTAGTTTGTAAACATTTGCTCAGATTTGGTACAAGGTAAATTATTCTTGATGCATGTTTAGTTGACTTCCATCATTAGATAGACTTGGAGAAGTTTGAATCCCATATTTTTATGAAAAAGTGGTTATCATATAGAAGCCATGGCCACTTGAAAAAAAGACAATACTGTGAGAAAGGAGCTCTTTAAAGAAGAAGAAAGAAGAGAGGTAGAAATACACAAATCTGAGATTTTCTTTACAATAATTTTGTCTGAGATTACTTCTTTCTTTTATATCCATCTTTATTATTGATTTTTATCTAGGGTTTTTTTTTTCTTTGTTTCTAATATAGGCGGATTTTCCCTTCATACTCCGCATTTTTCACTTTGAGTATGTTTGATTGGTTTTATTTTTCATTGAAAATGTCATTTTCCCACTAAAATTCCTACTTTTTGTTTGATTGGTAATTTTTTCCATGGAAATCTTTTTTCCAAGCTTTGGTTATGTGATCATATTTTCCTCAAAAATAAAGAAAAATTTTCTTTAGTGAGGTATGATTTTTATTTTTAAGATAATTCACTCTACCATCTATCCTCTTTCTTTCATCTACTCACCAATAAAAAGATGGACAACTATAATAATTTTTTAGGTTAAAAACAAAATCAACTGAACACATTGAATTAATAATTTTTATACAAATAATTTCTAGGCAATTGAATTCCCTAGAATTTATTATCTTTTCATGCAAACTTTATATTCGCAATCAAACGCGCCTTTAGAATTTTTCTTAATGGCAGAAAACCTTAATTTGTTGTCAAATTGCACACATTGGCTTGGTTTGAGACATGGTGTCATGCATTGAGAGTATTCCTGTTATGTGATCATATTTTCCTCAAAAATAAAGAAAAATTTTCTTTAGTGAGGTATGATTTTTATTTTTAAGATAATTCACTCTACCATCTATCCTCTTTCTTTCATCTACTCACCAATAAAAAGATGGACAACTATAATAATTTTTTAGGTTAAAAACAAAATCAACTGAACACATTGAATTAATAATTTTTATACAAATAATTTCTAGGCAATTGAATTCCCTAGAATTTATTATCTTTTCATGCAAACTTTATATTCGCAATCAAACGCGCCTTTAGAATTTTTCTTAATGGCAGAAAGCCTTAATTTGTTGTCAAATTGCACACATTGGCTTGGTTTGAGACATGGTGTCAAGCATTGAGAGTATTCCTCTCCCCATGTAGCTCTAGAAAGTAGCCAAAAGCTAGGCATGTGTTTATATTACAACTCGAAATATGAAAATTGTATCTATTGAAAGCAACATAATCAACTAAGTATTTAAATTAATGTGTCTTTGAACGTAAATAAAACTAATTATTAAATTAAAAGATAGAAAATAATTCTTATTTCTTACCACTCCTCTTGGCAGCACACATCACAATCATGCCAAAATTTCAATCGACTCGAACTAACCTGTAAATTATTGTAAGAGTACACTTCATACCACATTTCTTTTGGAGTATATCGATGATCAAGCTTGATGTATTTTGAATTTTCGAAAGATTACACATTTCATTATAAAGAGCCCAATAGAGTTTACATTTTGTTAGGTCAAACCCTGAATGTTCATTGACAATTCATGCATACTTAATTGAATACAAAAAAGCATAAGGAAATGAACCACTTGCACATTATATACATTACCCCAATAAATCAAAAAGACTTTGAAATAAGATATGAACTCACGCTCAAATATGTTCCTTCCTTAACTGATTGAAAAAAAAAAGGTAGAAAAGATAAATTGCTTTAGACAATCCGTGATCCAAAACTGACTTTAGACAAGTATAACTAGAACGAGCTCCCTAAATTTAATTCTATACCCTACTCTTCTGCCTGTAGAGTCTCTACCGTGTAAGAATAATATATATATATTGAATTAAGTTGTATAGACTATCTTGACTTATGGGGGTATTTATAGGGTCTATAACCAGTATTAAAATTGTACTTCTATTCCTTTAGAAGATAGTCACGCTACAAAGTTTTGGATATGAATGGGTTTCACTATTTGGGTAAAGATTGTCTTCAAAAAGTGGAGTTTGATTGGTCTTCCTCTAATAGTTTCTAGTAAAACAGGAAGGCTAAGAAGAAATAGATGATAATATAAAGGGATAATTGTAGCAAAAGTCTCAAATAGTTAGAACACTGACATATTTTTTTTCCAATCTTTGAATTGTTGCAGTCGTCACTCCTAACCTTTTGAAACGTTGCAAGTGAAGCCCTTTAGGACAGTTTCCAACCAAAATTCCACCAGTTGACCCAAAAATTGATTTTGACCACATTTTAATCAATTTTAAAATGGCAAATAATTAAATAACAAACAAAAAAAGAGGAAATTTTTTAGACAATAGTCAACCCCACCCCAAACAAAATTAAAACCATACAATTGAGAAGAACTTTTCGAGAAACTATTTCTTCCATGCAGACAAACCAGATTTTTTCAATAGCATGGTTCAACTATCTCACAATTTCCAAATATTACAGCACCTAACATAAGAATATGAAATACAAATTACATTGATATACTAAAAAGGCAGTAAATTCTCATGAACAGAAAAAGGAAAAAAAAAAAAAAAAAAAAAGAAGAAGAATTGTTCAACAATGCCCCACCATTGATAAAGAGTATGCATAGAAAAAGGTTGGAATCGGAAAAAAAAAAAAAAATCAATTGCACTACTATTTTTCTGTTCCCTTTCTTAATTCCTTTGTTCTCTTTTATCTATTCAATTAGCCAACTTCTTACCTCCACAAAAAAAAAAAAAAAAAGGGGACAAAGAACACACGGGTCGCAGAAACAATTGAAGAAAAAATATAGGTAATAAATTGAGAAAATCCAATAAAGATTTGCATACTCGTCTTTGATTGGATTGTCTTCTCTTGTCAAACTGCAGTTTCCTTTTCAATCTCATCTCATACAACACATGGACCTTCAAAAAAAAAAACCGAATCTTTACGAATTCGAGTTGGTCTTGGATCTGGAAACAGAGTGTGATTTCTTGGACTTGAATAGCTTTTTGTGAACAATTTTGATGACGCCTACTACTGCCCATAGAGTTTAATACTTGGAGGCAAAAGAAGAGAACAAGTGATTTTGATTTGGGGTTTCGTTTGGGGTGGGGTTGACTTTTTTTATTTAATTATTTAATGTGATTAATAGATAGTTACCATTTTTTCCTTTTAGAATTGATTAAAATATGGTCAAAATCAATTTTTTGGGTCAACTGATGGTATTTTGGATGAAAATTGTCCAAAAGAGCCTCACCCGCAATGCTTCAAAAGGTTAGGGGTGATGGGAGCAACAAATCAAAATTTTGAGGAAAGACTACTAGTGTTTTTAAAGGTTTGGGTCTTTTGCTACAATTATTCCCAATATAAAATTCAAAGTTCCTAAAATTCTATTTAATCTTGATTTCCTTCGATCGACTCCAACCTAGTTCAAACTTATCAAAAATAACTTTTTCTCGAGTCAAAGACTTCTAATTAATTACAAACTTAAAAAAGAGTCCAATATTGATATACTAAATCTCCCTCTATCAATATCTAATTATTTAGCCCCAAAAATAATAAATAATTACAATATATTTCACTTTAGTTCCTCAACTATCAAAATATGTTAAAAAAATGTAGGCTAAAAAAATTTATATTCTACAAAATTTTGGGGCTTTACAATCTCCACTCCCTAAAAATAACTTTGTCCTCGATCTTAAATGCGTTCGGGTCCTTTGTTGGCCATTCCAGTTAAAGCAAAAACTCTAACATTTCCTTTTTTTTTCTTGTTCATTATCTTTTTTCGAGAGGGCTTTTCAGCATTTTTTTAGAAATATTACACGCATTGTCATAGCGATAGACTGTTATTCCCGATCAGTCATTCACCCCTATGCGTCTTGTTACGCTTTGGACAAGGTGAAATGGCTTGTCTAGAACTTGATCTAATGTTAATTTCCTTGTTCCGTCCATCTCCTTTCTCTTCATTGGATTCATTCATTTTCCGTTTTCCCAAAAACTCGTCATATTGCTAAAATGTTTGGTCAGTCTCTAATCTATTTGACATTATCTGAGCAGTTGGTAAAACCGACTATAGGTGGTGAATTGGTAGGATGCCATTATCCCAATTCGAACCTCTTCGCTTTCTTTGCCTCCATGTCAACTAGCTGCGGTGTATTCCTAGAGAGTTGTTCGAACTTTCTCTCATATTCCTCAAGCTTCATATTTCCTTGTTTAAGTTGAAGGAACTGTCTACTTTTGATCTCTCAGGACTTGTGGGTAGTATTTTTTCATCACTTCTTCCTTGAATTGTGTTCAAATAAGAGCATGTTGTTGTGCTTCAATTCTAGTGTGCGAGGTTGGCTTCCACCAATGGCTTGCTACAACAACCAACATGAATTCTGCACATAATAATTTTTGAACATTAGTGCATGAAAAATGTTTGAGGATTCGTTCCATTCGTCATCCATTCTTGAGCTGCCAGTTGGTCTGTCTTGCCATCGAAGGTTGGGGGTTTGTAATGGCGGAACTGTTCAACAATTAAGCTGGTCTTGTTAGCATTTACATTCTAAGGAGTAGCATGTGTTTGTTGTCTACCCAGATCTTGGACAACCTTCAACAAATCTCTGATGATCGTAGTTTGATTTTGATGTTCTCTCGACATTTTCTTAATGCAAATAAAATTTCGTTTTATAAACATTAGATAACACACAAAAATTTTATCTCAATAATATAAATCTTGTGAAAAATTAAAATAAGTCTTTATATGTAGTATTTTGTTTTCTGAAAGGAAATAAAAAAAAAAGTAATCCTAAACAAAGGATATCATCTATTTCTCATTTCTGAGTCATAAGAATATTCTATGGTGGAGTCTCATCTGAAGTAATGCATGACTCGAGTTTAGAATCCATAATCAATTAGACGAAGTTTTGTGGCTCGAATTTTTGCTCGGGGTCCTCCCCCGATTTTGGTTGGCGTTCCTCCTCTGGTTTTGATTCAAGGTCCTCTTCTGGGTCTGATTCAAGCTCTGGCTCAGACTCAAGTATAAGCACAAGCTCTTGTTATCCATGGTTCCATAAGATTATGATATCTTTACATTATCCGCTAAAATCAATCTTGTCTCAATATTCACGCAAACATAGCCTATAATCCACATCCCTCACGAAATAAGCCACGTTTCTCCATTGAGACCGCATAGAGTTTATAAAATGGTATATCGAGATTATCGTCCCTTCATTATATCTGAAAGATCTTACTTGCTCCCACTTAAATAGAAAATCTTCAACATGCTTAACAAACATTCGCTCTCATCTCACTTCATAATTTATATAGTTCTCAATATCAATTTGGCCACGCTATGGTGTGTCAGGCTATTCATAGGCATCTTAGTTGTTTGCCAAGTCTTTATCATGTGTGACAATTATAACTTCAATTATGTCTAACCTTTTAGTGACAATTTATTTTATTCCATGTTCGCATAAACAATATTCATATAATGTGAAAAAAGAAATTCAACTAATAAATTATATGAGGTAAACATGCTAATACATTTAACATTTCATTTCATACCTTCGATTAATCGCAGAGTGGTCAAATAGTAAGTAGCTTATGCCAATGATTACATGTTTAAGACTTTTAAAATTTTTTACGTTGTCCTTAAACTCCTAAAGTTTATGAAAATACTTTATTCAACCACTTTATGATTGGTCCAAGGTATGAAATGAAATGTTATTCTTTTAACATGATTATGAGCCATCTTACTTCATGTTATGAAATGTACTAGCTTGTTTACCTCAAATAATTTATTATTTTTATATAATATTACTTATGCGAGCATGGAATGAAATAATTTGTCACTAAAAGATTAACCATAATTGAAGTTATACTTGTCACACATAATTAGGACTTAGCAAACAACTAGGACGACTATAAATAGCCTAGCACACCTTGTAACAACCCGGGTCCCACTTAACGGGTTGTCCCGACTGTTAGATCAATGACGTGCTGTCCCCACTGTACCAACACGGGTCTTTTCAGCATACTTTGTCCTCACTCGCACGCTTCTCGAGAAAACTTCTCAGGGGGTCACCCATCATATAATTGCTCCAAGCCAAACACGCTTAATTGTGGAGTTTCTAACGATGAACTTCCAGAAAAGAAGGTGCACCTTGTTGGTATGAGTAGTACTATCAAATCTTTTTAAGCTTTCTTGGTCTGGGTATTACAATCACCCCTCGTTAGACTCGCGACGTCCTCGTCGCGTTTGATCCATCTGAGGATCCATTGCCAGGCGTTGGGATTCTAGAAGTGGCTCATACGGGTTCAAGAGGTGGTTCCCGACCTATGGTGTAGCACTTTGTTCCACATAACACTTAGTTCCTGATTTTCGGCTGACAACCGTGCTCTGATACCATTTGTAACAACCCGGGTCCCACTTAACGGGTTGTCCCCGTCGTTAGATCGATGACGTACTGTCCCCATTGTACCTATACATGTCTTTTCAACATACTTTGTCCTCACTCACACGCTCCCCGAGAAAACTTCCCAGGGGGTTACCCATCATAGAATTGCTCCAAGCCAAACACGCTTAACTGTGGAGTTTCTAACGATGAACTTCCAGAAAAGAAGGTGCACCTTGTTAGTATGAGTAGTACTATTAAATCTTTTAAGCTTTGTTGGTCTGGGTATTACACACCTACATCCTGGCGAAATTGCTTTTGAGAACTACGCAAATTATGAAGTGAGATGGAAGCAAACATTCATTGAGCATGTTGAAGATTTCCTATTTAAGTAAGAGCAAGCAAGATCTTTTGGATATAATGAAGGGACAATCCTCTCGATATACCATGTCATAAATTTTATGTGGCTTCAATGGAGAGACATGGTTTATTTTGTAAGGGATATGGGTTATATGCTATATTTGCATGAAGATGGGGATATGATTGATTTTAGGGAATACTGTGAGGATATTATAATCTTATGGAACAACAAATTGCAAGAGCCAGTGCCTGTACTTGAGCTAGAGCATGAATAAGAACTAGATGTGTAACTCAAACCAAAGGTGGAGGACCCGAGCAAGAATTCGAGCCACAAAACTTCATCGATTTTGATTATGGATTCTAAACCTAAGTCATGTATTCCTTCAGATGATGAGACTCCATCATAGAAGATTCCTAGGACTCGTAGAAAGTAGAAATAGATGATATTTTCGTTGTTTAGGATTTTTTTATCCTTTAAGAAAATAAAATGCTACGTTTAAAGATTTATTTTAATTTTTCACAAATAAAAATTTATATTATTGAGATAAAAAAATTTATGTGTTATCCAATATTTCTAAAACAAAATTTTATTTGTGTTAAGAAAATATCGAGAAAATAACAAAATCAAGCTACGATCATTAGAGATTTATTGAGGGCAATCCAGGATTTGGGTAGACAACAAACATAGACTGGTCCTCAAAATGCAAATGCTAGAAACACTCGCTCAATTGTTGAATAATCCCGCCATCCCCAACCTTTAATGGCAAGGCAGACCCACTTGCAGCTGAATAATGAATAATATGTTGGCATATGGTTGATTCGAGTTTTGATTATAACAAACAAATTATTCTTATCTCTAAAATTTATATTCGAGTCTTCATTGATACATGTTGCGAACCTTGTGGAAATCAAGTATTCACAATCAAGCTTGGAAATCGACCACTCATGTCAAAACAATCGAAGACAAATCAAACACTTGCGTCAAATTCAAAATCAAGCAACAAAATGTGCACTCATGCTAAATCAATAAAATACATTAGACTTAGATAATTTAAATCCATATATAAAAGGTAAAACGCTTTAATTATTAGCAATGAATCATTACAAGCTCGTAAGTTAAGTTTTTATGCACGAAATAAACTTTTCACAAAAGCACTCGCATAAAAATTATTTTTGATGTGACAAAAATCTTCACTTGACTTTCGAATTCATTACCAATGACACTCATTTTGAAAAAGTTAAGTGAAAACATCCTTAAAGGATCTACATTTGCAAAAATAATCAAGAAAAGGGCAAATCGGAGATTTTTGCTCTAGCAGATGTCCGGTAGGTTTGGCGGACGTCCGATAGTCCAATGGTCAAATTTTTAACCATTTTGATTTCTAACGCTCAACGGCTAGTTCAGTCGTCCAGTACAGTGGCGAATGTCTGATAGGGGTCGTTCGGTTGGACATAAATTTCATGTTTTCAACTACTATAAATACCAACTCACTAGTCATTTATTACAACAACTTTAGAGCATTCAATTGAGATTCTTTTGAGCTAAAAATTGCATTCATATCTCATATCATTTATTATCAAATCATTTTGATATTAAAATAAGATTTGATCAAATTAATTTTTGAAAATCATTCTATACATCAAAGTTTTTCACATATAACACTTGAGCTCTATTCATTACTATTTATGAATGTGTTAGCCTACTTCTCTTCATGTACTCAACTTTGAATTTATCATTTATTAAGAAGAGAAGATTTTACTTGCAAATTTATTTAAATTGTGGGTCGTATTGAGGTCTCGGAAAGCTCAACGTTGTAAAAAGATTGGTGCTCCTTGCTTGTAAGTCACTAGAAGCTTTGTAAAGGGTTGGATTACATCACAAGTCAATCAACATAGTGAAATTGGCATTGCTCGTGCCGGGGAGCTTGGTAACGGAGGACGTAGATCATTGCGTTGGTTCGAACCTCCATAGTTATTTTATTTGCACTCTCTATCCCTTTTTACTTATTACTTTCATATTCATGCTTGCTATTTGAATTAATCTATTTCGTCTTTACTTGCTTGAATTTAGATTAACTTTTCGAAAAAGTTTTAGACAGTCAACTCGATCAAACTATCTCCAAACCTAGAGAAGAGTACGATGAAGAAGACAAAAGAAAAGTATCCTTAAATGCAAAGCTAAGAATTTACTCTATTGTGCATTAGATGAAAATGAATTTAAACGTATTAGTATTTGTGAATCTGCATATGTTATTTGGCATGCACTTGAAGTTACTCATATTGACACTAGTAAAGTTAAAGAAACAAAAATCAATATGTTAGTCAAGGAATTTGAAAACTTCTTTATGAAACAAGATGAATCTATTGTTGATATAATTACTCGTTTTATCGATATTGTAAATGGTCTAAAAGGACTTGATCGGTGGACTCGTAAGCAAAATGATTAGGTCGCTCTTAGAGCAATGGAGCTCTTTAATGATGATGATAGAAAACACCAAGGATGTGAATACATATCCCTTGGAAGAATTTTATGGAATATTGAGGAATCAAATGAGGCTCCTAAGCACCAAATTGCTCTAAAACTAGCGCTTGATGAAGGAACAACAAATAACTACATGAAAGATGAAGAGCTCGATGACTTGGTCCTTCTTGTCAAAAAATAGAAAGGCTTTCGAAATAATCGAAGATTTAAAAAGAAGGAAGAAAAGAGCGAAGAAAGAGGCAAATGAATTGTGACAAACATGGTCACAAGAGAAACAAGTGCCTAAATAAAAAGAAATACATCAAGAAGAAGGCACTCCAAGCAACATGGGATGAAAGCGACGAATCGCTAACATGTACTTCATGGCAATCGATGATGAGGTACCAAAAAAAAAGGCAAATGGTTCTTGGATAGCAGAAGTTCAACACATGACCGGAGATAAAACTTTACTATCAAATTTCAAAAAGAAGGATGGATGTCATGTCATATTTGAAGACAATGCAAAAGAAAAAATCATCGGAATTGGAAACATTGGTAATCATCTCTCCCATTTCGTTGAAAATGTACTATTGGTAGATAACCTTAAACATAATTTACTTTGTATTAGTCAATTATGCGATAAATGCTATCATATTAAATTCGATTCTTCCAAATACCTTATTAAGGATGCAACATCAAAAGAGGTGATATTTATAGAATGCCGTAGTAAAGATGTTTATATCATAAATATTGAATTTGAAAATAATGAAAATGGTCTTTTGAGCTTGAAAGAGGATACTTGGTTGTGGCATAGGATATTATGTAATGTTAGCGTGGACATTCTCTAAAAAATTTCCAAAAATTGTTTTGTCAAGGGATTTCCAAACTTAAAATTCAAGAAAGATTTTGTGATGCTTGTCAATTTGGAAAATAAGTACAAATGTTTTTTAAACCTAAAGTATACTCTTCAACTACAAAAACATTACAATTTCTCCACATTGATATTTTTGGACAATCTAGAATCGCTAGCTTAGGAGGTAAACATTACGCTTTTGTAATTGTTGATGATTTTTCTAGATTTACTTGGGTCATATTTTTGAGTCTAAAAGAAGAAGCCTTAAAAGCTTTTAAGCATTTTTGTAAGACAGTCTAAAACGAAAAAGGTTATACCATTACAACTATTAGAAGTGACCATGGTGGAGAATTCGATAATGTTGCTTTTGATAATTTTTGCAACGAAAATGGATATGAACATAATTTTTTGGCTCTAGAACTCCTCAACAAAATAGTGTAGTAGAAAAGAAGAATCGTACATTACAAGAGCTAGCTAGAACCATGCTTAACGAAAATAATTTACCAAAATACTTTTGGACATAAGCCGTTAATACTGCTTGCTACATTGTAAATAGAGTTTTGGTTAGTCGTAAGAAAATTAAAACTCCCTACGACCTTTGGAAATAGAATTCCCAATATTAGTTACTTTAAAGTTTTCGGTTGCAAATATTTTATTTTAAATACAAAAGATAATTTGGGAAAGTTCGATTCAAAATCCGATATTGGTATCGTTTTAGGATATTCATCAATTAGCAAAACTTATAGAGTATTTAACAAAAGAACTCTAGTTGTTAAAGAATCCATACAGGTATTGATGATGACGACGGTTTGGAAGCTTCATTTAAACAAATGAACATTCAAGAACGAAACAAGGGAGTGCCTAACGAAAAACAAATGAAGGAGCCCAACGTTCAAGAAAGTGAAGAAAAATCAACCTAGGTTCAAAGATATCCCCCATTACCAAAGGAATGAAAGTTTGTTCCATCTCATCCAAAGGTATCGCCACTAGAACCTCTCTTAGATAACATCTTGGCAGTTGTGCATTCATTTCTCAAATTGAACCTAAAATTTTTAAAGAAGACGAGTTTGATGAATTTTGGATACTAGGAATGCAAGAAGAACTAAATCAATTTGAAAGAAATCATGTTTTAGATTTAATTGCTAGACCAAATGATCAAATTGTCATTGGTACCAAATGGGTTTTTAGAAATAAACGTGATGAAAATAGGATAATTGTGCATTACTAGGCTAGATTAGTGGCACAAGATTATAATCAAGAAGAATGCATTGATTTTGAAGAAACATTTGCACTGATAGCTAGATTAGAGTCCATTCGCATGCTTCTTGCATTTGCTTGTCATAAAAAAATTACTCTTTATCAAATGGATGTCAAAAGTGCTTTTCTTAACAATTTTATTTAAGAAGAAGTGTTTGTTGAACAACCACCCGGTTTTAAAAATCACAAACATCCGGACTATATTTTCAAACTTCGAAAAACTCTCCATGGTCTAAAACATGCTCCTAGGGTTTGGTACGAACGATTAAGCAAATTTCTAATTTCAAATGGGTTTTCAATCGGAAAAGTGGATACCACTATTCTCGTTAAAACTCAAAAGAACGTTATGATCATTGTTCAAGTTTATGTTGGTGATACTATATATGGTGCTACTAATGTTCATTTTTGTAAAGAGTTCTCTAAATGTATGAGTATGGAATTTGAAATGAGCATGATGGAGAACTTAAGTTCTTCCTCGATCTCCAAATTAAGCAAACTTGTGATGAAATTTTCATCAATCAAAGTAAGTACATTTTGATAATGCTCAAGAGATTCGACATGGATGATTTGAAGCCAATGAACGCTCCTATGAGCACATCCATAAAATTGGATAATGACGATCAAGGTACGTCTATTGATATAACTAAATATCGAGGTATGATCGGACCTTTTCTTTACATAACCGCAAGTAGACCCAATATTATGTTTATTGTATGTTTATGTGCTAGATTTCAATCGAATCCTAAATAATCACATCTTAAAGCCTTAAAACGAATCTTTAGATATCTTAGTGGCACTAGAATGTTAGGGCTTTGGTATCATAAGGGCACTCACATTGATTTACTTAGCTACTCAGATGTCGATCGGGGAGTATGCACAATCAATCGAAAAATCAATAGCGAAACATATCAATTTCAAGGCTTTGCACTTGTATCATTGTTTAGCAAGACACAAAACTTAGTTGCATTTTCTACCCCCGAAGCCGAATATATCTTGTCCGCTAGTGGTTGTGCACAAGTTCTATGGATGAAACAAACTCTTAGTGATTATCACCTATCCTTTAATCATACTCCTATCATGTGTGATAACACTAGTGCAATAAACTTGTCTAAAATTCCCATCTTGCTCTCTCGAACGAAACATATTGAAATTAGAAATTACTTCTTAAGAGATCACACACAAAAGAAAGATATCGTGTTAGAATTTATTAATACGGAAAATTAATTGACCGATATCTTCACTAAACCTCTAGCTCTTGATCGTTTCTCACATATTAGAAGGGGTTTAGGTATTATTAATGAATTTGAAATACATAATTGAGTACATCCGATTACATGATCTCATTATTTCATGTGTATCATATTTGTTTTAAAAAAAAAGGGCGAACAGACTAGCAAACCGGACGTCTGATTGACCCATCCAGTTTGATAGAGAATTTTAACTCTGATTTCACGAACCAAAACCCCTCTTCCTCACTTTTACTCCATTCTTCTCCAAATTCTCTCCCTAAATCTTACCACATTTTCCCCTTTTCCACTCAATTCATCAATTACTCATCCAAATAAAAAATCCATTACCTTATTGATATGATCCAAGGTGCCATTGAAGCAATAACAAGCCCGGGGAAAGATCCATTGATAGTTGACGAAGGACTGATGACTCGAGCGAGGGCAAAACGAGTGACAGATCCAATGGGAATACTTGTTCAAGCAACGATGGATGATGTCATGTTCTACACAGAAAAAGGCAAGTTTCATGTTGATGTCGAGGTCGGAAGTCCAATAGATCATGCAGATCGAGGCGGGAGAAAGCAAGGATGAAATTTATGCTTATGTGGCCGCATAGACATAACAGTCTTGCGGCCGCAAAGGCATATACCGAAACTTATATGAGATTTTTCGATTGTTCCTTGCGGCTGCAACCAAATATACCTTGCAGCCGCAAGGAACAAAAAAATTGCGAAATTTTCATTTTTCGCGAATTTTCCATAATTGCTAAAATTCTTTGTTTAGTCAATCTTCTACCTTATTTATGAGATTATGCACGTTTTTACCTTATTTCTATGGTTAGGTATAAATACCAAAAACATTTATTGTGTTTGGACTTTTAACAAAATTTAATAGAGAGGCTATTGCTTTCCTTGTTCTTCCTTGAACAATCAATTCGAACTTATCAAGATCTAAATCTTGTAGTATTCAAAACATCGGATCGTGGGTTCTTCATTGTGTAATCAAGGGGTTCAACGCATCTTTGTTATCGTTGGATTTTTTAGTTCACTTCGTTGGGTTAAGTCCAAAACCGAATTTAATTGGCGTTCTTGGGTTCCGCATCAATCTAGTTGTGGGTTTTGTAGTAACCGTTGCTACGGGGTTCGCATCACATATACCTCAAAAATCAAATTTTCATCGACTTCCCCCAAAATATTTCGAACCCTAGAAGAGCGTTTCCTTTTTCTTTTTAAACATCTTCCTAAAAACACTCTAAATCCATCAATCTTTCAATCCACTCTTCATTTTTCTATTTCATTGCTTAAAACCACAATCTCTACATCATCAATCTCCATAAATTTAAAGTATTCATCCACCAAATCTTACCTTTGTTCAACAATACGAACCCATCCTTTTTCTATCTTATTCCAGAATGTCAGGGTCTAGAAGAATGAAGAAAAGACTCAAGAGCATGATGCAATGATCTTCTCAACTGTCATCCGATGAGGAGTTTGATATGGAGCTCAAGGTGTTGGTCAAACCATTTGAAAAATCACCCATCTTAATAGGTAAGAACGTTGGTTTTGCTAATTTTACTATTGAAGCACCCGTATTTCATATTGAAAAATAATTTGAAAACATGGAGTGGGTGTCGGTCGCTACTCTAGAAAACATGCATATCCTTGCCTTATGAAAGAATTTTATCAAAAAATGGTTATCTCCCTTCGTTCAAATGAGATTTCATGTTTACTCAAAAATGTTTGTATCACCATCAACAAAGCTCTCATTCGTGAAGTTCTCGAGCTTGAGTCGTGTGATACTCAAATTTTTCTTCATAAAATTCATCCTACTGTTGAAGGGTACGACCTTTCCGAGGCATGTCGTCGAGTGACCGGAAAGAATTTTGAAAATATCACAAAGATTAGTGCAAATCATCTAACACTTCCATGTAAAGTTTTTACAAAATATTATTGCACATGTGATTCTTCCTTGAAAGGGTCATCAAGACGAGGTAAACTTTTTTGATCTTTTTGTACTTGATTCCTTTCTTGTTGCGCGAAAACTCAATTTTTCAACTATTGCATTAGGTCTCATGAAACTCATGCATTCCATGCGACATCTTAAAGCTTTGCCTTACGGAATGCTTCTTAAGTATTTTTAAACATTTTGACATTCCACTTCACAATGAGACTTGTAAACTTCGCCCTACTGACACCATCAACATTGAAACCCTTAAAATAATGAAAATAGTATAAGAACATGGTCAATGGGTGGCACACACAAAAGGGTTCGAGCCCACCTCGGGTCCATCGACTCTACCTTTTGAAGGTGATGAGGATGACAATGTTGATATACCGCAAGTTCCATACCCTCTTCATGATGCTCCTGCCTCTAGTGCTCCTCGTTCTTTGTCTGATGGTTTTACTTTTACCGAGGATCACTACAGTCATCTCAACGGCCACGTCGATTCTCTTACATCTTCCGTTGATGGCCTTTCCGGAATGGTTTAGGAGTTATAGGTGCAACAAGACGTCATACGAGCTCAACAAGATGATATTCAAGCACAATAGGTGGACATGCAAGCTCAGCAAAATGCTTTCTATGTTGACTTTAGAGCATTCAGTTGAGATTCTTTTGAGCTAAAAATTGCATTAATCTTTCGTATAATTTATTATCAAATCATTTTGCTATTAAATATTATTTGATCAAATTAACTCTTGAAAATCATTCTATACATCAAAATTTTTCACACATAACACTTGAGCTTTATTTATTGCCATATATTAAAGTGTTAGCATACTTCTCTTTTTGTACTCAACTTTGAATTTATCATTCATTAAGAAAAGAAGATTTCACTTGTAAATTTATTTAAATTGTGGGTCGTGTTGAGGTCTCGAAAAACTCAACATTGTAAAAGGATTGGTGCACATTACTTGTAAGTCATCAGAAGCTTTGTAAAGGGTGGGATTGCACCACAAGTCAATCAACTCAGTGAAATTGGCCTTACTCGTGCTGGAGAGCTTGATAACAGCAGACGTAGATCATTGTGTTGGATCGAACCTCCATAATTATATCGTTTATACTCTCTATCCCTCTTTACTTATTACTTTCATATTTATGTTTGCTATTTGAATTAATTTATTTAGTCTTTACTTGCTTGAATTTAGATTAATTCTTCGAAAACGTTTTAGAAACCAATTCACTCCTTTCTTGGTTAGTTATTCTTGGGCTATCATAATAGGAATGGAGCGAATCTTTAAACTTCTTCACGTAGTGATGCTAAAAAAACATTTTGTGCAGAATTCATGTTGGTTGATTGATAAGTATATTTTGTACACTTATCTAGGCCATTAAATTAGAGCATTTGTTAGTGATTTGGATGAGTTATAGCTTAATTTTATGTTAATTATGTTTGTTAGGTTGAACTCAATGCAAATTGATAGATTTGGAAGAAATGAATGAAAAACATGTGAAAACGAAGGATATCCAAAGTTTGGGGACCAAAATGTAAACATTCAATAGTTGATTCAGAGCATAAAACGATGAATGAAGATCATATATGATCAATTGGATGAATTTGGAGGTCAACGGAGCAAAATATAGTGGAAGTATTTTCACAAATCAATTTCCAGCCGAAAAAGTTATGCTGTAGATTTTTAACATCAACTTGGGACCCATGTTTCGGATAGTAATCGTTTGAATTGGAAATATTGTATGTCAAGAATAAATGTAGATCTTTGAATTATCTTTCCAACGTATCTTGAATCAGCTTAATTGGATACTTGTGGAGAAAGTTATGACAAAAATACCGGAAGCTGTTCAGAGAAAAACCTGCGCGCGCGCACATGCAATTCATGGCGCGCGCGCACAGCCTTATTTTCCCCAACCTAATAATCACTTGGTTCTACGGTGCATGGGCAACACTTATAACGATGCGTGCACACATGCCTTTTCCGCAGAAGAATCTTTAGTTTCCTTTAGCGATTTAAACTTTTTTGGAAACCAAATTGGACGGGATTTTGACCTATTTTCTAGCTTAAATAAATAGAGAACGGGGGTTACACATAGAATATCTCTCTCACCTCTTCATACACCATAGTTCATCAAATTCATCAAGAACTAGAGGCTAATTACTATATTTTGAGAGAGGAGATCAAGCCCTATCAAGGAATTGAAGGTCAGTTACATTAAGATTTTGAAGAATTCAACTTGGGTCTGAAGATTAACATCTTTTGATTTATTTTATGATTCGGGTGATATTTTTCTATTATTCTTCTTGTAATTTATATATTAACATGTTAGGCTAGATCCGTTTTTGTATTGGATGAAGATGAACCCTATTTGTTATTTGTTTTAATTCAAGACTAGTTGTTTAATTTATTTCTTACGTTTCTTGATTAATTTTTCATATACATTGCATTATTTAATTGATTGGCCACCAATTAGATAATTAGTTGCTTGTTGTAGTGTTGGGAGACTCACAATAAGTTTAGAACGCGGTAAAATTAACATATGTGCAATAGGTGTTAGGAATAACATTTATCACGTGTGCAATCATATAGATAAATCTGAACTTTAATGCATTCTAATCATTCGAATTCAAACTAGAAATAGATTTGAGTCATGGTTATGATAGATTTAATTTATTTTGAAAAAGAGAATTAATTGCATTAGAATTATCGATTGTCAATAACGCATGAACATAATTAGATTACAAATCAAAAATTAAAACGGATAGCAATAGACAGATTCGATATCTAATACAATCATCCATAATTTGTTACAAGTCACATTTTTACCGCTTTCTTAGATAATTTAGCATAAAACATAATCAAACTCTATTTTCTTTACACAATTCGAATCACATAAAAAGTTAATAAACTTGAATTGAATTTATTCCCCGTGGGACAATAACTCTTAACTCATCAATTATATTACTTGTCAACGATCCCGTATATTTGCGGGTTTTGCACGAACAATGTAGCAGGCCATTGGTGGAAATCAACCTTGCGCACTAGAACTGTAGCACAACAATTTACTATGACTTGGACACAATTCAAGTGATAGTAAAATACTTCCCACGAATCCTGAGAGATCTAAAGGAGACAGGGTTTTTGAAACTTAAATAAGGAAAGATGAAGCTTGAGGAATTGGAGAGAGTTCGAACAATCCTCTAGGTACACACCTCACCTAATGGTCACGAAGGCAAAAAAAAAAAAAAAGCAAGGAGGTTCGAACTAAGATTACGTCCGGAGATTGGTGGAATAGTGGCATCCTACCAACTCACCACCAATTGTCAGGTTTTGCGAATTGCCGAAGTAATCTCAAATAAATTAGAGATTGATCAAACTTTTCAACAAGGTGTCAAGTCTTTAGGAAAGTGGAAATGGAATGGATCTAATGAAGATAAAGGAGAAGGACAAAACAAGAAAATTAATGTTGGTCAAGTTTTGAACAAGTTGTTTTGTCCTGTATAAAGTTCAACAAGACGTATATGGGTGAATTTCTATTTTGGAGTAACGTGTTCTATTGATGCGACAATGAAAATCACATTTCTAAAAACTGCAGAGAAGTCCCCTTGAAGAAAGATAATGAGCAAGAAAGGAAAGAAATGCTAAAGTTTTTACTTTAACTCAGAATGGGCAACAGAGGATCCGAACGCAAGCAATTTCGAGGACGAATTATTTTTAAGGAGTAGATTGTAAAACCTCGAAATTTTATAGTACAGAATTTTTTAGTCTAGATTTTTTGTAAATATATTTTAATAGTTTAACGATTAAAGTGAAATAGGTTTTAAACGTTTCCAAATACCTTTTCGCAACGTTTAGAAAACGTTGTCATAGATCATATTACAATTTTTTTTTTGCAATATATGTAAATTGACCGACAAAATTAAAAAATACTCCTTTTGAACAAATTTTAAAATTGCATAAAAATTGATAATTTCATTACAATTTTTTGAATACATACATTTGAACATTAAAATGTAATACATCACCAGCTAAATATAAAAAAAGTTTCAAAATGAAATAAAATTTTTAACAAACAAAAACAGATATGAAAATGCTACCTTGAGAAGTTCACAGCATTCCCACTACATTAAAAGAACTTGCATTAGCCGCTTTTCATCACCAATGACATAATCCGACAAATCTGAAGACAAACTCAATGTAATGGACAACTTCACAGACAGTGGCGGACCCAGCACCTGGCCAGCCCCCGCGGCCGCCCGTGCTGAGCCGCCGGAAACTTCAGACACCGCCGGGAAGAAGACTGAAGATGACCTGAAGAAAGAGGGGAGAAAGGGCTTCCTGCTGTTGGGCTGAGGTTTAAAAAATTTTGGGCCTCATTTTTTTTAAAAAAAGGCCCAATGTTTAGCCCAATCCACCTCCGGTTAAGGTCTTGCAGTCTTGCTAGATAAATTGGTCCAAATTGACTCCAATTAGGCAATTAATCCAATTTCAATTTCTTAGGTCAGTCGCGATTGTTGTTGGCGAAATTTTTTTGGGCGAATTTAATTTGAGGAGCAGGCTCGCCGACTGCTGTGGACGAACTTGTGGGTTGTGGTGGGCTGGTCTGGTGGCTGGAGAGTGCGGTAGAGACGTAGAGGTAGAGCTTTGTGGACGCCGGATGGACCTGTGGTGGCTGGTGCCTGGTTGTGTGACTTGTGTCTGGGCACTGGGCAGGGGAAGCTGTGGCCTGTGGAGTGTGGACTGTGTCACTGTGGTGAGCCGTGATTTGGAGGAAGGCTGGACTGGACCGCTAGAGAAGACAGTATGTGCGTGTGGCGGTGTGGGCTGTGAGTTTTTGGGCTTCCTGGACTCTAGAGGCTGCTGGGTGGGCTGCAATTTTTGGACTGTGCTGCTGGACTCTGGAGCCTACAGTTTTGGCGTTTTGGGCTGGGCCGACAATTTATCAGGTATTCATTTTTTTTTCCTGTTTTTGTTAATTTGTTATTTGCTAATTGCTATTATTATTTATGAATTTATGATAAATGTGAATTTCAGTGATGGGTGCAGCCCCTGGACCGTATATTTGTGTTTTTGTATTTTTTTTTTTCAGTTTATGTTAATTTATTATTTGCTATTAATCATTAATGAATTATGAATTTATGATAAATGTGAATTTAAGTGATGGGTGCAGCCCCTGGACTGTATATTTGTGTTTTTGTATTCCTTTTTTTTCAATTTTTGTTAATTTGTTATTTGTTATTAATGAATTATAAGTGATGGGTGCAGCCCCTGGACTGTATATTCGTGTTTTTGTATTCTTTTTTTTCAATTTTTGTTAATTTGTTATTTGTTATTAATAAATTATGAATTTATGATACATGAGAATTGAAGTGATGGGTGCAGCCCCTGGACTGTATATTTGTGTTTTTGTATTCCTTTTTTTCAACTTTTGTTAATTTGTGAATTATGGGAATTTATATTAACTACGAGTTATGATTTATAATTTTGAATTGTGATTTGGGAATTTAGGGTTTTAGGAAATTAGGATTTAGGGATAAGTGAAGAGTCTTCGGTGAGAAGATGTTTGACTCAATTAAACCATTAACCATGTCCATGTATACACTTTTTTAATCAATTTTGAATTGAAAAATAAATTGGGGCATTTTGCAGATTATGGAGCGATTTTTTCAACCGAAACGAAAGTTCGTACCTAGTTCTTCGTTCTCTAGTTGTGCATCTAGTCCCGCCACTGATTCTAGCCAAGCACAAGAGTTAGTAAATAGCGCAAAGAAGTCTCGACATCAGTTCAATGTGGATAATCTTGTATCTGATCCAGGGAAACGCCCCCTATCAAATCATATGATCCTAATATCAGAGATGATGTTAGGATGTCATACTTGGAGAAAGATCCTTGTCAACCGTATGGGCATGACTTTCCAAGAAGACGTATAGGGAATGATAATAGGTGTTTTCGGAAAGAGTGGTTCTCTGAATTTCATTGGTTGGAGTACAGTATAGAAAATGATGCTGCGTATTGTTTGCATTGCTACTTGTTCAAACTCGATAGAGGGGGTCAAGGAGGTGGACATGTATTCACTCAAACCGGCTTTAGGGATTGGAAGCACAAAAAGACATTGAAAGATCACGTCGGTCTCTTTGATAGTGCTCATAATCAAGCTTTTGCAAAGTGTACGAACTTGATAAATCAAAAGCAAAGCATCTCCTATGTTATTTCTAACCAAAGTAATAGTCAACAAAAAAGCTATAGGATGAGATTGACTGCGGTGCTACATTGTACTAGATTCCTCTTGATGCAAGGATTGTCATTTCGTGGTCATGATGAATCGAAAGAGTCTCTGAATAGAGAAAATCTAGTTGAGCTACTAAAATGGTATGGAGATCGTTGTCAGGAAGTTAAAGAAGTACTATTTAGTAATGCTCCTGGAAATGACCAGATGACTTCACCAAACATCCAAAATGATTTGATTAATTGTTGTGCAGTGGAGACGACAAGGGCTATTATCAATGAGATAGGCGATTCTTTGTTTTCAATTTTGGTTGATGAGGCTCGTGATAACTCTATAAAAGAACAAATAGCAGTTGTTTTGAGATTTGTTGACAAAAGTGGGCAAGTGAAGGAGCGTTTTTTGGGCATCGCTCATGTTACTGATACTTGTGCCCAATCACTGAAGGATGCTATTGATGCAATGTTTTCTACATATGGATTGAACATATCTAGCCTGCGAGGTCAAGGTTATGATGGAGCAAGCAATATGTCAGGTGAGTTCAATGGCTTGAAAGCTTTAATTCTAAGAGAGAACCCACATGCTATGTATGTTCATTGCTTTGCTCACCAGCTTCAGTTGTCAAGTGGCACGTCGGAATTCTATGTTGGTGATTTTTTTAACATGCTTGCTATTATTGTGAATTTGGTTGGTGCATCATGTAAGCGTGTAGATGCTCTTCGATCAAGTTATCATTCTCATATTCTGGAGAAGCTTCATACTGGGGAACTTTCTAGTGGAACTGGTCAATTTCAAGAAATGAGTTTGGCTCGCCCAGGTGATACTAGATGGGGCTCGCACCTATTGACAATTACTCGTTTCATTGATATGTTTAATGATATCATAGATGTTCTTGAGAATATATCAGAAGATGGAGTAAATTCAGATAAAAAATCAATGGCCATAAGACAGATGGACACCATGCAAGATTTTTAGTTTGTGTTTAGTCTCCATTTTATGTTTGAAATTCTTGCAATTACAAATGACCTTTCACAAGCTTTACAGAAAAAGGATCAGGATATTGAAAATGCTATGAGGTTATTGAATTTATGTAAGTGTGCATTGCAGAACATGAGAGACAATGGTTGGGAAACTCTGTTGCGTAGAGTGATTGAGTTTTGTGTTGATAGACATATTTTAGTTCACAATTTGGAGGATGTTGTAGTAGTAAAAGGTCGACCTAGGCGTGCAGCTCAACATGTGACTTTTTATCATCGCTTTTATGTTGATTTGTATTGTCATGTGATTGACTCAATCTTGCAAGAGTTGAATGATCGTTTTTCAGAAACAACTACTGAGCTCTTTACTTGCATTGCGTGTTTAAATCCAAGAAATTCATTTGCAGCTTTTGATCAAGGTAAATTGTTGCATCTTGCTCAGTTATATCCTTTGGACTTCAATAGTGAAGAACTTTTATTACTTAGACCTCAACTTGACAAGTTTCTTATGTTGGTGAGAATGTATGAAGCTTTCTTTAACCTCAATAACATATATTGTGTAGCTCAGAAATTGGTTGAAACTGGAAGTTACTGTTATTTTCCGTTGGTTTATAGGTTGATCACCTCGGTTTTGATATTACCTGTGACAACTGCAACTGTTGAAAGAGTATTTTCTGCTATGAATTTAATAAGAGTGACTTGCGCAACAAAATGGGAGATGAATGGTTGAATGACGATTTGACTGTTTACGTGGAAAAAGATGTTTTTGTAAAACTTGAGGACGAGACAATATTGCAACGTTTTCAAAATATGCGACCCCGAAAAATGCAGTTGTCTAAGTTTACGGTTACAGAGTAGGGTTTTATTTTATTTTAGTATTTTGGGTTGTATTGAAATATATTTTCATATGTATATACTTTTTACGATTTAGTGCATTTATATATGTATCGAATTATATTTTCGCCTATTATGATCGTTGATTGTCTACGGTCATCGGTGAATGGTTACGAGTCAACGGTCTCCGCCCGTGCTGGGTCCAAATCCTGGATTCGCCCCTGTTCACGGATGCTATAGGCTTTATCAAGTTAAAGGCCTGCAAAAGCCAAATATATCAAGCAGGGTAACCAAAGTAAACTATAATTTATTGTAGTGGAAATCATTTAAACTCCAAATAGGCTTTGCAACCCAAAAAAATAAAAAAATAAAAAATAAAAGAGAAGGCCATGAGTTCCCCAGATCTTAGAATAACATATCTTCAGTATCTAACAATCTTGGATCCATTAAAACTACATTTGATTCTACAGAAATGAAGGCTCCCATTTTCAACCAACAGATGCTGATATACCAGCACCAAACTCAACATCCACAAAACCACTCATTTTTCTTGCCACTGTCATATGCAAACCAGCATGAACAGATTGTATTCAAAATTTTAGACCACCTAATAGCATCAATACGTGCAAGATATTCTATCAGAACCATTTAAATGTCAAGGATAGCATTAAGACGAAATACCAAGTAAGGTTCAGAGATTCTTATGCCAATTGGAACAGATGCCTCTGGATGCCTTTGGAATTTCTAAATTAATACAAAGCACTAACTGTAAAATATATCTGGCTTTTTGAAATTGTTGCATAAGTAGCTTAGATATTCAGATTCTCCAGTTAATCTTTGTGTATTAAAAAGATCCATCTGGTTGACTAACTATAGTTACAACAAAAACAACAAGCAAAGCCTTATTCAAGTAAGCTTAGCACTTCAACAGTATTTAGTAAACGGAAAGTGGAAAGGGTAAGGGTAGAAAGTCAATTGAAGAACCTTCCCACCACTCCCAATACTTTTAAGGAAAGTGTTAATGGCTCTCAACTTTGGGGAGTTTCCCTACAATTACATTTCTAAATCCTAGTTTATTTTCACTCAACTGTAGTAGTCAAACACCAAATTTCTATTATTTTCTTTCTTGTAAGTAAGCGCCTTGACTATTTACAATTTAAAAAGTTGTTTATGAATAACAAATCGCACATATTTCCTTAATATTTCTTAGTGACAAATCATAGTAACATATACTTTAACAACGGCGATATTTGGTAAGTAGATGAAAAAAAATAACAATAAATACAATATCCTTCCCATTTAAACCTAATTTGAGAAAATCCATTGTAGGAATAAGAATCAAATTGAAAAATAAAATTAACAAGGGAATAAATGGGCTAAATCCTAGATCTGGTGGTGATAGAAGAAAAAGTGAAGAATAGAAAACCTTGATAGTGTGCAGTGAAAATAACAGTAAATTCCTCCCTAGTGCAACAATTGCCTATCTTCTTCAATAGCTATTCATCTGCTTCTTGATTTTGGTCTGATTCTTCAACAAACGCCGGCCTTTTTTTAATTTCTCTCTGACAATGTTTCTTGTTTATGGAAAATTACAGCTCTTCACATTTATCTATCACTCACCGTGCGGGGAGAGGAATGAGGGAGGCGTGAATTAGTTTAGGATTAGGGTTATTTTTGGTCCCCATATATAATTTAATTTGAAATATGATGATTTCATTTAAATGAGCCACAATATTATTTGCAACGTTTGATAAACGTTGTTAAAGATAAAACTTTTTGCAACGTTCACCAAACGTTGCTAGAAGTCTCACATTTAGCAATGTTTGATCAAACGTTGTTAAAGGTGAGAATTTTGCAACGTTCACCAAACGTTGTGAAACGTTGCGAAAAGTCACATTTCGCAACGTTTATCAAATGTTGCCAGTCTCACATTTTGCTACGTTTGATAAACGTTGTCAAATGTAAAACCTTCCACAACACTCAATAAACGTTGCTCAAGGTGTCTACCGCAATATTTTTCTAAAAAAACGTTGCCAAAACTCATTTATATTAACCAATGACAACATTCACTTACTAAAATGTTGCCAAAACACCTCAGCAAACGTTGTCTTTTTAATGTTGCAAATGACTATTTTTGTTGTAGTGTTCGTTTTTACCATCACACTCGATCCATTGCTAGGTTTCAAAAAGATCTAAAATGTTTAGATACATTACAACTACTTCATTTTGAGTTGTTTGTAAGAAAACTATCTAAACAAAATATAAAGCAACTATATCTTCGACAATTATTACATTTGGATTCAAGTACAGAATTTTATTTCGTCACCCCGTTTGGGTATCAAAGGTAAAATTCACAATGATTTACCTTGATGGACTTTTGTTGAGTGCTTTTCGAAGTCTTACATTTAAACTCCTAATTGTCATTACCTGTATGAACAAGGAGTTAAACTTGTTTATCGTCCAGATAAAACAACCATTTGAGCATAGAAATCACCAAAGGAGACTAAACCGAAGAACAAAATTCTTATAGATTGTTTCAGAATCCATTTCTTCATCGTGTTGTTGGTACCAATATAGGAAAATACGAGTCTTAGTAAACTGCTCTAAACATTATCATGTATGATACATATAATATTGTTCAATCCTCTTCAATACTGCTTATTGAACTTGCTTTGAGACCCTTAAAAATAATACTTACCATACAAAAAGGTAAGGTTTAAAGTCATCTGCTATATGAATCCTTCTCCAATTCTCAATTCTGTTCATAGCTAACTATTGAAAGATCTAAACAAAACACGAGGCATCCAAATGACATCGAAAGGAAAAGCTAAATTGTGGCAGCTTCTTGTGCCCATTTATGCTTACTAGATATGTTTTTATTAAATTTTAATAAATCATTTTTTATGTGACTATTCAAACGTACTAATTACAAAGATTGGGATAATTAATTCCCATTATCACTATGAATTTTTAAATTTAAATTTATTATCATTGTATCTCATGCTTCAGACCATAAATTAAAGCTAATTAATGAATATTAAAAACAAAAACAAAAAATGCAGTAAAAAAATCAGAATTTCAAATCAAAGTAGAAAATTATAAATTAGTTCAAATAATAAAAAAAAAACTAGAAAATAAATCGAGGCATTAAAACTTACCTATGTGTTGGCAAAACCAGTAGTGATCATTGGGGCAATAATGGTTGGGAAAATAAAATCTACAAACTTCGGGGCCTCGATTTTCTCGTAAAATTCATCAGCTTCGCTCTTATCATCTTCCATGACTACAGAAGTGCCTTAGAATCTATGGTTTTCAATAATGACAATAATAATAGATATGAATCCAAAAATTCTGTCATTTTAATTATTTGATTTTGAGTTGTTTGGGTATCAATGGAAAATGAGGTATAAGATGAGTAAGAATGGAATCTTTGTTTGTTGAAGAGGCAGTAGAGCTAGAGGGCTTTTCAATTTGAGAATAAATAATTTTTGACGTGAATAAATATTCAATTCCTTATGCAATTTTGTTTTTCAAGGGAAGGGCAGTGGTTTTTCTACACTTTTAAATAATTAAATTTTATTTTATTTTTGATTACCTGGTCAAATGCCTATTGGACAAAACGAGATTAATGGATGTCCATTTGAACTCATTCCCCGAAAAAAAATTGTGGGACTCGGGGAGAGAGAAAATGAAAGCTGCCGGTTTTGAAATTTGACTTTTCTTATTTTCCAAAAAAAAAAAAAAAATTTCTAGGGGTCAAGTGACCCCCTAGGCCCCCCGGTCCGCCCTTGGCCACATGGGCTAAATGACATGGAGTGCGGGTTGAAATTCACTTGCTTGTCTACCACGTGGTCATACTTGTAACTTCATTGGGAGAGGCCTAACAATATTATAACCTCGCTAAAAGAGACGTAACAACGACAATAAAAGTCACTCTAAAACTTAACAAGGTTTCTAAGGCATTTATAGTGAAAACCAACATTAAGAAACCAAGTTGTATCGTGAATGATGATCAACTTCGCCCATGTTTTATACACATTAATCTTTTTATTTTTATTATTCTACTCATTTTCAACCACACATTCTTCAATAAAATAATATTTTTCATCAAAATAATAACTTTTCATTCTTTTACAACCACACATTTTCTATCAATCTACTATTTCAAAATATATTCTTCCAAAATAATATTATTGTCGTTTGAACTGTTTTTTAAAGTTTCATGCACATACATAATTTTCACGAGTAACAGCAAAATTTGAACTCCGAATTTTTGTCTATAGCCGATTGTTCGATTTATCCAGCATGAAAAAAATATATTATATACAACAAAACTTCTACGATATTGCAAAATTTAATAATTCTTTGAAACTCCCAACTATAAGAATAATTATTCCAATCTAGTTGTTTGCTAATTAAGTTATCAATTGATTTGTCACGTCAACATTTATGTTATTCCAACAAGATAAAATGGCCACATAAGCCAAGACAAACTCCAGGACATAGTTCGAGGGATAATAATCTCAATTATCACTGAACTTTGCTTATTGATTTCCACCAAGTCAGTTAACTTTAAAAACTACCACGTTCATCATTGAACTTTAAAATATGCGGTCACATCCATCATCCATTGAATGGCTACTAGAAAAATGGACGGAAGGAATTGCTAACATGGCTAACGACCATTTTTCTAATAGTCGTTCAATGGATGTAACTTGCATATTCCAAAGTCAGTGATGAACAAGATAATTTTTAATGTTTAGTTATCCAATGGAAGCCTTAAGCAAAGTTCAGTGATGATTGAGATTATTAACCCTAGTTTAGGCCACCAGAGGGTGGTTCTCCACATGGAAGAGCAAGCGCTCCATAAAGTTAGATGATACCAATTCCAATGGAGTGATTGACGAGAATGCAGAAGGAACTAGATCTAAGAATTGTCACTCAAGCATCATAGAATCCTTAATTTAGTACTTACTGTGAATAGTGGTTTTGTAAAGTAAATAATTATTTATGAACTATTTGAACTTTGAAATGTCTTCTATGTTCATGTGAAAGGTTTTGTGCAGAACGTTTGAGCAATAAATTGCTGTTTCATGAGATCAATTTTTTTTGTTTTCATAAAAGACGTGATTTTCGACAACCTGGAAATCATTTCCTGATCAGCCAGTCTAGCACTCCTCATCTGCTACCTGCGCCTTAGCTCCAAGAACCTGTTACCAGTAGCAATTGAACAAAAAACAAAAAAAACAGGGGATGGAATAAAAGGATAGAGTTGTAAGCGAAAACAATATCAAAACCGAAGAATAATCAAACGAGAAATAAAGAATGAGAACCAAGGGAAATTTGTAAGACAGTTTTTGGCTGTTACAAAGAAAAACAACCTAGTTAACCACCAAACTACCAAGGAAATAATATCTAGACTTGGGAAAAATAGTGGAAAACAATATGACAATATTTCCACGTCTATAACAATACTGTTGCACTATTTATGTTCTTATGTGATACAGTTTACAATCTATAAATAATCAGAATTGAAGCAGGATTTTGTGGAATTTATGGGTTTTTTTCCCATGGAACACCACTGTAGATTGCAGTTTGTACAAGGATACCAGATCTAGCCATAATAGAACAAATATCAGTTATAGCTAATCTGTCTTGCTTGTGATAATATATCCAAATCTACGCCCACAATTCAGTATACAGCCACCAAGAGCATCACAAAAGTGAATGCAAAGAATATATATGAAAATAAGGCTGAATCTTGGGGGGCAGCAGAACTAATATAAAGCTGCCCCTGAACACTGTAGATCTTATATACCACTATTTTTCACGTGCGAGATTAGATAGCTAACCGTCTTTGAGGAGGGTCTTCCTTTCACCAGTGCCCTGAATATCACACATGAAAAGAGACATTGTGATTAAAATTTAATTAATGATAGAAGCCTATTCTTTTTCTTGAGGATGGCAGGAGACCTATTTCTAGATATCGTCTTCGTTTCTTCATTTATCCATATTTATATTCATTGGTCATTCTTTGTTACATCTTTTTCTCGTCAATTAGCTAAATCAATAATAATCACCAATCTTAGGAAGCTACCTCAACACTTCCAGATAATGAAGATAATGCCTGCCTGCACGTCTCAATTTCAAACTGTTCAATCTTCAAACATCAATGAGAGGAGGCGGAAGTTTCCAGTAATTCCATTGATTAAAGTCCTCCTGAAACCGAGGGAAAAATGAAGTGGATCAAGTAAAAACAGAAGAATGCACATTAAGGCGTGAACATTTTTTACGTTTTTGTCTCCGTAAAATAATGTAACAAGTTAATGACATGCAAGGATATGATAAGGGTTAAATAGCAAAACAAGAATCGAAACCACGAATCACGTTCAACTCCCAGGTGCATAAAGAAAGAATAAGAATAACATGTTTTGCAGAAAATTATTCAACGAGTGACATTGGTAATAAGTTCAACCGTCAAGTAAATAATGCAGAGAAAATATTGATAATGAGCCCTGTAAAAATTATATAGAATACATATTCTTGAGCACAAGGAGGGAAATTAATGTCCTTGAAAGTGACTGGATGTAATACTTTGAAAGTAGTACCCAGAAAGTGAGAGTCAAACCTGCTCAGATGATGACATGGAAGGAAACATGCCATGCACAAGGTCAAAAAGAGACGTATATGATTTGGTATGAGTTCGCCGGTTTACAACAATTTCACCCTGTAAATATTTCCACAGATTTTTAGATGAAATTTCCATCCGCAGAAAGAATTTGTACAATTTTCACCATCATTTCTTAGAACTACCTTCGGATTTATGATAAATATTTTTCCTCTAGGGATTCCAACCTTCAGGTAGCTAAACTCATCAGTGTCTCTGTTTCCAAAACCAGCATAGAAGGGATTTCTATCAGAAGGAAACAATGCCCTAATATCCTGCAAAATTGGAAGAAAAATTAAGTTCAAGTCTGTCCTCATGTTAATTATGAAAAAAATGTATACAGTTACCTAGCCTCCTCCTGTTAAGTCACTTGTTCTAAAAGCTTAAGCTATGTAGGACGGCCATAATTAATCATTTAAATCTTATCTACAGCAACCACCCTCATATGTAGGCATAGTCCATTTTTTTTTTTTTTTTTTTTTCCCATCAAAGCTTTATATGTGCACAATTTCATTTGAGCCTAGGATCTTTGCCTCCATATTAGAGCCCGACAAGCTCAAACAAACAATTCAATTTGTCTAAAGCTTAAATAAGCAATCAGATTCCTAGATTGGTGTTCTAGAATGGGGGCATGGAAAAATCCGATATTTGTAATAGATAAAATAAACAACCAATGTATAAGGACTAGGGCTATTCCACTTAACAAGGTTGAACTTTTCATATAGAATTTCAAGACTTAATAAATATGGCATTTTCTTTCTCATAGACACATTCAAGTTAATTGAGTTTTAGAACACACAATTGACACGGAGAATAATGGTCAAAACAGTAAATATTTGCTGAAATAGGTGGTAGACCTAAAAACTCTTAGATTAATTCATAAAGCATATATTGATCTCCACTCACATTGGAAATGTCAAAGTTTTCCTACGTGTTTTCTTCATTATTTCAATATTTATTACAACCAACAAATTTTACCGCGAGAGAAAAGGGGGGGGGGGGGGGGGGGGGGGGTAGGGTATTTAATCAAAAAATGTCAAACAGTTCCCCCACAGAAAAGAACTACTGCCGAAGCTGGAATTGCATGCTAAAACTATAAGTTATTTAAGGATGGGAATAGAAAATTTAGAACTGTTAAAAGCTCAAGTGACCTACTTTGAGTAACGCATAAACTAGCTGCCCAAGTTCAAAACTTCACCCTTGAACCTGCTGCTATAAAACACTTCTAATATATTACATCCATCGTTTTTGTCCTACATTCAACCATACATTCCTCAACTCCACATTTTTCCCCTCTCGTTCTATCGCAATTCCCTGTGCAAGCTACAGTACAAGGACCCAGGTTGGAGCTATACTTATCTTATTAATAAAAAGTAGAAATCCCTTTCAGATATCAGACTAAACACCACCACACAACCACAATTCCAGCATGATAATGACTGAAATAAAGATATCCAAATCTAAGCCACAAGTTTGATTCTTGTGCTGTTCATTTCCCGTTCTTTCCTCTATCTTTTTTTTTTTTTTTCTAATCATTTACATTTTTGTTTCTCCTCTTTACCCTGTTGTACTCCCAGTTCATACCACCATATTCAAAATTAAAATACAAAACACTTGATGATAAATTACACAGTTCCACAATTTCCACTCGCAAAGTCCTGATTCTCACTGTGATCATTAGTATGCTCACCTATCCCGGTGATTGATGTATATGGTTGAGATTATACCTCTTTACCCAAAAAAAGTAATTATTTTCTTTCTATTTCCCTCCTTTTCTCTCTTTAGCAAAAAAACACAAACAGAAGACATACTCACGAGTGAATCTCCGCAAATGAAGAGAGTAATGGAAACTGGAGCAAAACTATGCAAATAGAAATAAATGTTGGGACCGAAAAGACGATTTTAAAGGTTGAGATGTGTTTTCAAAAGGTGCTAAAGGTTAAGGACTAATTGTGAAAATTTTCCAAAGGAAACAAATATTGTGGCTGCTGGGATTTGAACCCAGGTATGTGCAACCTAAAAAAGTTAACTTTTACCACTAAGCTATAAACACATTCAATAAACTAAAGTTTTTATATTTAATATGTTTATCAGTAGTAAGTATCAATTTCCCAGAAGCCACCAATCTAACTAGTTGAAGGGATACTAAACATAGCAAACACAGTGAGCAAATTAAAACAGCAAATCTTTAAAGGACATCTTATGAGTGTTCTACACTCATGATATTTATGTCACTTAATTCATTATTTTGTTATCTTTGAGAGAGTTTTAGGTCGTTTTAATGTGTATTTTGATATTGTGATATAAATTAATGAAATTGAAGGAAATAAGTAAAAGTTGGCAAATTGGAGAAACGGACTAAATTGTAAGAGATCCAAAATTCAGGAACTAAAGTGCAAATACTCCAAAGTTGTGTTGAACCTCACAACGAAGATTCGAGAGTGCTTGGAGTCAATTGGATGAAGAAAGAAATCAAAGGGATCAAATATAATCAAAGTATGATCATATATCAATTTTCAATCGAAAAAGTTATACTCCAGATTTGTAGTCTCATATTGAAACTCATTTTTAATATAGCAAACGTTTGAATTAGAAAATGATATCTGAAGCAAAGTTGTAGCCCTTTGAATCAGCTTTTCAAATCATCTTGAATCACCTCAATTGGATATCAGGAGAAAAAGTTATGATAAAAATACTGAAAGACGCGCAGTGTTGTTTCCACCCAAATACGGGCGCCAAGGCACCGTCATTGCTTAAAAAAAAAAAAACAGAATCATGAGCGCCAAGGCGCCCAATATGGGTGTCGAGGCGCCCCCTGTGCGAGAAATAGGTTTTTGATATTTTTAGACTTTTTTCTTGGCCCAACACAACTCCAACCCTTCCAAGACTTGAAAATACTATAAATACAACCTTTAAGACCTAATTTTAGGGGGGAGAACTATTCAAGAGGCAAGAGAATTCAATACACAATTGAAGAAGGCAAAGTGGACATAATTTAAGAAATCAAAAGGAGACAAGAACAACATCAAGAAGATTGAAGATCTATCCAAAAACTAGTTTTTCTATTCTCTTATTTATGTTGTTTATTTTGAATTGTATATATTTCATGTTTCTTATCATGAATTAAACTATTTTTTTAGGGTTTGATTGTAACCAAAACTTAAGAGTATAATTTGATTTGATTTTTGTTATTTTTATGAAATTTTCAATTCCGTTTATTTGTGTTATGATTTTAATACTTTCAATTAATTGACCACTAATTGAATGAGTAGATGTTAGTCAATTCCGGCACTCGAGAAAGGGGAATTTAGGCCCGATCTTAAGATTAACACAACATAAATTGTATAGGTTTCGAGAGAGTATAAGATTTATGAAGTTTACTCCATAAAAGAATCATGAACTTGATAATTTCTAGATTTTAATTCGAAATAGAGATTGAAATTAATTTCTAGGATTAATTTTTATCCGCACTCGAAAAAGGAGGTAGAATTACATTAGGGTTCTTGCTTATAAACATGAAAAATTGATTAGAGATAACTAAATTTTTTAGAATCATATTTGATATTTAGGTGAAATCATAACCCTGTGTTTCCTCACTTGATTATTCTTCTAGCTTGCATTTATTTGTTGAATTCATCACCATCTTAGTTTTAAAAAAAAAAAAAAAAAAACTGATTATAAAATTCATTAATCTAGATAAAATAGAGGCTATATAATTATGGTACTTAGTATAAAATCAAATATCAATCCATATGGGTTCGACACTCTTACTCCAATACTATATTACAAAACTTGATACCGTACACTTGCGGTATAAATCACGTTGCATAAAACGCGTGACATCTTTTTACAAATAATAGTATCATGCATGAAGAAAATCAGAAGAATCAGCTAAAATATGAGTAGTTTTGTAGTCATGTGTATTAATGGTGAATTATAGTGAAAACATTTTCTATCATTTTTCTTAAACATGCACCGAGCAAATAATATTGCAAGATCTTGACTCAAGCAACTTACAATCAAATTACATTTCTTATTTTCATACAGAAACAGAGTACTACATATAACTCATAGTTTACAGCAAAACATGCTTGTAAGAGATCTAAAATGATACACATAGGGCAATGCATTTGGCCTGTATTTTTACATACTCAGTGGCTCAAATAATTATATCCCTAGGAAATAGAAATGGATGCATCAAGGTTCAGTTACGGTAAGTGAAAATTAAGTCACTGACCTCCAAGCAAGCAATTTTGAATTCATGAGGAGCTCTTCTAACAACTGCAAAAGCAAAGTAGAGGCTTTCTCAAATC
This sequence comes from Fraxinus excelsior, assembly GCA_019097785.1. Classification (NCBI taxonomy): domain Eukaryota; kingdom Viridiplantae; phylum Streptophyta; class Magnoliopsida; order Lamiales; family Oleaceae; genus Fraxinus; species Fraxinus excelsior. Next base: position 8,272,816 of record CM032642.1, read on the forward strand.
ATAAAAGCAATAGTACATGGTTTACATCCTCAAAGTTGTAATAATTGAGTTTAAAGTGAAAATACTTTTTTCTAAACAAATGTATGTAAAGCAAGCATATCAAAATAGCTAATAATAGAAAGATGATTTTGCTAATTTTTTAGTTGCCAAAACTAAAAACCTTAAATATATTGAGATATGAGATCCTAAAGGGCCTATTGCACTTCGTAGAATTTACAGTTTGGAAGAAGGATAATTTTTCTAAAAAATAAGGGTAAAGAGGCACCAAATATCCCCTTGAGCTCAGACATTAACCTTTTTCGGTAGATATGGCTCAAACTCCATCAATCTGGAGTCAGCTCCAGCTTGGCAAAAGTTTGTGAGATAGATAAGGTGAACTGCTACTCATCTCACCTTTGGCTCACATGTTCACGAGTTGAACTCAGCTCGTTCAAAGGTTGGTTAAAACTACAGAGACATGCACCAGAAGTTTTCGAGAATTTCAACATAGCGACAAAAAACCAGGGAAGAAAAATCTTCAATAATTCTAGATGGCTACTCAAAACCTTTTACAAAAAAAGTCATTCACTCTCCAAATTGTTAACGATAAGAAGTGAGGCCTCTTAAAAGTTCACAAATTAAGTTTAAATTACATGCAGGGGGGAACCACATATACTGTTCATATGATATGTGAGGGTAATTGAGCATAGGTTAAGGTACAGTTCAAAGGTTTCATAAAATTAGTTAACAAGGAGATCTTCTATAGAAGCCATTTAAATGCTTGGGAGATTGATTGAGAAGTATAGAGTAAAATAGAGATCTGCATGTGATTTTCATTCAAATAGAAAAAGCTTATAATAGGAAGTCTAGAAAAGTGTTATGGTGTGTACTAGAGAGAAGGGAATTATGTCAGATATGTCAATATTATCAAAGATATGCATGACAAAGCAATCACTAGCTTCCGATGTAGTACCCGTTGTACCAAAATCTAACTTTTAAGTCCTTATCTTTTCACCTTATGGATGATCTTACAGGACATATTCAGGACAAGCTCTCTTGGTGTATATTATTTAATGAAGGTATAGTTTTAATTGATGAGACTTATTTGAGTTGCGCTCAGAGGCAGAGCTAGGAATTTATTTCAGTGTGGGCATAACTTAATTAAGAAAAAGAATTAAACGAGATAATATAGCATGCTCGGCTTAAAAAACAAAAAAAACTTAAGTTGCTTTTAAGTTATTTTATCCCCCAATATGTTTAGATAATTTGTTTCTTTTTGAAGTTAAAATAATTTCTTTTTTATAAGAATCAATTATACTTATTTGCAACTTTTATCAACAAAAAAATTATTTATTTGAAACTTAAATACGACAACTTTTTAAGCTTAGCAAAACATGCTCATAAAATTAAGTTAGTTTAGTTGGCTTAAACACCACGTGGCTAGCCAAACATGTTCTAACTTCAGTTTATGTGGAAACTTACTGACCAAAAATTATCACCCAACGCTAGAAACACTTTGATTTTCTGGATTCCTCTTTCAGAGAGAGATACCCAATGAGAGAAAAGTCCAGGAGGAGGAAATAATTCCAGTATAAGGTTTTTTTCCCCCTTATACAACCATGTTAAATTTCCAGAAATTCCTCTGACTATCGTTGTAAGTGTAGGCTGAGTGCAGCTGTGTCTTTTATTTGGAACTTACCTTCTCTCATATTATAATGCATATGGAGCCCAAACCGGTGAAGCTCAACAATGAATTGTATTACTTTTCTAGTCTAATTACCTTTCTGTTCAATGTGCTTTCTTTAAAAAGTTGATTGTGTTGGTACAAAATTGGTGTAAACTCAACAATACAAAGCAAGTTTCTGACTCAATTAGAAGCCATGGATTGTGTTGGACAAGGAAAACCAGGCATCCCTGCAATATGGATGGGGCCAACCCTCACTAAGCCAGAATGGGATCGGCCCCTGGTTACACTGGATGAGTACTTTTGAATCAAAGCCTCTGCTTGGTTTAGCTAAAAATTGATAAAAATCTAAGTCAAACTCAACAATTAATTTCAACCGCACATTTCATGAGACACGGCTCTTATCAACTTTTCAACCACACGTTTTAACAGTTTTTATCGACATCTACTAAAAATTTGATTTTTAGAAAAATTAAACATGGGATAAATGTTTCATGTTGGGTAGAATTGATCTTCTTCAATTCCTCCATCGTTGAAATTATAGAACAAATTACTTTAAATAATCACTTTTGGTGAGTGTGGGACCACACGATTTAATTACAGTAATTCTACTATTATCCTTATTCCTATTATTACTAAAGTGTTGCATGAATTCAATAAGAAGCTCTTAAGGGCAAAAGGGCAGTACTATAGAACAAATTGTTAGACCTACTATGCACTATTATACAAAGTGCTAGGCTGTTAACGGAGAAAATTCAAATAAGATGAAGGTATCCCTAATGAGGATGCTAAGATGGATGTGATGGCATACTAAAATGGATAAGATAAATGAAAATATCTGTGAACAAGTGTGTGTGGTACCGATTGAGGATATATTAAGGAAATGATGACATAGGTGGTTGAGACATATTTTGTGTAGACCTAAAGAGGCCTCTCGTCATTGCTAAGGATTAATTTACTTCAAAACTTCGAATAGATCTAACAATGAACCAAAATGAGAAGCAGAAGAGGATTAATATAGCTGACCCAAATTTATAGACGAAAAGTTGAAGCATTAGGAAAGCATGGATTTGAGGGAGCCTGAGAAAATACGTGAGAAAATTAAGTTTTGGAAGCAGATGCATTGAAAATCAAGACAGTACAAGCTTTGGTAGCCCTAACCCTACCTCTATTAAATTATGTGACAAGATCAAGTAGACCGTATTCGAAGACGGAAGGACACACGAAACTAACTTGTCATGTCGTTGCTAAGAATATTATCTGGTTTTGATCTTACAGTCGGTTCAAGGATGAACTGAATGGACAATGGAAAAAGATTTATATAGCTGGCTTGATTCTCATATGGAATGTTATAACCGTGTCATGGCTTTCGATGCCTATTATAGTAGTCCAATGATGTGTCTTGGAAAACTTCCTACCATGATAACAAAATACGAGCTGCATAAGAGGAAAAGTAAGATACTAGAATGAAATGATTAACCAAAGAGATAAAAAAATAGGGACCTTCTCGAAATAAAGAAGGAAAGAGTCCATCTGGGGAGATTACAACAGGTCCATCTGGTAAGGCCTTTCCATTCTGAAAGAAAAAGATATAAATTTAACATATTTTGGTTTTAAAACTAGCAACTCTAATTTATGTTTTCTCAATTAATATATATCTCAAGATCGCCAAAAATTACCTGCTTGAGATTAAATAGGAATTGTCTGGTATGGTAGGCCTGAGAAATTGAACGTGCGCTTAGAAAAAGTAACTGATATCCATTCTCCTGCACCATGCAAATATAAAAGAACATTATGCACATAATCATATAAACCCATTCTTCAATTATTAGTGATAAAAATGTACTCTCTATAATAAGAATATAATATTTTGAGTTATTAATAATTGTTGTCGACTATCACTATACATGGAAGTAAATGGACCTTGATTGCTGAGAAGAGATGTGCAACGCCTGTCTGCGACCAATCCATACCAACCCAGGGCATGACCTGTCCTAGAAGATCCGATCTGTAGTAGATATGCAATCATAAGATATCAGATAAGGGCAGGAAAAAAAATTTGATATCGAATATGTGAGTGCTTGTGACACAATTGTTATTGATGAGATAGAGAAGAATTACACCAATCATATTATGACTAATTTAATCAGCAATACAGAGTCGTCGTCCACAAAGTAGGCTTTACTCAGCAATTATGTGAATTTAGAATGAAGACCGGAGAAATCATATTTCCTTATTCTAAGGAGACGTGTACAAATAATTAAGAGAAACATAACTCAGTAAAAAATTTCCTCAACAATTTGATATATGCAAGTAAAGAGCTATGCATATGTATAAATTTTACCATAAAAAGAAGAAAGGGAAGGAGAGGGCAAAAACACTTTAAAATACCACTGCTGACAGCGACTATGGAGCTTTAATTCACTATGACAATAATAAAGAAAATGTCCAGGAAAAGGAATAAAAAAAAATCAAGAAAACTTAATAAAGCGTGATACTGACTGCAACTGAACCAAACAAAGTATATAAATCTAATGCAATCAATAAGTGTTATTAGATGTCCCGCTTTATTGGGCTGAAAACTAAATGCAGCATCAAGGAGTACATGTATGACAAAAGAGAATGCACAATAAGAAGTTTCCAGAACATAACATACTCACAAGAACCAGATATGTGGTCTTATGCCAAACAACATTCACGTAGAAAGACTGAGCAAAATTTCACAAGAGAGGTTAAAAAGTAACAAAACATGGCTCACAAATGATTGTCAAACGTACCATATAGAGAACCTTAATGTTAACTTCCTCCCTCAATCCAATACAACTAAAGTCCAATAACATATTGGTAGAGTTGGACGCACGATCGGTCACAACTTTAATATTTTTTTTTTTATTAATAGTATTTTGGCCTTTTAGTTGTTATTGGGGTTTTAGGGAGAATATATTTAAGTATCTTGTTCCTATAATGTAACTTGATTTTTTATGAATATTAATAAAACATTGGACATTATTCTTCAATTATCCACCCAATCGTTAATTTTTGCATGAACGTGCATTTTTAGTTCTGTATTTGTTCTTGTTTATGCTTCAGACCGGTCTACATTCCTAACAATAAATCGAGGACACATTAGAGGTCATGGTGTCAGGGCTGATAAAGGAAATGTAGAGATAAATTAATAAAAATCTGCTAATAGGCTATAGCTTTAGCACACAGGTGGCTGGATTGAAAGCCCATCAACAGTTGATGGCGGGGGACCTCTATGGCAATGTGCAAAAGCATGAGCTGGTGGCCATGGCATGCACACAGCGGCGAGGCAAGGCAGCACAATGGTAAGACTAATCACAGGCTTGACAGTGTAGATAGAGTTGTTGACGGAGGACTCAAGAGTAGTGAAGGTTCTAATGGCCGATGTGCAGCTATCGATTATGTAACAGGCAAAGCAACTATCACGAAAGACAAATATTCAGATTGTTGCGCGGATGTTGAGTTGGAGTCCAACACTGATTTTTTGCTCCTATTACTCCGATTGGGAAGCTGATTCAGGTGAGAATTCGTTTTTGACATGGAGGTCGAGATGTGCCAATTGGAAGGGTACAAAATATGGAGACATGTTGGATATAAAAGACAGATACAAATGGACCAACAACCCTAACTTGGAGATGAGAGGTTTGTGGTCAATGGACTAGGCTGTTAATGAAACTCTTGAAATAGATGGTGCACTCCGTACTGCTTTGAAGCGGGATGGTGATGAAGTTAGTGGACCGAAACTTAGTATGAAGAATAATAGACCCAGTGCATTCATTTGGAGTAAGCGAATAAAGGGATAAAACTTAGGCATGTTGTTTGATTGGAGTTTGTAATTGATGTTGGTAATGCAGTATTTGGATTCAATAATCAAACTGTAGTACTTTTGTAGGCATGAGTCAAGCGTTGAGATTGTCAAATTTGTGATAAATAGTGTCAAGTCTAATGCTTGAATTAATGAACTAGTGGAGGAGATCTAAAGTAACATCGATTGAACAGGGATGGATATTCGACATATTCAAGTTGCTGATTTAGCTGGGCCTAAAGATTTAAATGGTACAATGCACAATAATGTAATGGGTAGCTTAAATCAATTCAAGTGTCTAGCTCAGCTAAGGGTTTTCATTGCTTTCTTACCAATGTAATTGTTGTTCCGAGATGTCAGATATGAAAACATGGCACAAGATTTAAGGACACATCTTCACTAATCCAGGGGAATAATGGAGTTGGAAGCACCGTTAGTCAAAACTTGTATTTAACTTTATTTCCTTTTTTATGTTTATTTTATTAAGTAAAATTAGGTTCTTTCGTTATCATTACTATTTAGGTTATTTTGGTCTTTTAGTCGTTATTAGGGCTTTAGATTTAGGGTATATTTAAGCACCTTGTTTTCCTACAATTTAACTTGGTTGCTTACGAATAACAATAAAAATATTGAAGATTGTTATTCAATTATCTACCCAATAGTTAATCTGTGCACGAATGTACATTTGTAATCCCATAGATCTTGTTTACTCTTCCACCTACATCGCATACCTACTCTTGGATACCATATTGGGGCAATAAAATTCAATGTTGAAGTCCAGGCTAACTTGTTTCTCAATAAGAAACTTCTAACATAGGCAAGAAACTTTTGTAGTAAGAAAATGCTCATTCTGATAGTAAAGTACTTTTTCACAACCCAAATTCTAACCGTACCTCACCAAATTCTTCTCTTCCTTTCTTCATTCCTATTGGAATGCAACTCACATATATCTTTTTTTCCATACATTACTGGCTCCAGGTCGTTTCACAAGCTTCTCACTAGTTTAGGAAACTTACAGTCATATAGTACGAGGAGCACAAAATTACAGTAATATCAATTTCTAAATGAATCTACTTCAAGATCTATTTATTAATTATCATGGATCTAACCTTGGAATTTACATTTATTTGGTTTAATTATTTACCATCTTTAAAGTTCAAGGTAGAATGGTATATTTCATTTTCAATACATATATAAGCTTTATTTTAAAAAGCTTTTATCATACACAAATATTTATACTTCACTATATTCTCAAAATTAAGCCATTTGCCAAACAAAATTAAAAAAAAAAAAAAAAATCAAGCTGTCAGGTAAAAGAGCAATAACAGACAATCCACTCTGGACTGCAAATTTATAAGCCTAAATAAAGAAAGAACTTGCACTTATTTTCTGAATAAAACAATTGTTATTAGATAATGAATATCAGCCAATTCCTTGTACACCCAGAAAAGGTGACAAGGTTTCATGGGATCCAATTTACAGATATAACAACATGCTGTTGCTAGGTCCTCAATTTTCATAGTCAGATAATTTACATTGGACACAAAGACCAAAAAATTTATAACTGAGACTTAAAAATAGAAGAGTTGTGAGATCTTGCAAATCAATTTACTACTCTCATATTCAGATCCCTTTCTTTTATCATCACAGGGGAGGGTGGATTGAACAATTGATTTGATTGAGCAAATGCCAATTCCATCTCTCATCTTTTGAGCAAGATTAACAGAACCAGTGGTCATTAATTTAGCCTCCAAATAGTATACAATAACAAGAAGTTGTCTGCAGCTAGATCCTGATAAATTCCTATAGACACAAAGACACACCTTAGATAATGACTAAACTACCATATTTATGAACATATCGAATCCTATATTACACTAACAACAGAATAATGATCTCATCTCCAAAGTATTCCTATACAATCTTAATCATACCTGCTTCCATGAAGTCAGAAGTAATTTATCACATTTCTTATTACTATGACAAACTGAATCTTTTAAACAATAATAACGGGTAATGAATTATAATGTCGGCAAAGAATCAAGAATCCCTTCAAAATCACCTCCCCAGTATAATGTTTCAAGAACTTGCATTGGTTGAAACAGATCATCCAAATGCCAAATGAACTTATCATTTCTACAAGACAAATACTATATAGGACTGCTATAATTTGATTTTGAGGTAGTATAATAATCTCAGGGAAGAAAAGATAGTAGAATGAAAGAAATCTATACCTTGTAATTGTTCCATCAACATCAGATATCACAATTTGAGTGTCCCATCTCCACAAATAAACTCGGGCTTCAACCTGGACGTGCAAACTTTAAATAAGCACCGAAAGGCATTAAGACATATGCAGATAAGTTGACATACATAATCAGAGATAAACATACAGATGTTAGATGAACAAATAGAAAGGAAGGTCATAGGGGAAAAAAATGCTCAAGCTTCAAAGTGAAATTTCCATTACAACAGTCAAAAAGAAGTGACCTGTTGCTTCCCCAGCATTGCAGTCGAGAAGGTAAATATCACGATGTTCCTCCCTACTTTTAGATTTAAGGACGCCAGTTGTTCAGATGTTGGAGTCAGCGTCTTTATTTTCTTCTTATTTACCTTCAGATTCGGTACATCATTTTCTCCCACCATATCATCTGTGGTCCTCAAAATATTTTTAACATCATCAATTTCAATGCCATCCATAGCTGTCTGGGAAACTTGCACACTTCTTGATCTCTTAAAAGAAAAGGACCAACTTCCCCTGCTTCTGCTCAAGGGATCAGTGGATCTAGGTGCATTTCCTGCAAGAGTTCTACTAGTCAACAAATTATGGCTTTAATTTGCATAACACAAAACATATACATCCTTGTTTCATGAGAACATGGTGATTCAAACTGACTACCATTTCGAACATGAGCTAATTATCCTTTGCTGCAACAGGAAACTGGATAAGTAGATCTAGTTTTTCCAAATTTCAGCATCAAATGCCAAGAACTACGAGCCATCTTCCCCACATTATGATTGTTAATAGAATTTAAGTACGTAAGCACTTTATGAACTTACATTTGGGGGGTGAAATGGTAGACACACGAGACTCAAAATCTCGTGCTAAAGTGCGTGAAGGTTCGAGTCCTCTTCAAGGCATAATATTTTATATCAGTCTAAGACATGTCATTTTTTATCTTCTTTGTTTTCTTTATTGTCATAGCCATATACATCAACATATATAAGTCCTTGTTCTTTTATGTTCATTGTGCTCATAAACAGATTTCTATTATATAAACCTTGCATTATTTAGGATTTTTGAAGTATAACTTTTTGTATATATGACCTGGTCATTAAGGACGTGTTCGGTAAAGATTAAAATCGGATTAAAATTTAAAGGATATATATGTGGCTCTCTTTAACAGCTTAAGTTTTAGACCAACTCATTCAACAAGGTGTCAGAAATAAACTCTAAATCAAATGTAAAAGAAAACTGTGTTATGAGAAGAATTCATATATACAAGCAGAAATCGATAACATCATGATTTCTCTAAATAAACATATCAACGCAGGAGATCCCTAATATGCAAAACATCTGAATTATCTATACTGAACTGAATATAGTTCTTCAGGTGTATCTCGGTACAGAACACAGTGAATTTAACATCTACTGATGCATGTAGACTAATAAAGCTTCCAGAGCCAATACAGGAATGTTGAATAGCAATTTTAAGAGAGAATCATAGCCATGACGGTGGGAAAGAGGAAAGAAAATCATGAAAAGCAATATATCACTAGCTGCTTCATTTACAAAGTTGAATGAGAAAGTATCAGATGCCACACAGCTAACAAGTACAGTTTTCACCAGCTCCACAACCCCAAAAACTTTATATGTTTCGAACAGCATTAAAGTTGATAAATAAAAGCATTTTCTTACCAAAGGGTGGATTTGTAGGTCCCTCTTTTAGCTCCTCCAGAACTTTGATATCTTTAGCTCTTGATTGTGCTCGAGGTAATCTGAGATTATTATTTTTACCTGACTTTATATCTGGACATGATGACTGGTTAAAAGAATGGTCAAGATCACACATATCTAAATCATTACTGAGAGGCAACATATTAGGCAACGATCTCGCCATTCTTTCATGTTCCTTGGAATGAATTTCGGTGGTTGTGGTAATGCTAACATTGCTAGATATGGTTCTCAACTTACTTCTTGATTCTTTAGCATCATTTGCAATATCATCTATAACAGATTTGTCTCGATAAAAAGAGGCATTGCATTCTGGCAGAAAAGACTCATTCACTCCATTGGACACCATTGGTGAAATTGGAGGATAAGTTTCTTTTTCATGATTTGGATAAATGGTGTCCATATCTCTGGCCTTGCTGAAATTAAAATCATCCAGATCACCAAAAAGGAGTTGTTCTTCCACTGAAATATCTGACATTGGGATTATAGGAATGGCCCCATCACTAGTTGATATTTGAGGATAGCCCTGAATTCGCGAACATGATCCATACTTGTTTGTTTCATCTTCTTTCCAAACAGTTCTCTTTTCTTTATTTGGACAATCAGAGTTGCTAAAACTGGAGATGATTAAACCACCAAGCGGCTCAATTTCCTCAATGAAATCATTTGATGGCTGTAGAGAAACTACTTGACGATGGGATTTAGTTGCATTGCTTTCTAAAGTGGAGTTCAAAGAACTTCCTTCAGCCTCAGAATTGTTTTCATCAAGAAAGAAACTGAAATGATCCTCAATACCTAAACAGTCTTGAAGGTTTAAAGGTTCTTTGTCAAATAAAACATCAGTTTCTTGTCCAGACTGTACCGTGGATGTTAACACTGTTGTAAAATGCATAGCTTTAGCACCGACTTCTCCACATCCTTCACAAGAAAAAGTGCCATTTGATTCCTCAGCAGCATCATTCAACCCTACTTTTGAGCTCTCACAAGTTTCATTACAACAAAACGATTGGATTCTATATATTCCATTCTCCTCCTTGGCAAAACTGGTGTCTGACGAACCATTGTGCTTCTCAACAGAGTTTGAAATTTGAGATTCAGGAATTGTGATCTCGGACTTGATAGTCTCAGAATTCCCATGATAAAATGCATTAGCTAAATCCAATATCTCAGTCATTGTCGATGCTTCTGAATTTGATACTTGAGCATCTTCTTTAACATTTGCAATCGATGTGGATGCTTCACTGACATACACTGAAGTTAAGCATGAGTTTTCTCCATCATTTTCCTCAACAGTGTTTTCCAGATTTTGATGGCTGGAATTATGAATAATGCCAATTTCATTATTCAGAGAATCATTGTCTAGGAAATTCTTATTGACTTCAACTTTTGATTTATCTTGAGCAGAAAACCGAGAAGTGTTGTCTTTACAGTGCCTGGAAGAGGCAACATTAGTAGACCAATTCAACTCCAAAAGATCAGCCGCAATCTCAGCACGCTCCAAAGAATTTATCCGAACAACACCGGATCCATCTACTTCCTCCTGAATTCCACACTCTTTCATTGATTTTCTCCCAAAAACAAGGCCCAAAATCTGAGACTTGCGAGAATTAGTCCTAACCATGGTATTACTATTTCTGCCATTCAAAATTGAACCAGAAGAATCAGCATCATAATTGTAACTTTTTGATTTCATTGACCTCCTATTCCCTGATTGCCGGTCTGTATCCTCACCCGAAGAGGATGGAGAAGAAAATAATGACGTCCCTTCCTCTACATCCACCTCCCTCAGAAAGTAAGCTTCCCCTTTATGATCCAAGTACATATGGAAATCCGCTTCAACACCATTCACACTAATGTTAACCACCTTCTCTTTGGCCTTCAACACCCCCTGAAACTTCCCAAACCGAACATACCAAGGTGATGATTTATAGCTCCCGTCCGGTTGTTCCACCACAACAATATCTACAGCACCGCCAAATGGGTGGAAGGGCCCAGATACGGTAACTACACTTTTACTGATGTAACTACCTAGCTTCCCCACAGCTTGCATCTTTAAAGAATTCAAAAATCTTAGCTACCTTCCAACTAACAGAACCCTGAAATTACCCTAAAAGCACAATACCAAAACCCATAAAGATGGAACTTTTTAGCTGATATGCCACCTCTTATAATCTCATATAATCGACCCTCCAATATATTTACACTAGAATAAAATTCAAATTCTCGATCCTTTTTTTCCTCCTCTTTTGCTCTTTCTTCGATTTCAAGGACACCCCAGATCACAAGATAAGCAGCAGAGATAAAAATTCAAGAACCCTAAAATTGTCTAACAGAATCAGGTAGGAAAAATAGAATTTTCTCTTGCCTGAATTAAAGAAGTAATAAATTCAAGACGCAATTATAATATTATATACAAGGACTCGTAGAAAATTGATAGTTACACGAGACTAATACGAGACAACAGAGAGAAACGGATCTGTACTATATATGAAATCCAGCTCAAGAAAGCAGTATATTCAAGAATTCAAAAATCTAAAGACAACCCACATGAGAGAGCAGCCGTACAAATAAAACCGCCAAAGAACGAGTGTTGAGAAACAGTTGTCGTGGAGCATATTCCCTTTTAGATTATTCGAATGTTCCACAGAGACAAATCATTGCCTAAATCCTCCGAAAGGAATCGTAATAATTTAACATTACGTATATTAAAAATATGCAATATCGATTCAAAGAAGGGTAGATTTTACGATTTTGTGTGTAGAAACTGACTGAAGGAAAAGAAAAAACCAAAATTGAAAAAGGAGTAAAACGAGTTAATTTAATCAACCCTCCCTCAACTTTAAACTTGTTACCAATTACTCATTCAACTTCAACGGGTTAATGAACGCTCACTCATCTTTACTTATTGTTACACATCCACCACTCACTCGACTCCCGTCTCTTTTAATTAACAGAAAATTACACGTATTCGACGGAGTACCACTTGGCAAACACATATGACCCAGCTCGAATTAAACTCATCTCCCCTATTTTCACGACTTTGTGTTCTAAGATTAAATCTCATCCCATTTTCACGCCATTCCTTCTCACTGGAGAACCTCCAAAAACCGGTCCTCTCAATTTCTTGAAATTAACCCCGAAATCAACGTATTAGGCTTGAGAATTCTTCTCTTGTGGGGATAATGGAGGACATAGGTGACCCAGAAAGCCCTCACATGGAAGATGCATGGTTGGAAGACGAGCAAGAAACACAACATGAAGGTAAACCAGCGAATCGATACCCAGCTCCTTGTCTAGTTGGGTTTAATAAATATGATCTATGTGAAAAATCTGAAATAATAGGGAGGGTGTTGGGTTCTCAAGAAAACCAGAATGTGCACACCCTGCTAATAGCTACATTGATTTGGAAAATATGACTGTATTGTTTTGGTGTAATTTTGGGTGTTTGCGCTTGTAGGAATTACAACAAAATTTATTTTTTGTGCATTTGATGAGATTTTACTCTTATTATAGTTTGCAAATTAAGGACACTACTGTAATAAATCTTTCACATTTTGCATGAATTACTATTGGCACTTAAATGTTGCCCTGTTCATATTTTCCCTATCCACAAGAAGTTCCATATTTGTTTTAATGACATTTTCATTTATATCCAAACATTAACCCTAGTCTTTTTTGCATTCTAGTGATGAATGATGAGATTGAAGATTTGGTGCCACTTGAGTGCTAATTAAATGACTCGGAGGATGATGTGGATGACGGTGGTTTTCAATATCAGAGAAATGCACTGGACAGAGATCTGGTTGGTCAATTTGAAACAACTGGGGAAGATGATAGCTCGGAATTGGACGATCCATATTACGCATATTCTGTGGAGGAGTTGCATACTGATCATTCTTCGGATGAGGAAAATAATTATCGTTTCCCTACGTATGATGCTGAGATGGAGAAGTTTTAATCCACAATTAGAGGTTGGAAAAGAGTTCAAAGACATAGAAGAATTTAAGAAAGCAGTTAGACATCATGGAGTTGTAACTAGGCGTAATTTGAAGTTTACGGCGAATGATGAAAAGAGAGCACATGGAGTGTGCAAAAAAAAAAGATTGCAAGTGAAAGATTTGGGCATCATGGAATAAGAAGAAGGGTTGCGTGCAAATTAAGACGTTCAATTCACAGTACACATGCATACGGGACAGAACAAATAAGCATTGTACAACTAAGTATATTGCTGAGAAGTACATAGAGACTTTCAAGGTTGCACCTAATTGGAAGTCAGAACTCATTATTAAGGTTGTGAGAGATGACCTGAAATTAATAATCAATAGAGTTATTGCATGGCTAGCTAGAAGACATGCGAGGATATTGATTGAGGGCTTTAATGAACACCAGTTTGACCTGTTTTGGTCTTTTGCTCATGAGATTTTGAGAAGCAATCCAGGCTCCACATGTATAGTTACCACGCATGAGTCGAAGTTTCAAGAGATTTATATATGTTTAGAAGCTTGCAAGAGAGGGTTTATAAGTGGTTGTAGGCAACTGTTAGGCTTATATGGGTGTTTTTTGAAAGTGAATTTTGGCGGACAAATGCTTGTTGCCGTGGCACTAGATGCCAATGATTGTATTTACCCTATAGCATACGCAATAGTGGAGACGGAGAATGCTAGAAGTTGGAGATGGTTCGTTAGTCATTTGGGTGAAGATTTAAGGATTGTAAATAGTAACGAATGGACCTTTATGACTGATCGGCAGAAAGGATTACAAAAGGTTATCGAGGATTTGTACCCGATGTTGAACATAGGTTTTGTGTGGGGCATATGTATTCAAATTTTTTTAGGGCTGATTTTAAGAGTTTGGTACTTAAAGGATACTTATGGAAAGCTGCAAAGTCAACTACTGTGCCTGATTGGAAGTTTTGGATGGATGAACTTGCAAATGAGAGTGCGGGTGCGTATGAGTGGTTAATGAAAAGGGATCCACGTGAATGGAGTAAGTCTCATTTCTCCACTAAGGTAAAGAGTGATGTAGTACTTAACAATTTATGTGAAGTTTTCAACAATATAGTGTTAGAGGATAGGGAGAAATCAATTTTGACTATGTTAATTAACATGCATATTAGCTGCATGAAGAGGATACAATCAAGGAGGGATAAAATGAGAAGAGTTAGAGGACCTTTGTGTCCCAAGATTCAACAAAAATGAGCTAAATCCATGGAAATAGCTGAGGAGTGTGAAGTGGAGTGGTCTGGGGGCCTACAGTTCTATGTGAAATGTCGTACTAGGGAATACGTGGTTGATTTGTCAAACAAGACATGTGCATGTAGGAAATGGGATTTGACGGGAATTCCATATGGACATGGGGTTGCTGTTATACTAGACAGAGGGGATAATCCTACAAAGTATGTACATGAGTGCTACACAGTGCAAACCTATCTACAGTGCTACGAAAACATTGTCAATCCCATTAACGGTATGAAATTGTGGCCAGAAGTGAATGATATCTCTTTACAACCACCGGGTTGGGTGGTGGCGAAGAGGGGAAGGAAGCAAAAAAAGCGCAGAAGACAACAAGAGGAAGATGTAATCAGTCATTTCGCCACAACTTCAAGAATGAACAAAAAAGGCACAGTGAAGATGACATGCACTTTATGTCATTTACCTGGCCACAACAAGCGTTACCATGACAGGGTAGATGCATCGATGATGGTTTGTCTTTCTTTACCTATGAAATCAGCATGTTCTAAAGTTGTGTAGTAGATATCATGTTTTGTAACATGTTTACTGATTTCAGGATTGGGATGGAAATGATGTCAATCACACAAATCAAGATAGAGCTAGCCAAGTTGAAAGTCAAAGTTCAAAGGTAATTTTTAGATTTTTGTACTCTATGATTACCATTGATTTCTGATTTCATGACTCTTCTCTAACATAGGCCAAGCTGGCAACTCAAAGAACAAATAAGAATTCAACAAATGAAGTACAACATAATCCTCCAACAGATGGATACATTTTCATGCAAACACCTGGACTTCGGGTCACAAGTGATGCACAATCTAACACTGGTCCTTCCAAATAGATGTAGTTTAGGGTCTGTTTTGTTCCAGCTGTACCTGTTGGTCATAGAATGTGTTTGACACAGTCATTTAACCATCATGGATGAATGTACTTTGAATGAATGGTTACATTCCAACAGTTTACTGGTTTACATTTATGATTTTGAGAATGAATGAACTATATTTTGGCCAACATCCAACAGTTTCTGTTTTACTGGTTTCTGTTTACTCTTCCAGATTTGGGCATCTCAATTAATCCAATTTTCAATAATCTCAAAAGTAACATCTAATTCCACTAATTCAGCCACAAAAATGAAACAAACTAATATGATTCATTGATTCAATAGTACAAAGATCATATAACCAAATTACAACAACCAACTACATATACAACAACCAACTACAATCTTATTATCAGCCCCACCAGCATCAATATAAACCAGCAATAAGACATTATGTAATTCCTTTTCCACTTTATAGTCAAAAAGATAAGCAGCCACTTCTCTATATCTAATTTCTCCAATCCTCAGTGTGCATTTTAAGTTCGGTTGTCCAAGAGCTTTGCCAACTCCATTCTTCATTGCCACTATTAACAGGGAGTGGATCAACTCCATTCTTCATTGCCTTGACAATTTCCTCAACAAGTTTTTTGGTCTTGGCGAAGGAATTTGAGTGACCTAATACCTTTATAGGGCCATTCTTATCCAAAACCTTTTAGTGTGAATCTTGGTTTCAGCGTCAATGCCACAACCCAACAAAGAAAACCTTTTGCAACATCATTAAAGAAAATGAAAAACAGAAAAACCTCAATGAAAGATCATGAAATTGAAAATTCAGAAAACACAAAATAAAATAATCACAAAAGAGAGTACCTGAACTATGACTCCTTTTCTCCTTGGATTTGTCTAAGAGAGTCTGCAGTGGTGGTGGCATCTACAACGATGAATATCCAAATCGGCACATGAAGAAGAAAGTAGAAAACAAGATTATTCATTCTTTCCTTTTTCATTTTTCCATTTCGTTTAAATTGTTGATTCCACCAATTTTCCCGTCGGGGTTTGAATTGGGAATTGAGGGTTTGAATTGAATTGGGAATTAAGGGTGAAATTGGGAGAGAAGCGTGTTTGGAGAGGAGAGAGGAGATGGGTTTAACTCCAGCTGGGTCAGTTGTGTTTGCCACGTGGTATTCCGTCGGACACGTGTAATTTTATGTTAATTAAAAGAGACGGGAGTCGAGTAAGTGGTGGATGGGTAACAATAAGTAAAGATGAGTGAGCGTTCAGTAACCCGTTGAAGTTGAGTGAGTGTTGATTAAATTAACTCGAGTAAAACTTGTAATTGTTAAAGTGACAACACAGGAAAGAGTCAAATATTTTTTATATCAAAATGTCGAATTATTTTTCTTGGAATTTGGGGAAGGAGTTCGATTCAGTGGGGATTTAAAGGCGGGTCAATTTTATTGGAGATCACTGAACTTTGAGCAAAGTCTCAATTATGTCATTCGGTTCTAAAACATCTCAATCAAGTCATAAAACTTCACAAATTTTCCAGTTCAAGTAGTGATGGCAAAAAAAACTAGCCTGCTCGGATGACTCGGGCTCGGCCCGTAAAAAGCCTGAGTCGAAGCCGGCTCGGACAGCTTGGGCCCTGCCCGTAAAAAGCTGGAGTCGAGCCCGGTTCAGGCTCGGTTCCACCAAGCTAAAGCAAGCGGATGAGACTGCTACCTGCTTTTTTAGCAGGCAGCAGTCTCAAAGATAAAATAAAAAAATAATAAAAAATCGAGCCGGCTCAGATCGTAAAGAATTGAGCCGAAACTCGGGCTAAGCCTAAAAATTTTGGCCAAGCTTTTGCTCGGCTCAGCTCGGGCCCCAAAAAAGCTCGACTTGGCTCGTTTACATAGCTAAATTCAAGTAATTAGTTGCTGTTGTAAAAACTAATTGCTTGCATAGATATTAGAATTTGACGGGAAGTTAACGTGGATAAAGTTGTTGGAATTCGTCACAAAATTTCAATATAAGCCCTTGTTTGGACTTTATTATTTTTAAAATACATTTTTCTATCTATTGTCTTTAATCATATATTTTTCGATAAAATAATATCACATAAACTCAAGTTTTTTTTTTAATCACACATTTAAAAAAAAAAAATCACTATTCTAAAATATACTTCCCCAAAAATTGTATTTAATGGAGCTCAAACAGGGGCTAAACGAGTACAAACAGGAGTTGAGAAGTTTGAATTGAATTTTCACACAATTTTCAACTTGTCACATTTAGGCATTTTCGCAGTCCACATATTTCCTATATGACATTCTGATTATACAACATATCTCATCATTAACAATAGGAGTGAAAAAGATCATCAAACCGTTAAATCGAGTTGAAGTTGTGATTTTGAAACATTGGTTTGGAGCCATGTTGTTTAGGTTTGATTGTTTCAAAATCGAACCAACTATTCGATTCATGTTTCGATAGTTAAAAGCTGCTTAAAATCAAACCAAATCATTCATCAATTATCTTTTTTTTTATTTAAAAAAAATTGTTTTACACGCTATATTATTTATTAGATCAAATTATACTTCAATAAATTTATTGGTTAGTCAACTTCTATTACCTCTTTAGAACAATTATAATTTATATATAGATACTGTTTAAGCCACATTAATTTTTTCATTATCATTCTTCTATTCATTTTCAACCACATATTCTTCAATAAAATAATATTTTTCATCACATCAATAACTCTTCATTTTTTTCAACCACATATTCCTTATCAAATCAAAAAGAAAAATGCATTCTTGTGGAAATAATGTGACTCAAACAGAGGCATAATAATACTTAGGTAATTCTATTTGTACATAAAAAATGACAGAAACAATTACAGCATGCTGATGTGGCGCTTTTGACTGACAAAATATATTGACTCCAAAATCTCATGAGAAATTGGTAAAATCCATTTGAAATTCAAACCCTACCCAAACCAAACCCATCCCAAACTCAGATTATCTCTCCACTCCTCTCTCCCCTCGCACATTTCAAACAATAATACATCCCAAAATAGGGAAATCTCTCCCCTCTCTCCCCTCCTACGTTTCAGCCTATCCCAAAATCAGGAAATCTCTCCCCTCGGCTTCCATTTCAGCTCGTATTGAAGACCTCTCAGTGATGACTCTACATCCCTCTCTCTCCCTTGCACGTTTTTGCCACGACGAATGCATGTTTTATATTTGAGTGGAATAAATCTTTTCTTGCTTTATTTTAGGGACGTAGCCAGGATTTCAATCTTGGTAGGGCGAAAATACTGGGGGTGGAGCCGAATTTTTTTTAATTAAGAGAATTGAAAACGACGATTTTGAGTACCAAAATAGTATTGAAATTCAATGTTCAATTCAATCACTACTGACTATTCTACTACTTAATTCTTAAATTCAAATATTCAATAACTAACACAATTACACAAACTAACAGCAATTATTCTACTTAATTCTTAAATTCAAATATTCAAGAATAAGACTTATTAGGATTGAACACACAAAATGACGAAATCAACTTCTGGTCTTCTCACTTTTGTCATTCACAATGCACCAGTCACAAATCATAATCTCAACATCTTCCTTTCAATGAGAAATCAAAATTATACACTAGACAAAACAAGTAAACATGCATTATGCATAAACCAGTTTGGGAATTGAGTTTTAATTAGTTGGGCTTGAGAATTGGGAATTTAGATTTTGGATTGGATTTGAGCTATTTATTTATTTAAATAACTATTGGATCTTTTGTTTAGATTTAAGATTTTTGTATAGTTGAATTTTAAAGTGTAAGTTATTTGCTCAATATTTATTAATGGAAAAAAAAATTCAAAATTTTGGGGCGAGGCAAAATCTTGGGGGGGGGGGGGGGGGGGGGGAGGAAACTGAAAAATACATTACAAATTAACTAGGAATAATGTACAAGCAGACAATGTTGGGGGGCGGCCCCCCAGCTCCGTCTCTGCTTTATTTCTACATATCTTTATTTTGGGGGTTTTTTAACAAATAGTTTATATATTTTCTTGATGATTTATGTTTTTGAAATGAGTGAAATAAATCATTTCTTGATGATTTACATTCGAAGACTCTACATCTGGAAAATGTTTGTTTATGAAATGAGTGAAATAATTTAATTTCTTGCTTTATTTCTAGATATCTTCATTTTAGGTTTTTCAAATGAGTAGTTTATATATTATCTTGCTTCATTATGTTGCTCATTTTCGATGATGAAATAGATTATCCAATACTGTAGTTTATGAGGTGTAGTTGCAGAAGTATTATTTTGATCTATGCTCATTTTTGTAAGGAAGTATTACTGCAAATTTCTCATTTGTCTTTTTTTTTGAAGCAAATTCCTGCCACGGTAAATACAGAAATGTAGTTGCATGATATTGTGTGTTAATTTATTTTTTTTCAATTACGTGACATTATATGTCAATTGGAGAAAATTGTTGCATTTACATTTAATTGCTGATTTGGAGATTATTGTGATGTGGTTATTTTTCATTGTTCTATTAGAATTCCTCTATGGCCGGAAGGAATAAGGGGATATGTCATTCATGTAGATGGCTAGGGCACATGTTATCAGATTGCCCCGGAAAGAGAAGATGTCCAAAATGTGGCCAATGCTATGTTAAATGGATGGAGGTAGAAAAGCAAACCGATAACAAGGCACATTTGTTCCATTGTTGTACCGGCGACGTCTGTCGATTTTTCTAGTGGAATAAATCTCCTCCAGACATAGCATATCCGTTGCAAGATGAAGGTCAATCAAGTGGCATCACCATTGGTAGTGAAACAATTGATGATTTGTCGCGTATGTTGGAAATGTGTGCGAAAATAGCCGAGAAAAACGACATTGAGATTTCCCTCAACATCATAACAATGCGCAAGGGGAAACGCGATTCAGAAGATGTTCTATGAACTTCAATGTAATTGGATGGTGATTGTATGTTAATTACATTGTAATGCTTTAATGTTAATGGCAAATTGCATTGCACAGAACTAAAAAGACTTCAAACATCTTGATGTAGTTTTCTTCAACTAACAATTAGGTAGTTTTCTTGAAGCTAGCTGGTTTAGAATCCAACCATGAAGCAATCCAATAGATTTTTCCAATAGAGTCAATACATATTTGCCATAAAATTCAGTAAACCAGCACACATTCTTATCAAGCTAGCACACAAATTTGATACTGCAATCATAAACTTTAGTACTGTAGTCATAAATTTCAAAACAATAAAAATTTACAAATTCACTTGATCGGTGACAATCATTTGTCTTCTCCTAATCAACAAAAATGCGACCACACAAAATTCTTATCTTAACATATTACTGCTAACACAATAGCTTAACAAAATAACCATCCAAAAGATATATCCATTTGAAGCTATTTTAGATCCCAAAAGCATAACCGGACACGCTCTCTTGTGTGCCGACTTGTTGATGGTTGTCAAGAGGGATGTTTTTCAATTGAACATCATAAAAAATGAAATTGGTAATGTCAATTACAAACATCTCAAAACTAAACTCAAATAACTTGTTATAGTTCAATGTTAAGCTCATTTACCTTATCATTGAATGCATTCAAATCTTTTTCTTCATGCTTTTTTGATGTACTTGACTTCGTTGGCCCCTATGCGGCATGAAAAAAACTAGTGATTTTATGATTACACATTGACGGTCACAAACAAAAGACAAAACCAAACCGTTTGACAAATTTTTTATTTCTTTGAACTAGTTTCAAAATGTCCCTTTCGACGGAGTATTTTCGGAGCTCCTTTGCTTTTCGAGTATTTCGGGTCTAAGATGATTCCACTAGCACACTTTCCTGCTTCATCAAAGCTTTAGGAGACATGAATCCTGGACTCCAACATGGATGACTCTATGGTTTGAAATTCAATCCACTCAATAATTTCCTTCGATCGCGATTCGTCATGTGCTACCAAATCAGCTAATTTGGTAAATGTATTGCACATTTGCTCATATCTAACTTGGTCCAGAGTACTGATCCAACCATAGTACTTGATCGGAACCCTCGTATACAGTCGGTTCACATTTTTTCTCCATCTCTTCAAAATGTATTTCTCAGGTACCAATTTCACCTGGTTTCAGATCAAAACTATGATTGCTTGCTTACAAATAATTCCTCTAAACTCGAATAAATGACAATTGCACTTAAATTCACATTCATCTCTACGAAAGCACACTTCAAACATTTTTGTCTTCATACATTCATTCAAAATGATGTCCTTACATACTTTGTACATAGTATGCAAGTATGAATCATGAGCGGATAACACTTACCAATATACCTTTTTGATGAACTGTTCTTGGAACTCTTAGAACTTTGTGATTGTGTACACTGATTGGAATTGCTTCTCCATTTCGTACCTTATCGCACATGAGATCATCTGTGAAAATGATTTGAAATCAGCATGAACTTCCTTCTCAACTTTACTTCTCAATGCATGGTCATACTGCTCTACAAATTGCTTTAGGGATGTTTTTGAATGAACATATCCATAAAAAAAATACATTAATGCTCTCACTTCGTTGAGTGGTTGACATACCCACCCGAATGAGGTTTTCAAATAGCATGGCACCCATCGAGTTCTCTCATTGTACAGTCCATTCAACTAAGAATGTTCTTCCAATCCATAATCTTCTAGCGTCTTATTCCAACATTGCTCAAATTCCTTACAACTTTGCACATCGTATACCAACCCATGCACAACAAAAAGAATTTCACTTTTATGTCTGTGACCGTCGAGTTTTTCTAGTAATTTTTTAGGATATGCCACAAGCACCATCTATACGTTGTGTTTGGAAACACGATTTCAATTGCATTTTGCATAGCTCGACCTTGATCTGTAATAATTCCATTTGGAGCTTGATCATACATACACTCAAGCTAGGTTCTGAATAGCCATATAAAAGTGCTTGTATCCTCAGATGAGACCAAACCACATTCAATTATAGTTAATGGTCTATGATGATTTAATCCAACAAAAGGAGCGAAAGACATTTCGTACTTGTTAGTCAAGTACGTGGTGTCAAACTTTACTACATCACCGAATTCTTTACACGCTTGACTGCACCTATTATCTGTCCAGAAAACATTTCTCAGATGGGCATCCTCATCCAAGTCTATACTAAAATAGAAGTCATGACTACTAGCTTGCATCCTCGAAAAATATCGCAGCAGCGTCTCCTTTACCAAGTCTTAATCGACGTACTCTGTCAATGAAACTTCTACAATCCTTCTCAACGCATGAAATATTCTCATAACCACCAGCTTTAGCTATGGCTGAGTTAAATCTCTTGTGCAATGGTATACCATAGATGTCATTTATTTCAAGTTGTCTTTTAACTCGTGTGCTGATTTGGCGATTACATCAATATAGCCATGATTTTGACGGCTTGTTGTGTGATTGTGCTCCAAATGAATAGTGTTAATACGCAAAATTCCATTAAGTTAGAACATGCCGTCAATCTCGCTTTGCAGGTTGAGGCTTCAAAATAGCATTTCTTCCATTGGTTCGACAGCCTTCCCGAGTCGCATGTAAAAGTTACATAACGTACAACCCTGTCATCACCCTTCTTCGAATTTTTTTTCCTCACAGGAAAACTAATTTGGTAAGCATAGTTTTTGTAAAACTCAAACACCTCTTTCTTATCCTTAAACTTCATCCCAACACTGGGCGCAATAATATCTTTTCCTTCCCATGAGCTCTTATCATTCAGATTGTCATCTTCGAATGAAAGAATTTCCAAATATCCTACATCCACCAAAAAACTTTTGACAAAAATCAATTAGAATTGTTAGCACAATGGGTGCCATTTAAATATAGAATTAAAACTGTAAAAGGAAATTAATTGAGAGAGATGTACATAAATAAAGCATTTAGCTTCTATTAGGAAGATTTGGCATTAATATAGCCCCATCTGATTGCTATGTAGTTACTAATACTATTTTGTATAGCTTGGCGACTATACATCTCTCCCTTACTCTTGCACTCAAATTCATTTCACTTCTGCATTGTCTCTGTATAATTGCATTAATAATTGTTGGTAAGGTGCTTATTCTAGTGATATTTGCAGGTCGAACCTCTGTATAAGGTTCAACTAATTCCACAGTGACAACACATCCTCTATGGTCGATTCCTGGTTTAAAAACATTATACTTTGAGGTTATATAGATGCTCATCTTCATCTGGCTAGATTTGAAAAGGCTATTGTTGTGGTAGATTCCAATCAACAGATTTATCACCAATGATGATGATGATAATAATAATAATAATAATAATAATAATAATAATAATAATAATAATAATAATAATAATAATAAATAAATAAAGAGAGAATGAAACTAGAAAAGTAAGCTTGAAAAATAAATGCTTCCGCTGGAAGAAGAGTAAGTTAGAAAAACCGTACCCATGTTGTCGCTATCGTCAAACTTGCCGCCGTGGGAGTCGTCGACTTCTCCATGAAGCGGCGACTGTTTTGCTTCGACCGAAAAAGATGAACGTACGAATGTTGGTTCACTATAGGGACATCGGTGTTGCCGTTGTTGGAGTCGACGTTGCTGGAGTTTTTTGTTGCTGGCGTATTGGAATGAAAGAGGATCCAACCTTGCTCGAGAGGAAAAGATTTCCAATTGGGGATGAGGAAATGATGGGATGGCGTGAGATGGGGTAAAATGCTGCATTTGCATTACTTATATATATATATATATAAGAAATTGGGTTAAAAATTTGGCGAGATTTTGACTTTTCAAACAACTGGCCACGTCATCAGACTGTAACCCATTCAATAGAGGTGCGTACGTGTAGCACTACTCATAATACTTTTCTAATGTAAAGATGAAATTGCAAGCAAGTTTTATGGTTGAAACTCCTACTAATGTATTGGCTTTAACTTGTATTGAGACCATGATTTTAAACCAAATCAAACATCAAAAAATGTTTGTTTATAAAGTGAAATAGTTTGGTTCGATTTGGGATTTTTTTTTTCAAACCAATTTAAATTGTTTAGTTTAAAAAAACAGTTCAAAGATTATCCAGAATCATTTTCCCCCTAATTTGCATTATGCTGACTTATGGAGTTATCTAAATTGAAATAATTATGAAGTTTGGTGACTTTATTCTTTTTAAAGTTGAGTAACTCAACTGAAACTTTGCTCAAAGTTGAAAGATGTTCATCAAAATTAACCGTTTAATGGGCCTTTTCTCTTTATATTTATTATTAATGTTTTAAAAATTTTTAAAATGGTAAGTGAGCCAAATGTCTAGATTTTGGGTTGGGTCCCATATTTTCACCCGTGTAAACGTCGCATTAAAAGAGGGAATTATTTAGGGTTAGATTTAGAATCACAATCATTTAAGTTCTAATTATTTTTAAGCGAAATTTACCCATTTTGTCTCAACCTTTGCACGCTGTAACAAATATATTTTCAACTTTATTTTTAGTATAATAATTCATCATCAACCTTTCAATTACGTAAAAAAAAAAAAAAAAAAACTTGTCATTTCATCCATTTTGACCATTAAGCTATTATTTGAGCCCCATTAAAAAAAAAAAAAATGCATTGTTGAATGGTGTCTTGATCTATTTCAACATGTTTTTTAATAAAATAATATTAAACGCATATTCAAAATTTTTTCTTATTTTTTAACCACACATTTCTCATCAATACACTATTCCAAAAAGTTTTTTTTTTTTTTTTTTTTTTTTTAAATAAAGCTCAAACAAGCCCTAAATGTTAGGTTTGCTCTGCTCTTTGAATAAAAAATAAAAATAAGAAATCAATAAACACTAAAAAAAATAAGGAAAATTGCAAAGAAATTTCCATAACTCTTCAAAAATTATAAATAAAATTTATTTAACAAAAGAAAATATGTACCAAAACACACACACACACAAACAAGTTAGAAAAAGTAAGGGGCTGTTCTCTTCGTGTTTAATTTTTTGTTTTGAGTTTTGAATTCATTTTAGGTTTTGTGTCTTGAGTGTCCGTTTTGATATTATTAAAAATGTGTTCTTTTTGTTATTTTGAAAAATTCTTTTCAAAAATAAAAAAAATGAAATTTTGGCTTGGTTTTAACTGAAAATGGTAAAAATGGATTTTTTTTGGAGTTTTCCGTTTTCTTTGTAAATTTTAAACTCGTTCTTGGAAATTTGTTTCCGAAAATAGGTAAGTAAATGTGTTTTCAATGTTTTTGAAAATTGAAAACTGAAAATAGCTTAAAAAGAGCAAAGAGAACATATCATAAACATTTCATCTTTTACACCAAGGTAAACCCACCAATGTCAACCTGGACGTGCGCACTACTAAGCATTACTTAAACATGCAACAATATTGGCGATGACACCAACACCACCTTAGAAAAATAACTCCAAAAAACCTATTTAATTCAATTAAGCCCGTATATGATGGCCATTACTTGAGAAAATGGAGTTTAGAATACTGATTTTTTTTTTGGAGAATGTGTAGTTAAAAGAATAGAGAAAAGTTTTAAATTTACGTGCAAAATTTTCTATTGTATTAATACGTGGTTGAAAATGAGTATATAAATTAAAGAAATTTGAAATAATGGCCATCAAACAGGGGCTAAGTCTCATCTTTAGTACCCATTTCGAACAAAAAAAATCTAGACAAGCAAATCAATAACAAAATCTTTCATGACCCAAAATTTCACCTCGAACATAATTTATGGTTCCTTTAGATTTATTTTTTCTCCATTTCCCCGCCCCCGACGCTCTCCCACCACATGTAAGCCCCAACACCATGTGTGTTTTCCCCTTTTCGTTGTGTACATATGTACGAAGAAAATTTCTGCTTGTACATAAATTATTTTGCTAGAATTTTTACAGACACTCACATGGCGTGGGACCCCATGTGAATTAAATATTGTCCAAAAAAATGGAGCCCACCCTCATGTGCGTGTCTGTAATGTTTCTAGTTTTTTTTCCTGTAAGTGTAGACTCTCTCATGTATGAATATGTGTGCGCAAATAAATAATTTTGTGTGTGTATTGTATCTAACTATAATAAAAAAGACACTTCTTGCTACTGTAGATGCAATAGTAACCAATGAGATGTTACTGTTCATTTTTCCAATTTTTACTCATCCAATCCTCAAGTTTTATCTAGTGTGTTATTGCAAATTCGGTATGTTAGTTGCATATATGGTACGTTACATATACGATATGTTATATGTTATTTGTATTTTCGGTATGTTAGTTGCATATATGGTATGTTAGTTGCATATCCAGTAAGTTGCATATATGGTATATGGAGAATTATCTTTTGAACGATTATATCTTTATTATAATTCAATAATTTCAATAATACATTACTTTTCATTTTTCAATATACATTTAATTATTTCAATAATACACTACTTTTCATTTTTCAATATGTATTTAATTTATTAATCATTTGAGTAATTTGAACAATATTATCATTATTTTGTCAATTATTTAGTTATGATAAATATGCCTTTGACACGTCATTTTTCAATATGTATTTGATTTATTTAATTATTTGAACAATATTATTATAAATTATGTTGTCAATTATTTAGTATGATCAATGTAAATTTGACAAATTTATTCTACTTAATTAAATAGTAAATTAAATTATTAAAAAAACTTTTCCGATGAGTTGCACATATGGTACGTTACTTATACAATACAGTATGTTAGTTGCATATCCGGTAAATTGCATATCCGGCATATGTTGTAAATACGTATTTGTTAAACTTTCCTGGAGTGGAGAACTATTTTTTGAACGATTTTATCTTTATTATAATTCAATAATTTCAATAATACCCTACTTTTCATTTTTCAATATACATTTCATTATTTTAATAATACCCTACTTTTCATTTTTCAATAAGTATTTAATTTATTAATCATTTAAGCAATTTGAACAATATTATCATTAATTATTTTGTCAATTATTTAGTTTTGATGAATGTATATTTGACACGTCATTTTTCAATATGTATTTGATTTATTTAATTATTTGAACAATATTATCATGAATTATGTTGTTGTCACGTGTTTTATATAATGTGAAAATGCCGCAAGTGTACGGTGTCAAATTTTGTAATGTAGTGATGAAGTGAAGATTGTCGAACCCACATGGATTGATATATGATTTCTACTGAGTACTATAATTATGTAGTTTCCACTTTATTTAGACAATCAATTTTTGAAATAACATTGTGATTGTTGTGCTAATGGCGATCAACTAAAAATTGCAAGTAAAGGGAAACAAAATTCAAAGGATTTATCAAATTATGGAAGCCTAGGGAATGATTTCATTACACTATCAACAATGTTTTTCAACCTAATATGTCACCTGAATCAGATTTTTCTTAATTTATAGGCAAGAACCCTAATTTAATCCTATCCCATTTCTCGAGTGCCGGCTAGAATTTATTTCTACAATTTAATTTCAATATCTCTATTCCGAACTAAATACATAGAAATTATAATGCACGTGATTCTTAATTCAAACAAACCTCAAAGATCCGTACTTTCTCTCGAAATCCACGAAATATAGGTTATGTTATTTTATGATCACGTCCAAATTTCCCTTTCTCGAGTGCCGAAATTCATGCATCAAATCATTCAACTATTGGCGAAGTAATTGAATGCATTAAATACAAACAACATAAATAAATAACCAGAAAAATCCAAAAGAGACTAATTATTAAGGAATCAAAACATGTTTCAAGAGGATTACATCAAACCCGATATCTAAAGTGTTAGTTCATGATAAAAATCATTGACAACATGGGATTTATCATTAAAAACATGGATAAGAAAACAAGGATTTAGAAAAACTCTTCGTGGCCGCTAGATTTCTTCCCCAAATGGTGTCAATTGTCCCTTCTTCGAATGAATTCTTCCAGAAAACTTGCTTCAGTTTTCCTTGCTTATTTCAGCCATCCAAAAGCCCCTTTTTGATCTTCCAAAAGTGTATTTATAGTTCCTTATGGTTGTAGGTCAAATTAGAGTTGGATTGGGCCGGATATCTCTTTAAAAACCTATTTTTCTCTTAACCCGGTACGCGGCACGCCGGCATCAAGTGGGGCCAGCCTTGCAGTTTTTTTTCTTCTCTTTTCTGCTGACGCCGTGGCGTCCATGTCTGGCGCCACAGCGCCAACCACTCAGTTGTCTTGGTTTTGTTCCTACTTTGTTAGCTTCTTTTTCACTTCTTTCTTCATCATTTCTTCTCCAATGCACGCCTCTCTCCATGATCCTTAACATGACTCCAATTCAAGCTCCAAATCACTTCATTTCGATCCAATTTGCCTAGCTACAAAACAACATCAAAACACGCATCAAAACGTTCCAAAATACTCAAGATCAAACCAAAAACTAAGAATGAAATGTGCTTGTTTAATGAGTTTAATACACTCATCAAACACTCTCAAACTCAGTTCTTTGCTTGTCCTCGAGCAAACACAAACAAAACACAGAAATAGTTAACTCAAACACACATTATCATACCATCATACAACTCAGATAACTATTTAGCTGGACAAATTGATTTCATGGCTCAGCGTTGAGAGTGTGATATCGAATTCATGAGTTATTTCGAAGTTATGGTACCAAAATCAAATTTTTACATTTCCACTGCAAAACACGTGCATAAGGGGGAGTCAAGTACAACATCATACATTCATAGGCTTCTTCAATTCCCCAACCTTAAAAGTCACTTATCTCCTTACTCCGCTCGTGGATTTGCATGCCCCCAAACTCATTTTCTTCTTACTCCATTTTCTTTCTCTGAGGTAAAATCTATGGGTTGCTAACAATACTTTTCACTCTCTCAAGTCTGGATAGTTGTCACTAAATGTAGTTCAACACATCAATAAATGAGGATTTTCCTTTTTTTTTTCGACTGTCTCAACCTCCAAGAATCAATTAAGTTACTAGCCTCTTGTTAAAGGTTTCATCCTCTAAAATGATTGTTCGAGGTTGATCAAGGCTATGGTGTCTTTTATTTTTATTTCCCATTTGTGCGGACCTCTATCCATTAAGTTTTCTAAATGACCCCTGTAGCGAGCTTTAGACCAATGACTCCCGAGTCAAACGACTTTAGGGCATCAAGTTTTAAACTCTTGCAGGCTCATTCACTCGAGTCATAAAGGCTATGAATAGATGTTTCACAACGAGATTCTTATAGTCATTCAATTTTTTTTGACATGATCAGTGCGATGCCCCTTATTAAACACTCATTCTCGAAAATTCTACCCTTAACTTAAGGTTTTTACCCAATTTTGATCATTTTGATCTTAAAAGTCCACACACTTTTAGCACACAAGGAATCTACATTTACATCCATGTTTTCCTACAATAGTTCCAATATCCAAACTATATGGATATAAAATGTTGTTTCATTTGGAGGTTGTTTGACTCAAACTTCTAAGGTTACTAATTTCACCTATATCATTTATGAATTGGCCTATTCATGTCCAGCGTTATACTCAGTTCATGTGCTCATATATCACAAATGTTTACATGGATAGGCAAAATTCTAATTCAAGCACACAACTCATTATAACTCATACCGAATCATGTTCCCAATCATATGCATCATAGCTAACAATTTTATCCACCCCACACAAGCATGCGAGAATAATAAACACATAATTTTTTTAACTTACCTCCCCCGACGTAGCCATGTTCATTTCCACTCTTGCGTTGATGCAATGATTCTTGAAATTGTACCTAAGAAGCAACAACAACAATTACTAAAGTTGCTAAAACAAAATAAAAACATCAAACAAATTAAAAACAAATGATTAAAAATTGGATTGCCTCCCAAGAAACGCTTCTTTTACATCATTAGCTAGACGTAGATGTGAGTTTATGTTGATTATTTGAGGGTTATTTTCGAACCATTAGGGAATACCTTACCAATTACAAATGGCCCCGACCACCTAGATTTGAGCTTTCCAGGAAAGAGTTTCAACCAATAGTTGAATAAAAGAACTTGTTCACCTGGTTTGAATTCTCTCCTTAGGATTCTCTTATAATGCCACAACTTCGTTTACTCTTTGTAAATCTTGGCATTCTCATATGCATCATTACAGAATTCCTCTAACTCATCAAGTTGCAGCAACCGTTGTGGACCTTCTGATTTCATGTCCAGGTTTAACTTCTTCACAGCTTAATAAGCTCGATGCTTTAGTTCAACTGGTAGATGACATGCCTTCCCGAATACCAAAAGATAGGTGACCTACCAATGGGTGTTTTGTATGCTGTGAGATATGCCCAAAGAGCATCATCTAGCTTGTATGACCAGTCCTTACGGTTGGTGTTCACTGTCTTCTCCAGAATCTGCTTGATTTCTCTATTGGATACCTTTACTTGCCCATTTACTTGGGGTGATACCCAAGTGCCAATTTGTACCTGACGTCATACTTAGCCAAAAGTAAATTGAAGAGTTTATTGTAGAAGTGTGTACCTTCATCACTTACTATTGCCCTTGGAGTGCCAAACTGTAACAACCCGGATCCCACTTAACGGACTGTCCTGACCGTTAGATCGACGTCGTACTGTCCCAACTGTACCAACATGGGTCTTTTCAACATACTTTGTCCTCACTCGCACGCTCTCCGAGAAAACTTCCCAAGGGGTCACCCATCGTGGAATTGCTCCAAGTCAATCACGCTTAACTGTGGAGTTCCTAACGATGGGCTTCCGGAAAAGAATGTGCACTTTGTTGGTATAAGTAGTACATATCAAATCTTTTTAAGCTTTCCTGGTCTGGGTATTACACAAACCGAGTGAAAATGTTTTTCTGAAGAAACTTCAACACTACATTTGCATCATTAGTTGATGAAGCAATGGCTGCAACCTATTTGGATACATAGTCCATTGCAAGGAGAATATATACTTGGCCGAAGGATGGTAGAAACGGATCCATGAAGTCTATGTCCCATACATCAAATAGTTATACCTCAAGTATGTTGGTTAATGGTAGTTCATGGTGCCTTGAAATGTTCCCCATGCGTTGACAACGGTCACATGTCTTCACGAAAGCATAACAGTCCTTGAACAAATTCGGCCAGTAGAATCAGATTGTAAAACTTTTGAAGTAGTGCGTGTGGGACCAAAATGACCTCCATATGGTAATGAGTAACAATGTTCCATGATTGACTTTGTTTCCTCCATAGGGACACACCTTTTGACCATTCTATCAGCACATCTCTTGAAAAGTAATGGGTCATCCCACATATATGACTTGACATCATGAAGGAATTTCTTCTTTTGATGGTGATTCAAATTAGGTGGAAATTCTCCGCTTGCTATATAGTTAACAAAATCTACATACCATAGAATCCTTGATGAAACTGCCAAAAGAAGTTCATCAGGAAAAGTTTCTAAAATTTGAGTATTATCCACCACTTCTTCATTCTCCAGCCATGAGAAGTGATCTACAACAACGTTCTCGCTGCCCTTCTTGTCTCGAATCTCTACATCAAACTCTTATAATAGCAAGACCTACCTGATTAAACGGGGTTCTGTATCTTTCTTTGCAAATAGGTATCGGAGTGCAGCATGATCTGTGAAGAAAATTACTTTGGTAGCAATGAGATAAGGTCTGAATTTGTCACATGCAAATACCACTGCCAGCATTTCCTTCTCAGTTGTTGTGTAATTCAATTGAGCTCCATTTAGGGTCTTGCTAGCATAGTGAATGGCTCTGAATATCTTTTCACTCATTTGTCCTAGCACTACCCCAACTACATAGTTACTAGCATCACACATAACTTCGAATGGCTTACCCCAATCTGATGTTATCATTACTGGTGCTGTAATTAGTTTCTCCTTTATTGTTTCAAACACCTTTAAACAATCTTCATAAAAAAAATGTAGTATCCTTCTCCAAAAGGTTGCATAGAGGTTTAGCTACCTTTGAGAAGTCTTTAATGAATATCCTGTAAAACCCAGCATGCCCCAAGAAACTCCGAATACCTTTAACATTGATGGGTGGTGATAGTTTTGCTGTTGTATCAATTTTAGCCCTGTCAACCTCAAGTCCCTTTGCTGAAACATGGTGGCCCAGCACAATACCTTCTTGTACCATAAAATGACATTTCTCCCAATTAAGAACTAGACTCTTTTTCTCACAACATTACAAAACCACTGAGAGATTGTGAAGTGATAAGTGCATTTTCACATAATTATTTGACTGTCAAAATATGAGCAATTGTTGATTAAAATGTTAGAATATAGTTTAATTCTATGTAATTCATGTTTTGCAGGATAAAGTGATAAATGTAGCGAAATAAGGAGAAACAAGTGAAAAATGACCAAAATGGATAAAAGTGAAAGTTCGGGGACTAAAGTGCAAATACTAAAAACTTGTGTCCAACCTTGTGATGGAGATTCGAGAGTTTTAGAAGTTAATTGGATGAAAAAAGGAGTCAAATGGGTAAAATATAGCCAAGACATTATCTCGTATCAACTTACAAGCTGAAAATTTTTACACCAGTTTTCAGCCTCATATGGAGATCGGTTTTTGACATATAAAACGATCGTATTTGGAGATGGTCTCTGAAATAAAGTTGTAGTCCTTTGAGTTATGTTTTCAACACAACTTGAATAAGCTCAATCCTACATCAAGAGTGGAAGATATGATCAGAATACTGAAAATTGTCCAGTGGGTAAATATTATAACCATGCGGCCGCATGGTTATAAAACATGGTTGTAAAACCCATACGGTTGCATGGTCATCTACTGAGAATATAAGGGTTACAATTCTTTGTTCCATGTGGCCGCATGGGTTTATACCTTGCGGCCGCAAGGGAAGGGTCATTTCCGTGACGAAATTTCTGGTTTCCTTCTACGACTCAAACACTTATGGTTACTTATTTTGGCACAACTTCTCAACCCTAAAAGACCCCAGAACGTCCCACAATGCTTCGTTCTTCATTTTACACCATTCTTTCCACATTTTTGACATCAAGAATTCCATGGAAAATTAAAAACATTGGTGAAGCAAGGGAGGAACTCAATTGAAATTGGTTATCTCGGCATCTTTCATTCATGTAATGCATCTTTCATTGTCTAAATAATTCTAGGGTTTATGTTTCTTGTATTTTGAATAGATTTGAGTTAGATTTAACATTTATTCAAATTTTCATGGATTTAATCACGTTTCTTCCATTGAATAATTAAAATATTTGTTTAAGTTTAATTTTCAAATTAATTATTGGTGTGATTTAATAACTGCTATATGTTGGAGATATATAGTCGCCTTTTGAATCTGATTTCAATAAATTGATGTATGATTGTGATTTGGGGTATAAATTCTAGGATTACATGTGAAATTTAATTGGTTTGTATGGTTAAATCATCCGATTAGAGAGTTAGGATAAAAACTTCTAATTGAGTAGAGAATGCATGAATGATTGATGGTGATTGATCCAATCTAGTTGAGAGAATCCTGACGCTTCACTATTTTACATATTATCTTAATTCCCATCATTATTTCTGGTGATTTACTACATTTTCATGCAACAAACAAATTTCCTTCATCAAGTTCACGAGAACCCTAAGTTTTTGAACCCCTTTAATCACTTTTCCATCTCTATGTGGATACGATACCCTAAACCTACACTACAATACCGCGTAACTTTTTGGGCGTAATCAAATTTTGGCACCGTTGTTGGGAAGATGGTACAGAAGTCAAGAAATTCAATCATAAAAGGGTGATCTCGTTCATTTGCTAATTTATTTTTACTTCAGTTAATTAATTTCTTTATTATTCTCAAATTTTATTTTTGTTTACTTATTTTATGAGCAGGTATCGAGACGAGCGAGGAAGATTTGTGAAAACACATCTCATAGAGTTTGAACATCTTTTTAACCCTGTCTTTGATTCTGCATCTGTTAACACGAACATCACATTACATAACACAATGTCTGATTGTGAGCACGATGCACTGTATAGAACTTTGCATGATTACCTGTACCCCACACGCACATCTATGCCTTCATGTATTATGTTTCTACCCAATATGCCACGCATATATTTTAAACCTGTAATGATTCAACTTCTTCCAAATTTCCATGGACTTGAAAATGAGAACCCGTATGTACATGTTAGGGAATTCGAGGAGGTTGTAGCAACCTTCTACAATCAACATGGTACAATGGATGCAATTAGGCTCAAATTCTTCCCATTTTCTCTTAAGGAAAGGGCTAAGAGCTGGTTGTATTCATTGAGACCACTTTCGATTGGAACTTGGGCTGAAATGACCCAAGCTTTCTTTGGCAAATACTTTCCCCACCACAAAACCACTGCTTTGAAAAAACATATCTCTTCTTTTATCCAAAAGGAAAGTAAAACCTTATATCAAGCGTGGAAAAGGTATAAAGAACTCCAAGATCTTTGTCCGTACCATGGTTATGAGAGTGGCGCATCGTGAGCTATTTTTATGAAGGGTTAACATCTAGAGAGCGTCAGTTTGTTGAAATGACGTGTAATGGCGATTTCCTACAAAACGATCCAGATGAAGCTATAGAATATTTAGATGACTTAGCTGAGAAAGCCCACACCTGGACTAGCCCTAGTGCCACTGA
Organism: Fraxinus excelsior; assembly: GCA_019097785.1. Taxonomy (NCBI): domain Eukaryota; kingdom Viridiplantae; phylum Streptophyta; class Magnoliopsida; order Lamiales; family Oleaceae; genus Fraxinus; species Fraxinus excelsior. Next base: position 8,307,960 of record CM032642.1, read on the forward strand.
TAGCACCAATAGGTCACGAGCCGTAGGAAATCCTTCTAGTGCAGGCATCTATCATCTTAGGGAAGAAGACAATCTTAGAGCTAAGGTAGAAGCCCTAACTAGAGAAATTGAGAACCTACGCACTAGTAGTTCAAAGCCTACATCTACTGTTGTTCGTGTTGAGTCTTATGGACTGTGTGGTGTGTGTGGTGGACTTGATCATCCAGTGTAAGAGTGTTTTGCTCTAGCTGAGATGAGGGGGGTTTATAATAAACACCGTAATGCTTTAGGTGTGCACAAAAAGCCTTATGCTCTATATTCTGAGACCTACAATCAGGGGTGGCGGAATCATCCTAATTTTAGCTAGAAATCTGATAACCAGCAACCTACTCAGCCACCTAGAGTTTTCAATACACCATCACATCAACCCTCAACGTCTAGGAATTCTTTAGAGGATACCCTACATGCTTTTATGAATGCTCAGGGGAAAACAAATCAGAAGTTTGAAACCATGATCAATCAAGTTGTTGAGGAGAGTAAGGACATGAAAAGCCATATAACCAAATTGACTAATACCTTAGCAATAGGGGAACGTGGGAAAGTTTCGGCTCAACCTCAACCTAACCCTAAGGGACAACATATAGCTCAAACTTCAGATGTACAAAATAACCTTAAGGAGATAAATGCTATCACCACTTGATCTGAGAAGGTTGTAGAACCAATCATTAAGCCTAGGAAAGCAGAAGAAAAAGAGAAAGACTCTAGTAATTCTGAAGAGGGTGAGCCTAGTGATAAGGTGGGGGAAAACCTAGCTAGAGCACCCTTTCCTCAAGCTCTCAAGCCTAATGTGAAAGCTAATAGCCAACATGATGAGATCTTAGAACACCTTAGGCAGGTAAAAATCAATCTACCTCTCTTGCATGTGATTTCTCAAATTCCTACATATGCAAAAGTCCTCAAAGACTTTGTGTACTGTGAAAAGGAAGCATCATGTCAAGAAAACTGTTTTTTTGACCGAGCAAGTGAGTGCGGTGATTAAACAGAGAGTCCCACCAAAATATAAAGATCCTGGTTGAACTACAATTTCTTGCATCATTGGGAGTTGTGAGTTTGCACAAGCTCTTCTTGACTTAGGAGCTAGTGTTAACCTAATGCCTTATGCCATTTATCTGCTGCTAGGCCTAGGTGAGATTAAACCTACAACCATAGTTTTACAATTGGCTGATCGTTCAATTATAAGACCTAGAGGATTAGTTGAGGATGTTTTGGTGCAAATAGACAAGTTTTACTATCCTGTTGAATTCCTAGTTCTAGATTTGAAAGTTGATGTGAATGTGAACTCCAAAATACCTATTGTTTTTGGTAGATCCTTTCTTGCTACTGCTAATGCTCTTATCAATTGCAGGAATGGTCTAATGAAACTATCTTTTGGAAATATGACCCTTGAAGTCAATATTTTTCACATCACTAAGCAGCTTATGGAAGATGATGAGTGTCATCAAATGTACATGGTTGATGCACTCACTCAGGAGGATGCATCTTCAACCATTGATTTCAATCCTTTAAACTCATTTCTTAGAAATTCTGAAATTTCTGCACATTGCCATAATAAAGAATATGCTAATATTTGTGCTGCTTTTGCTAAATTTCAGGGTTATGGAACATCACCATGGCAACCAAAGTTTGAAGAACACAGCTAGAACTGGAAGGCAGCAACCATCAAGTATTGAGAGTCCAACACCGGAGCTGAAACCTCTACCCCCAGGACTGAAACATGTGTTCCTTGGACCAGGTGACACTTTTCCTATAAGTATTTCTTCAGAATTAAATGCTTCTCAAGATAAACAGCTTTTGAACATTCTGAATGAACATAAATCTACACTAGGATGGACTATAGCTGATATCAAGGGTATAAGCCCTCTAATTTGCTCACATAAAATTCACATAGAGGAGGGGACTAATCCTAAAAGAGACCTCTAGCGTAGGTTAAACCCCACCATGGAAGAAGTTTTTAAAAATGAGGTGCTTAAATTGTTAGATGCTGGTGTTATTTACCCCATTGCAGATAGTAAATAGGTTAGTCCAACGAGGGTGGTTCCTAAAAAGTCTAGTGTCACGGTGGTTAAAAACGAACTTGGTGAAATGATCTCTACAAAGACTGTGATCGGATGGCGCATGTGTATTGATTATAGGAAGTTGAATGCTGCCACTCACAAGGACCATTTTCCCCTTCCATTACTGGACCAGATTCTTGAGCGTGTGGTTGGCCATTCTTTTTACTGTTTCTTGGATGGTTATTCTGGTTACTATCAAATTGAGATAGCTTTGTAGGACCAGGAAAAGACCACATTTACTTGTCCTTTTGGTACCTATGCATTACGTAGGATGCCATTTAGATTATGTAATGCTCTTACTACTTTTCAACGATGCATGATGAGTATGTTTAGTGATATGATAGAAAACTATATGGAAGTTCTTATGGATGACTTAACTGTTTTCGGTACTTCTTTTGATGCATGCTTGTTAAACTTGAGTTCTAACCCGATGTGAGGAAAATAGGTTAGTTTTGAATTGGGAAAAATGTCATTTTATGGTATCTTCAGGTATTATCCTAGGTCATGTTGTTTCATCTAAGGGGATAGAGGTTGACAAATCTAAGATTGAATTGATCTCCAAACTGCCCACACCTAAGACAACCAAAGATATTAGATCTTTCCTTGGCAACGTAAGTTTCTATAGAAAGTTTATACAAATTTGTTCATCCGTATCCAGACCTTTATGTAATCTCTTAGCCAAGGATGCTACCTTTGATTGGACCCTAGCTTGCTAAGAGGCGTTTAAAACTTTGACCAACAAGTTAACTTAAGCACCCATAATGCAATCACCTGATTGGTCATTACCATTTGAAATTATGTGTGATGCTAACGATTATGCGGTAGGTGCTGTCCTTGGGTAACGAAGGGAGGGTAAACCTTTTGTCGTTTACTATGCCAGTAGGACCTTAAATGGTGCTCAAATGAACTACTCCACAACTGAGAAGGAACTACTAGTTGTAGTCTTTACTTTAGATAAGTTTCGATCTTATTTAATTGGTTTCCCTATCACAATCTTCATAGACCATTCTGCTCTTAAGTACCTTCTTTCCAAGAAGGATGCTAAGGCACGACTGATTAGGTAGATTTTACTCTTACAGGAATTTGACATTGCTATTAAAGATAAAAAAGGGTAGAAAATATGGCAGTAGACCATTTATCTATGTTAACTTTTCAGGACAATGTTAATCAATTGCCCATTAGAGATGAATTCCCAGATGAACAATTGTTTTTTATTTCCTCTTTACCCTGGTTTGCTCATATTGTCAACTACCTAGCTATATGTGAAATTCCAGGAGAGTGGAGTGCCCAGAATAAGAGAAAGTCTTTAGTTGAGTGTGTAAGTTCTATTGGGATGACCCATGCCTATTCAAATACTGCCATGATCAGATTTTGAGGCGTTGTGTACCCAATGAGGAGATACCTAGTGTACTAGACTTTTGTCATTCACAGGCTTGTGGCGGTCATTTTTCCATGAAAAAGACTGCTGCAAAAATTTTACAATGTTGTTTTTATTGGCCTACTTATTCAAAGACACTAACATTTACTGTAAATCTTGTGAGAAGTGTCAAAAGCTTGGAGTTTTGTCTCGATGCAATATGATGCCATTGAACCCCATTCTAGTGATAGAAGTTTTTGATTGCGGGGGTATTGATTTTATGGACCATTTCCACCTTCCTTTGGTTATTTGTACATCATTGTGGCTGTTGATTATGTGTCCAAATAGGTCGAAGCAGCAGCTTGTCGAGCCAATGACAATAAAACAGTTGTGAAATTCCTTAGAGAAAATGTATTATTTAGGTTTGGCATACCAATGGTTATCATTAGTGATAGGGGTACACATTTCTGTAACAGTTCGTTTGAGGCTCTAATGAAAAAGTACGAGGTCATTCATAAAATATCAACTGCTTATCATCCCCAAACCAGTGGACAGGTTGAATCAGCCAATAGAGAAATCAAGCAAATTTTGGAGAAAACTGTTAACCCTAATCGTAAGGACTGGTCGTTAAGATTGAATGACGCACTTTGGGCCTACCGAACTGCTTTTAAGACCACATTAGGCATGTCACCGTATAGACTTGTATTTGGAAAACCTTGCCATTTGCCTGTAGAGCTCGAGCACCAATCCTTTTGGGCTATCAAACACTTTAGCTTTGATCTAGAGGTAGGTAGTAAACTCAAGAAGTTTCAATTAACTGAGTTTGATGAGTTGAGAAATGATGCTTACGAGAATGCTAAACTTTACAAAGCAAAAATGAAAACGTTTCATGATAGACACATTCTTCGAAAAACGTTTGAACCAAATCAGAAAGTTTACTTGTATAATTTTCGACTCCATAAACATCCACGGAAACTTCGTTTTAGGTGGTCTGGTCCTTTTGTGGGAAACATGTCTTTAACCATGGGGTAATTGAAATCGAGGACCCTAAAGATGGTAGGGTATTTAAAATGAATGGACAGTGTTTAAAGATAGCGTATGGGCAACATGTGCCTGTGGAGGAAGAAATTCCTCTTGCAGACCCGGTTTACCACCCTGACACCTTCCAGGTCTGTCCGTCACTTTACTTTTCTGTATTTCCATTTTTAGAATTTTCTTCTAGTTTGTTTTGCATTATTTTCGTTTCTTTCATTTCTTGCATTACCATCCAATTGAGTACTTTCAGGCTTCTTATACCTCAAATATCTGTTGATTCACTGTCATGCTCATGTGACATCTTTCCCTTATTTTCTTTGATATTCATGCTTAAACATTGAGGACAATGTTTCAAGTAAGTTTGGGGGTGGAGCATGAGCTTTCATTCATCTATTCATTCATATTTTTACTGCAATTTTCGCATGTTTATGTGTTTAATTTTTTTTATCGTTTAGCATTAGATTTTAATTATTGCTTTGTGTGCTTGTGTGAGTTTAACAAATATGCCAGCTATGATGTGATTATTGGAATAGGTGTCAGGTGTGAATGATGAAATAGTGCATTATTAAATTAGTTTAGACCTGTTTATGTAAAACTTGACATTTTCTGCACGTTACTTATGTTTGGCATATTGAGTTAGTGATGCGGTTCATTACGTATAGGATAGTTGAACATAGTAATTTCACCCAAATACCCTCTAGTGTATTATTCCATAATTCAACTATAGGTTAGTTTGGAGATGATTGAACTGTTACAAGGGAACATTGAGATGAGAAAGGATTTCATGCATGAAAATTTTGTGTGGATTGTCTAAAACCTGATAAGATGAAAACTAGGTTAAAGTTTTTATTTAGAGGTTAGTTTAGAAACTGGATGTCTAAAAGAACATGGGCATTGCACTAATCCTTGAGTATATTGAAGCATCTTTTCGAGCCTATATAACTCGGGTGATTATGCTTATGAGGGTGATTTAAAACATGATACCCTATGGTCATCTGACTTGGGAGTCATCGGTCGAAAGCTCGCTATATGGGTTATATAGAAAGCAAATGAGAAGATATTCAAATAAAAAAAATGAAATGAATTTTTTTTGGAGAAAACATGAAAAAGAAAAAAAAACATACACTCAATACATTGATTATGCTCCAGGCATCCAGTTGACAAAACTACACCTTTGATGAGAAGCAGTAACTTAGTCTAGTCTTAAGGGTTAAAACAACCAGAAATATAGGAGAATCTCGACCCTCAGAAAGGTGAACTTGTAAGAGTAAGGTCTATCTAAACTACGAGAGGGTAAGGAATAGCATTGAAAAGTTGAACCTAGGATGCACCCCAAGAAAAATGAGTGAAAATCATAAGTTTGGGGTGTATGTATCTCTCGAGTGAGGAAATGATATATTTGACTACTATGGGTCAGGTGTTGAACCAATCACAATCTTGGTATATTGACATGAATTTTCACACATACACATACACGTCAGGTTATGCATGTAACAGGTAGAGACTGATTTAATGCTTTGTACTGTTGTAATTGTATATTTGTCTGACTACCAAATTCCAAACTTGAGACACGGCATATTTTTAAACTATGTTGTTTGTAGAGTTGAGTTACATCGTTGTTTGAGGACAAATAATAGTTCAACTTTGGGGGAGTTTGATAAGTGCATTTTCACATACTTATTTGACTATTAAAGTATGAGCAATTGTTGATTAAAATGTTGGAATATAGTTTAATTCTATGCAATTCATGGTTTGCAGGATAAAGTGATGAATGTAGCGAAATAAGGAGAAACAAGTGAAAAATGACCAAAATAGATGAAAGTGAAAGTTCGGGGACTAAAGTACAAATACTACAAACTTGTGTCTAACCTTGTGGTGGAGATTCGAGAGTTTTATAAGTCAATTGAATGAAGAAAGGAGTCAAATGGGTAAAATATAGCCAAAACATTATCTCGTATCAACTTTCAAGCTGAAAAGTTTTGCATAAGTTTTCAGCCTCATATTGAGACCGGTTTTTGACACATAAAACGATCTAATTTGAAGATGGTCTCTGAAGTAAAGTTGTAGCCCTTTGGGTTATCTTTTCAACGTAACTTGAATCAGCTCAATCCGACATCGGGTAAGAAAGATATGACCAAAATACTGAAAACTATTTGATGGATAAATATTATAACCACGCTGCCGCATGGTTATAAAACCCATGCGGCTGCATGGTCATCTACCGAGAATATAAGGGTTGCAATTCTTTGTTCCATGCGGCCGCATGGGTTTATACCTTGCGGCCGCAAAGGTCATTTCCGTGGCGAAATTTCTGGTTTCCTTCTACGACTCAAACACTTATGGTAACTTATTTTGGCACGACTTCTCAACCCTAAAAGACCCCAGAACGTCCCACAACGCCTCATTCTTCATTTTACACCATTCTTTCCAGATTTTTGACATAAAAAATTCCATGAAAATTTAAAAACATTGGTGAAGCAAGGGATGAACTCAATTGAAATTGGTTATCTCAGCATCTTTCATTCATTAATGCATTTTTCATTGTCTAAATCATTCTAGGGTTTATGTTTCTTGTATTTTGAATTAGATTTGAGTTAGATTTAACATTTATTCAGATTTTCATGAATTTAATCACGTTTCTTCCATTGAATAATTAAAATACTCGTTTAAGTTTAATTTTCAAATCAATTATTGGTGTGGTTTAATTACTGCTATATGTTGGAGATATATAGTCGCTTTTTGAATCTGATTTCAATAAATTGATGTATGATTCTGATTTGGGAATCATAAATTCTAGGATTATATGTGAAATTTAATTGGTTTGTATTGTTAAATCATCCAATTAGAGAGTTATGATAAAAACTTCTAATTGAGTAGAGAATGTATGAATGATTGATGTTGATTGATCCAATCTAGTTGAGAGAATCTTGACGCTTTTACATATTATATTAATTCCCATCATTATTTTCGGTGATTTACTACATGTTTTGCAATAAACAAATTCCTTTCATCAAATTCATGAGAACCTTAAGTTTTTGAACCACTTTTCCATCTCCATGTAGATACGAAACCCTAAAGCTACACTATAACACCGCGTAACTCTTTGGACGTAATCATGAAAGCAGTTGTCAAATGAAGAACCAAATACAGAAAAATCGTCCGTAAATACCTCCATGATGTCTTCCACCATATCTGCAAATATCGTCATCATGCACCTTTGGAAAGTGGCTGGTGCATTGCATAACCTAAATGGCATCCGTTTGTAGGCAAAGGTCCCGTAAGGCCAGGTGAATGTTGTCTTCTCCTGATCTTCCGGTTCTATTGCAATCTGGTTGTAGCCAGAGTAACCATCAAAGAAACAGTAGTGAGAATAGTCGGCTAATCTGTCCAACATTTGGTTAATGAATGGTAGTGGGAAGTGATCTAGTTGATTTGTTTAGCTTCCTGTAATCGATACATACCCTCCAGCCAGTTACTGTTCTTGTTGGGATTAGTTCGTTGTTGTCATTCTTGATTACCGTCATTCCACCCTTCTTTGGCACGACTTGCACTGGGCTCACCCATTCACTGTCTGAGATTGCAAAAATACTCCACGCCTTCAATAATTTCAGTATTTCTGCCCGAACCACCTCTTTCATTGCCGGATTTAGTCTTCTTTGATGTTCAATGGTTGGCCTGTAGGAGTCCTCCATGAGGATTTTATGCATGCAGATTGTAGGACTTATACCTTTTATGTCAGCTAACGACGAACCCATTGCAGCCATGTGTTTCCTTAGTACTCTCAGCAGCCTGTCTTCTTCATCTGTGGTGAGTGATGAATAAATTATCACTAGGTATGTAGAATTGTCCTCCAAAAATGCGTATATGAGGTGATCTGGTAGCTGCTTCAACTCAACTTTACTGTCTTCATTATCCTTATTGCCAACTGACCCCGTAGACTGTTGGATATCTTCACTCAGTGATGGTTCATCTTCAGCTTGTGAAGACTCAATAGCTAGTATGCAATCAACCAAATCCTTACTCCCTGTGTACTCTCCAGAAGTGTTAATGTCATCTTTCGTCATGCTACATACCATGCAATGCTCTAATGGTTCTTCAATGAATGATTTTACTTCTGTCACTGCAGATTCAATGAATTCGATTCTGTAGCAAGTGTTGGCATCATCTGAAAATTTCATTGCTTGGTAAATGTTGAACATCACTTCCTCGTTATTTACTCGCAAAGTTAGCTGTCCTCCTTGTACATCAATCAAAACCCTTCATGTTGCTAAAAATGGCATGCCCAAAATCAGTGGAATCTCATGATCTTCCTCCATATCCAAAACAACAAAGTCGGCTGGAAAAATGAATTTATCAACTTTAACTAGAACATTTTCAATGATCCCTTGTGGATATGTGAGTGATCGATTAGCTAGCTGTAGAGTCACTGTTGTTGGTTTTACTTCGCCAAGTCCCAGCTTCTTGAAAATTGATAAGGGCATTAGATTGATGCTTGCTCTAAGGTCACAAAGTTCTTTGTCAAAAGAAAAACTCCCAATGGTGCAGGGGATAGTGAAACTACCTGAATCTTTTCTCTTTTGAGGTAGTTTATTTTGAAAGATAGCACTGCATTCCTCTGTCAATTTCACTATTTCATACTCCTCCAACTTCCTCTTTTTTGACATCACCTCATTCATGAATTTAGCATAGTTAGACATCTGTTCCAACGCATCTACAAAAGTTATATTTATATGAATTTTCTTAAAAATTTCCAGAAATTTAGCAAAATGAGCATCAAATTTCCTTTTTTGAAAACATTGTGGGAAGGGAAGTGGTGGCTTGATGATTAGTGGATTATCAGGGAAGGATATGGAGTAAGGCTTGTGACCCTTCTGTGTTTCTCTAGTCTCTTGTTCTGCTGTTACTTGATCTATCTTTGCATCAGGTGTAGGTTTTGTTACTTCTTTAAGCAAACTTCTCCTACATGTTTCCCACTCCTCAGTGTAATGGCTTTGCAATGCTCATTTGGGTTGATTTCTGTATCGCATGGAAATTTTCCTTGTTGTTGAGGCTTCATCGATGCTGCCAACTGTCCTATTTGAAGCTCTAGATTTTTCATTGTGGCTTCCATGTTAGACGCATGTGTTTCGATGTTGTCCAAACGTGTCTCATACTTGTTGAATCGTGATCTTGTCTTCGAGATGAATGTTCCAAGGAGTCCTCTAAGGATGGCTTCCCTTCAACATTTTGAGTATTGAACCCATGTGGAGGTTAGAGTGTGTTCCTATTATTGCCATATGATAAGTTTTCATGATTCATCAAACTAGATGATAGTGATTTGAAGAGATATTTCCCCTTTGATTGTAATTCCTGCTGTTGACATATTGAGCTTGTTCCTGCCCCATTTCTATCTCCTGATGTGATGATGAAGCAGCCATAACTGAATCTGATTTCTACCAATTTCCTTGAGTGGTAAATGTAGCTATCTGATTAGTGAGTGATGAGACTTGAGTTGCTAACGCTGTGATGGGGTCCACTTCTTGAAGTCCGGCTACTTTCTTAGCACTTGATCTCTCACTCGGCCATTGATAGCTATTTACAGCTATGTCATCCAATAAGGAGTATGCGGCATCTGCTGTTTTAGCCATGAGAGTGCCTTTTGCAACTGCATCCACTATTGTCCTTGTCTGCCCATTTAACCCATTGTAGAATATCTCTATCTGCATCCAACTCTGAAAGCCATATTGAGGGTATCTTCTGAGCAAATCCTTGAATCTTTCCCAAGCTTCATAGAACGGTTCGAAATCAAATTGTTTGAACTGGCCAATTTCGCTTTGAAGTTGAGCTAATTTGGAAGGTAGAAAATACTTGGTGAGGAACTTCTGAGCTAAAGCATCCCAAGTTGTAATTGACCCATACGGTATTGACTGGAACCAAGCTTTTGCCTTATCCCTCAAGGAGAAAGAAAATAGGCGAAGCTTAATTACCTCATCGGTGACTCCATTCATTTTTACCGTATCACATATTTTCAGGAAGGATCCCAAATGAGCATTTGGATCTTCTGTTGTGGCTCCCCCAAACTAGTTTTGCTGTACCATATGTATTAACCCTGGCTTCAGTTCAAAGTTGTTTGCAGCTATAGCGGGGCGTGCGATGCCTGAGTAGTTATCATTAACTACGGGCCTAACATAATTTCGAATAGCCTTTTGTTGAGGATTTTCATTTGCTTCTCTTGCCTCCTGTTCATCAATTACTTCACGTTCGTCTCTCTGTATACCCCTTAAATAGCGAAATGTGCTGTCTGGTTCAGGATCAATAGGTAATAGATTAATATTTCTTGCCCTTCGCATAAACAGCTGAAATTAAAAATGACAAAGCTTTTAGAAAACATAAATGAAATAACTAAAACTTAAAAGTAAAAATTCTAAATTAAAATAGAAACTAAATGGTAATAATATCAATAGAATTCAAATAAATCAATCCCCGACAATGGCGCCAAAAACTCGTCACGAGTTTTATATAACGTGAAATGCTGCAAGTGTACGGTGTCAAGTTTTGTAATATAGTGATGAAGTTAAGATTGTCGAACCCACAAGGATTGATATATGATTTCTACTAAGTACTATAATTATGTAGTTTCCACTTTATTTAGACAATCAATTTTTGAAATAACGTTGTGATTGTTGTGCTAATGGTGATCAACTAAAAATTGCAAGTAAATGGAAACAAAATTCAAAGGATTTATCAAATTATGGAAGCCTAGGGAGTGATTTTATCACACTATCAATAATGTTTTTCAACCTAATATGTCACCTCAATCAGATTTTTCTTAATTTATAGGCAAGAACCCTAATTTAATCATATCCCCTTTCTCGAGTGCCGCCTAGAATTTATTTCTACAATTTAATTTCAATATCTCTATTCCAAACTAAATATATAGAAATTATAATGCATGTGATTTTTAATTCAAACAAGTCTCAAAGATCCGTACATTCTCTCGAAATCCACGAAATTTAGGTTATATTGTTTTATGATCACGCCCAAATTTCCCTCTCTCAAGTGCCGAAATTCATGCATCAAATCATTCAACTATTGGCCAAGTAATTGAATGCATTAAACACAAACAACATAAATAAATAATCAGAAAAATCCAAAAGAGACTAATTATTAAGGAATTAAAACATGTTTCAAAAGGATTACATCAAACCCTAGATCTAAAATGTTAGTTCATGAGAAAAATCATTGACAACATGGAGTTTATCATTAAAAACATGGATAAGAAAACAAGGATTTAGAAAAACTCTTCGTGGCCGCTAGATTTCTTCCCCAAATGGTGTCAATTGTCCCTTCTTCGAATGAATTCTTCCAGAAAATTTGCTTTAGTTTTCCTTGCTTCTTTCAACCATCCAAAAGCATTTTTTTGGTCTTCCAAAAGTGTATTTATAGTTCCTTATGGTTGTAGGTTGAATTAGAGTTGGAATGAGCTGGATATCTCTTTAAAAACCTATTTTGCTCTTTATTCGGTACGCGGCGTCAAGGGCTGGAGCCAGCCTTGCATTTTTTTTTCTTCTCTGTTTTGCTAGCACCGTGGCGTCCATGTCGGCGCCAGCCACTCAGTTGCTTTGGTTTTGTTCCTACTTTGTTCGCTTCTTTTTCACTTCTTTCTTCATCATTTCTTTTCCAATGCATGCCTCTCTCCATGATCCTTAATATGACTCCAATTCAAGCTCCAAATAACTTCATTTCGATTCAATTTGCCTAACTACAAAACAACATCAAAACATGCATCAAAACGTTTAAAAATACTCAAGATCAAACGAAAAACTAAGAATGAAAGGTGCTTGTTTAATGATTTTAATACACTCATCAGTTGTCAATTATTTAGTCATGATCAATGTGCATTTGACAAATTCATTCTACTTGATTAAATAGTGAATTAAATTCATTGAAAAATATTTTCGGTAAGTTGCATATACGGTATGTTGCATATCTGGTATGGTAGTTCCATTTCCAGTAAGTTGCAAATACGATAAGTTGCATATCCAGTATATGTTCTAAATACGGTATTTGTTAAACTTATTGGGAGTGGAAAATTATTTTTTAAACGATTTCATCTTTATTATAATTCAATAATTTCAATAATACATTACTTTTTATTTTTCAATATACATTTAATTATTTCAATAATACACTATTTTTCGTTTTTCAACATGTATTTAATTTAATAATCATTTGAGAAATATTATCATTAGTTATTTTGTCAATTATTTAGTTATAATGAATGTGTATTTGACATGTCATTTTTCAATATGTATTTGATTTATTTAATTATTTGAACAATATTATCATGAATTATATTGGCAATTGTTTAGTCATGATCAATGTACATTTGACAAATTTATTTTACTTGATTAAATAGTAAATTAAACTCATTGAATATTTTTTTCGAAAAGTTGCATATTCGGTACGGTTTGTTAGATGGAGGATTTATCGAGACAGTAATATGCTCGCAAGACTCTTGAATAATCCAATAAATCTTAAACTATTTTTTTTTAATATCTACAATTTCTACACTAATAAAAATACAACAAATACAATATTCATGCAACGCACGTGTCAACAACTAGTATTAAAAAGAAGGTAAAGAATGAGAACCGAGAAAATAGCATAAAAATGGGAAAATATGCTCACCACAGGCTATTTTCTTTTATCTTGAAATGAGAGGTTTGAATAGCAAATAAATCAAGAGTATGAATTATTAGTATATAGCCATAAAAGAATTTCTATACTTGGTGGAGTGTATAACAATTTGTTGATTCGCTTATTGATGGATCTAGTATGGTACTTGTTGACTTGGAAAGACTCCCGGATTAGTTCTCCGCAATTTTCCAATCTTGAATAGTAATACGAATTATCAAGAATACTTCGAGGTATCCTATCCTCCTTAGTAAGGCAATTCGAGGTGCCTTGGGCATCCTTAATTCAACACAAGGTTGAGATGAAAATGCTTTGATGATCTTATTGATAATAATCCTCACTTTAAGTAGTCTCATAGCTTACAATTATTAAAGAAAGGAATTGATAAAGGAAAATACATAATTTCTAAGTTACACGAGTTCTTCCATTCTAACAATTCCTATTTAATACTAATACCTTCTTATTTGATAAGCCTTAATTGTAGAAATAAGGAAATCTGGCCTTAAAAGATTCCACTTCTTCCCAAGTAGCATTCGTCAGAGAAAGATTTTGCTAATGAACCAAAATTTCCTCACCTCCCTTAATTTTCCTTTTATTCAAAATAGCTTGCAATAAAGGGTGCACTAGTTGGTCCACAAAAATAGGAGGTATAATCTTCTCATTATTTCCTACCCTATTTTTTAGGAGAGACATGGAATACCGGGTGTAGTTTGGAGTCAGTTGGTAATTCCAATTTGTATGCCACCAACCCAATCTGTGCAATGATCTTAAGGGGTCAAAAATTTTGGGAACCATCTTTTGATTTTTCTTTTAGCCACGGTCAACCGATGATAAGGTTGCAACTTCAAAAACATAAAATCACCCACCTAATATTCCTTATCCATGTGCCTTGTGTGATAATTTTTTTTTTTTCATTCGTTGTTGAGCCATTATTCGACTTGTATATTTTAAGCATATAGATACCATTCCTTCAAAGTGATCAAACTCTTCTTTCGAAAAAATACAAATTCTATTCTATGTAGTAGAGTCAGCACAATAAGTTACTTATTTGTAACTCAGAGCATATATGATTTCATTTGATTATGTTTAATACCTATATACCAACTATAACATGGTTACTCGAAGAAACTAGATCAAATCACAAGACCCACAACCATTTTGTCATGTTATTGCTACGTGTCCACATTTATCTCTTTATCTTGACGTTCAAGAATTGTTTCAATGACTGTTACAACCTTTTTCTAATAAAGATATGCACATGGTATGTTTGGACTATTAAAGTTAATGTGTTAATTTTACTCGCCGACTCGGACAGTCGGTGGCTCGATCCGAGAAAAGCTAGAGCCGACCCGAAAGAACAGAGCTAAGGCTTAGGCCGAGCCCCATTTTGAAGCATTGGCCATAGCCAAAGCTTGCTTTCGAGCCACACGGGGCGGCATTTTTGGTCCATGTCGAGCAAATTTCATTTTTGGAACAATTTTTTTTTAAAAAAAATTAAACCATATAGCTACAGCAACTGCCTGCAAGCTGTCTGCCTGCTACCTTTTTTTTGGAAAAATAAAAAAAGTCATGAGTTGACTAGGTTTGATAAGGTTCGAGCCGAGATTTTTTGCCCGAGCCTGAGTTCCTAGTTTCGGCTTGCTAGTCGGCTCGACTCGACTCGTTGATATTCCTAAATAAACTGAAGAAAATTAAAAATTACACGGTATGTGCATGTGAACAAAAAATTGATTTTTCTCCAGCACAAAAAAGAAAAGTATCCTCGACCTTTCAAACTTCAACAATATAGAATCATCAGAATATCTCCAACCTTCCCACACGCAAATTTCGAAATGAAAGTAAATGCTATTATCATCCAAGGAAAACAAGAAAGCCAATTATAACTCGGTAGTATTAATTTGCAAAAATAAACTGAAAAATAACTTAAACTCAACAATTTATTCTTATATCTATGGAAACCCAACTCTCTGTTCGAATAAGACCATCATAAGTTCATTCACTTGAAAACGAAATGTGCAGCAACAATTTCAGATTCGGCTAAGTTCAAATTTCTAAACATCAACTTAATCAACAAACGTTCCCCAAAGATTTCTTTGCGACCTTTCACAAGGAATAATATTATGTTAGAAAATGATTATTGTTCAAAACAAATAAATGTTGGAATGAAGAAACGAGATTAAAAAAAAAAAAAAATTATACCTTGCGGCCGCATGGGTTTGTACCATGCGGCCGCACGAGTATTTACCCGGACTAAATGTCCCGGTATGGTTTGAACCATGCGGCCGCATGAGTTTGTACCTTACGGCTGCATGGTACAATATTTTAACCGTTTGGAGGTTGATTTTTGCCCGTTTGGAATTCAAATTTGGTGGCTTTTGGAGAGTTTTTTTGCACCACTTCGTGTAGCATTGTTTCTAGGCTATAAATAAGTGGTTTGTGATCAACTTAAATATTAAGAAAACATACAAAAAACTATAGTCCCATTTTGAGAGAAAATTTTCATTCCAAGTTTAATTTTCTTCTTCGTATTCATAGTTCTTGAGTGTTCTCGATTCTAAAGGATTTTGCTTGATTGTTTGAGCATTAATCTTTTCCAAGGCTTGTTTTAAATCCTGCAAACCATTTGCCATCATTCCTTCAAACAATTTTCAATCCTAAAGGGGACAAATATTGTTTGAGAACAACGGTATCGTGATCAAGTCTTTTGGTGGATATTTCAATTTTGATTTCTTGTCTTCAAGTTACTATTTGATTGCTGCAATATTATTACATTCTCGGTGTATTCTCCATTCATTTTTCAACATATTATTCATAGTAAAAACTATCAGTAGTTGTTCTACGTACATGTGTCGATGTGTTATGTGATGCATTATGAAAAACACGTAGTTCAATCCTAACAATATCTAGAGGGGGGTGAATAGTATTATATGTGGAATTAAAATTATTAATGAATTAAATAGCAACAAATCACTTTTTAATTATTTTCTATATGATTAAACATACACACCGATGATCACGGAGAAACCCAACTGGGAAAAACTTCTAACACTTTGCCAATCAATCCATTATAAACGATTTAATACTTACTGTCTATCAGACTAGACGACGACATGTACTATCTGATCGTCTTACTGCAATTCCTACAACTCTACTGGATACTGTGCTCTCTTGCACCAATCTTTAGCTACAATCACCAAAACCTAGCATTGCGGAATCGTCTATCTCCCGTGGATCAACGAAAAACACCTTGTTCTTCACAGGCTAGAACTCTAGTCAACTTCTCTCGATCTTCAGAACTCTGACAGATGTGGAGGAAAGACAAGTTTGATATTTGAATTATGTAGACGACGTTTTTCTCACCAAAACAAAATATGAAAAGAATGGCCCGTGAAAAAGCTTTTAAATCGTGAAATAAAATTTTTTCGGTTATCTTTGTCGCTCGAGCGAGAGCTTAGCAACAGGCTGTAGCTCGAGCAAAGGAGGGGTGACAGTCGAGTGACAAATGTTCTATTTTTGACGCTCGAGCCAATCCTTGATCGTCTAGCAAAAATCCGCGCCGTATTTTTTTTTTCTTTTGCCATTCTCGAACCCTAGACTTAAAAACCTAAACTTTATCTATTTGCACATTACTCCTTGACTTTTTATACAAATTACAAATAAGTCCCTTTTGTTTACAGAATTGCAAATTACAACATCAAAACCTAATACATTAATATGATAGTCTTATATTGCTTCATGTATCAAATAATAAAGTAATACATGTATGCCACTTAGGGAAACTATCAATATTTTTCACTATGAGTAGCATTACTCATTAACATGTATAGTTGTATGAGCATATCACCAGTCCCAATATTAAACCGCTTCGAAGTCTAATTCTTTTAACATCAATAGTAAATTAAAAAACTAAAAGACCAAAAAAAAAAAAAAAGAAGAAGAAGAAGAAGAAGAAAATAATTCAATTGAATTTTATGGCTTTTCCATGAACTATAAATAGAGACATGACTTATGCCCCTGTTTGATATATATTAAAATTCTCATTTTCATTTTTCTACTCATTTTCTACCACACATTTTTCAATAAAATAATATTTTCCATCACATCAATAATTTTTCCTTCTTTTTCAATCATACATTTTTTATTAATTTACTATGACAAAATACATTCTTCCAAAATAATGTGGCTAAAATGCTATAAGGTCATCTCCAGCGTTGCACCAAATTTTGCTCCAAACTTTGCATCAAACTAAAATTCATCTCCAACCATTACACAAAACTTACACCAAATAAACAGTGTTTAATCATTTTCTTCTCTTTTTTATTCATAGTAATTTATTTATTCGGAATATTATTTATTTATTTTAGAAAAATATAAATTACTAAATAAATAATTACATTAAATTAAGGAAAATATTAAATTCATTAATAAATATATTATTAAAAAATAGTACAATTAAAACATATTATATTAAATTACTAAATATGAAGTCGAAATATCATTACTAGATTAATGTAGGTATGTGGTTATTATAATATATTGCGTGTTAACTCTAAATAATCGTGTTAATTATATTTAAAATTTTTTATCTTTATTTTAATTAACTGAGTAATTATTATTTTTAACATTTAAAATTTATTTTAAATGCAAATGCAAATAATAACCATACTAATAATAATAATTGTATTAAAATTATATAATACAAATGACACAAATACCCTCCAATCATTCTTTTCACAAATAAAATGAGGGGTAAATTGAACTTTGCACCATTTTGGTGTTTTGGTGCAAAGTGAATAGTGTTACGTCATATTTGGATTCAATTTTGCACCAAAATGCCAAGATGGTGCAAAGTATGGTGCTCCAATGGAGTACCTTTGCACCAAAGTTTGGTGCAACGAGGTCTCCATTGGAGATGCCCTAACATATCTATTTCCATCTAAATAATTATACACAGAAAAATGGTAATATCCAGGCCAAATATGAACAAAAAAAAATAAAAAAAAATCATATAATAAAGATTTGATCATCAAATCTTTTTATGGGAATTTAATTTATCTTCCATTACTATGGACTTTTTGCAATGAGCAATTGCAGCTTGAATTGCTGCCTGCAATTCTTCCATGGTGCTGTCACTACTACTAGTTGGAGTAAGAGTGCCAGTAGCCAGTAAAAGACCACTACTTCTTGGAGATGTCCTCATTGAAGCCGGAGCCGAAAATTCACCTCTCTTTCCTCTCAATTCTTTCTTGTTTTTATACATTAAATTCCCCGAAAGTGAATAAGGCTGTCTCCCAAAGTCAGCATTTCCTCTTCTGTTTCTGAATGAAAACAATGGCCTAACCATTCTCATGTACCTTTTCACCATATGACTTAAATCGAACTTCAATTTTGTCGTCTTCTTCTCTTCCTTTGCTCTATTTTCACACCCTTTTCTCCACTTTGATAGCCCGAATAAAGAGAAAGATTTCGACTTTTCCCTCCCTTTCGTTTCGAATTCATTGCTTTCATCAAAGTTTTGGTGATCTGTACTGTTACCTTCATTACTTAGTTCCTTTATGGGTAGCGTCAAACTATCCAAGGAATTGGTGGAAGAGCGTGGCAAGATCGGAAGGTTGGGAAGGAGATGGAGAGGAAGTAAATGGCCATGAAAGAATATATCATCTGCTGGAGATAAATCTAAAGCAAACGAAGGAAGGGATGATTTATTTTTACCGGCTGGGACTTCTGTGGCCGATGTATGGAGAGACATGGAGAAGGAGAATTCAGGAGACGATGAAGCTGAAGGTGGTGAGGCTGCTGCACAAAGCTCTGGTTGCTTTTTCTCTTCATCCTTTTCTCTTATCTTCTGATATTTTCTTTCCATGATTTAACGTTGAAAGACTAACAATATTGGCTCGATATGATGGTCTGTCTGCTAAGAATCGTAACGTAAGCAAACGATTCAGGAGTCGAAGAGTTGTAATGATGAATCCTTCCCGAGAAAGATAAGGATAATCAGAAGCTGTGAATTTTGTGTCTTTTTGTGGGTGTGGGAGTAAGGACTAGGGGTCCGGACTGTGTTTAGCATCTTTAGCATAAACTCATTTTTGTACCGTGCACTATAAATAAAAATTATGGCCTAAAGTGAGCATGTTGCGGATATGAATTATGAAATGAAGGGAGGAATACTGGAATAGTGGTGCCTTTTGTATGGGTAATGTTTTGGGGAAATAACAACACAAAATAATTATTTTTATTTTTTATTTATTTAATTTTTTTTTTTGGTGGTGTTATTGGAAACTATACTAACAAAATAAGTAGAAAAACTGGTGGAGTATACTAATTTGTCTTATGGTTTTATATGTAGAGGGTGTTTGATGAGGATTAAAATTAGATTTTTAGTAGATTGTGATAAGATTTTTGAAAATGTGTGGTTAAAAAGTTGTGGGACTCATGAAAGATGTGGTTAAATTGTTTGACTTTGATTTTGATTAAAATCAGATTTTAATTCGAACCAAACAGGGCCTTAAAATGATCCCTTCATAGGAGGGTTTTGAGAAGTCATGATGGTATACTATGATAACATCGACTTCAAGAAGAATTGTAGATTATTAGATCAACATATACTCAATAATGATAACAAACTTTGTGATTGGTAAGTTAAATAGTAAAAGAAAAGTTAAAATCAAGTCTTGAATAATAGTTAAAAAAAAAAACGTAGTCACAAGCAATACTTTTCCAAGACATCTTTTTGTATGCTACTTGTCTAGATATCATTCTCTGATCCTTAATAAATGAAACGTCGAGATATAGACCTCGTTTCACGGGTAACCTTTTCTTAGCACAGAAAGGGGACATCGTGTGGCAGTAGTATGATCCGCTAGACTATTTTCCGCATTTTCTCGATCGTTTCGGGACGAAAGTAAATTTGATCACAACTTAAGAAAGTTTACAACATGAAATTGAAATGCATTGAAATAAAGTTGATCATTGATTGCTAGAAAGCTGAACATTACAATAGACGAAAGCAGGAAATTACAATGGCTAGTGCAGGGGGCGAACATTAGAAAGCTTGAAAATGTTTGAAAGACTAATACCCCCTATAATAGATTTCGGAACAAAAATCCAACTGACGGGAGTAGACATCTTTTGGCCGAAGAATCATACTAAAATTTTCTAATTTCTATCTATTTAAATAAATTATTTACAATGATAGGATCACAGGACTTAAGCAAAGCTGCAGCCCGTGACATTCTCCCCCATTTGTTTTGGCGATGTCCTCGGAGCCATTGAGTATTCTTCTCGCTGTTGCATCCGCTCCATTTGACCAAATACTCTTGAAGATATTTCCTAGAAGTTCGAGTAATTTGGTAGTCAAGAATCTTTTCAACAACCTTCATTTCTGATCTTTTCACTTCAAACACTGGTTGCTTCGGATCTGCAAACTTTTTGTATTGTCTCTGATCGGTATTTGCAGTATGGAGGAGTAACGATTGTTGGCCAGTAGTAATTTCAAAAGAACTCTTATTAGGAGAAGAGCTCTTTTGAGCATTGAGACACATCCAAGCCACATCCGAAAGTTTCACCCGAATTTTATGTGAAGTAGATGTGAAGTGCTGAAAATAGTCTCCCAGCATAGAATTGAACTGCTGTGTCTGTCCGTCTAACCTTCGGTGAATACTAGAATTCATGCTCAAAATTGAACCGAGAAGTATGAACAACTCGGTCCAAAATATGCCAATAAATCGAGAATCTCGATCATTGATGATAGGCAGTCCCCAGTATTTGACAATATGTTCAAAGAAGAATTGAGATGTCTCTTCGGTTGATACATATTTGGCTATGTGGTGAGAGTTTCATTTTCAGATAAACAGTCCTCCCCGATGATGATAGTGCCACCAACACATGGCAATCCACTAATGTAGTTCGTTGATCCACTCTCGACTAATCTATTCGGGATGGAAAGGGGCTCCAATAAAGCTGTCTTTTGCTAGTGATATGTCACATCTTGCTGACGAACAATGCAAGTTTTTCCATAACCTGCAATGTCGTCCCGCATTTGAGGCTAGTAGTTTGTATGTTATGGTAGTGCGGAAGTGCGCTCCACGATAGTTCTACTTCCCAACACTCATTCCTCTTGTTTCTGAAGCTCTTCAAGCTCCGGTTGACCCATACGATATGGTACCTTGGTAGGAGGTTTGGCACCCGAAACAAGTGCAATCCCACGATCAAATGCCCTCTTTGTTAGCAGTTTTCTTGGTAACTCATTCGGCATGATGTCTTCGAAATCCTTAAACTCGGTGATAGGTTTTGGAGTAAAGCCGGTTGTCTCTTTGATCTTCTCTACTCGAAGAGAGCACAGAAATGAGGGTTCATTCCTCTTGAAACCCTTGCTATATTGCATG
This sequence comes from Fraxinus excelsior, assembly GCA_019097785.1. NCBI lineage: Eukaryota > Viridiplantae > Streptophyta > Magnoliopsida > Lamiales > Oleaceae > Fraxinus > Fraxinus excelsior. The sequence goes on from CM032642.1 coordinate 8,329,505, forward strand.
GCCGAAATAAGGGTGTTGCCAATGTTCGTCGAAGGCTCCCTCATGGGCCTCTGTCCCCTCATCTTGTTTATATCTTCCTCATGTTCCTACCGAGGTGATTAATTCCTATGATTTCGCCTCGTTATGTTTGGGCTCCATATCGTGATAGGGTTGGAGCGCGTTCTTCTGCGCTTGGTGGACATTTCTACCCTCGGCACGGGAGCCAGTGGGTTTTCCATAATAGGCATGGGTAGGCAATTCTAAGTGTCGTGGTTGTGGATTGGTGGTATGTGCAATATTGCCGACCTCGAGGCTCCCTACTTCTTCCCCTATCCCTGGGTAGGTTCAGCTGCCTTTGAGCTTCGGCTCCCACCTCTTCATATGCCAAAGGAGGCACTACGTTTAGCGTGGTAGTGGCTAATGCTTGTCTTGAGGTAGGGGTTATTGTGTGCCCTACTTGTGTCCACTGTTGGTCCACTAGGTGGGACACTGAGCATCTTCGCTGTCTATGAGGCAATGGATGACCCATTGAAGTTCTATTACGGTGGCCAATCAACTCCTTATTGAATCTCGCTCCTCATCATTTCCACTAAAGCATCGTAAGAAGTTGGGTTTTTGTTTCGCACATCTCTCCATAATGGAATATTCATGTTGAGACCTCTACTTAGAGCAGAAAAGGCATCTCTATCCGTAACTTGCTCATAATAGGTCATTTCATTTGTGAAACGGGCCAAGTAACTTTTCAAGGTTTCCCTTGCTTGCTGCCTTATGTCATGCAACCTCTGGATGTGTGCTTATCCTTTTTTACTTGATAGGTACTAGTTCAAGAAGACTTTCTTAAGGTCCGACCAGCTTCTGATACTGCCCGCTGGAATATGGCTGTACCAGATTTCAGCTGCCCCATTAATGTGAGATGGAAATCCCTGCATTTCAATGCTGGCGAGGCTCCTCGTAAAGACATATAGATCTTATAATTATTAAGGTTCTTCGATGGGTCACCCTTTCCCTCGTATTTTGGCATCTTTGGTGGCATAAAATGACCTGGGACCGGAGCACTTCTCAATTCTTGGGACAAGGGCAAGCTTTCATCATCATCGTCCAGCTCGAACGATTTGCAAGGTCTGTCAGAGTCATTTTCTTTCGTTTGATAATTGGGAGGGGGTGGTTATGATGTTCCTGCTTCGTTCTTCCTATTTGCCTCATCTATCCTTCTAGGTGGAGGTGGTATTCGCTAAGGCTCGTAATCCTGGTATTGTTCCTATCACCTTTGAGCAAGGAGAGGTTGATGGGACCTATTTATATGACCTTTGGGGTTCATGTTCTTGAGTGTCCCCGAGTGGGGAATTTCCTTCCATTGGTGTGTCATCGTCAGGTTGGCTTGTGGTGGAAGTATCTACTCCCCCTTCCTTTTTGCTGGGTTGTCGTTCATGCCATGCATTTGGGGGTATGCTGCGGTGGCATTCTCCTCACTCTCTTGGTGAAAAACCCTATGATAGGGCGCTTGGGATCCAGCCTGCTGGTGCATTTACATGAACAACTGCTGCATGGCGGCATTTTGTTAGGCCATGTTTCTCATGTGTGCAGCCATTTCCCCCACTTCTCTTACTAGGCATGTAGTGGTTCCTCTTCTCCTATGATAGTGGTGGGGGAACGCATATTCACATTCGTGTGGAGGACTTCTTCTTCAGAGGCTTCCTGTTGCCTATTTCCGCTGTGCATTTCTTGGTTGCTAGAACTTATAGTCTTTTTGAGATGCTTCTGGGCGATGGTTCTTTCTTCAAGAACCAAACCTTTCTTCAAGGCTCTTCTTCCAAATGGCTTTTACCATAAGGATGTTCTTAGTTGTGGTATCAAAGATTCCCACAGACGACGCCAATCTGTTGACCCCAAAAATTGTACTAATGACGTGGCCAACAAATACTTAAGGTTTTCACGTCCTCTCGAGTTTGATTTCAATTCAAGTTGGGCCAATCGATGACTTGAATGGGCAAAACAACAAAATAATAATTCTTGGCTTAAAGGAGTTTGTTACGCGAGTTCCTATTTCATAAAAATCCGACCAATTTATATGTAAATGGCGTTTGGTAGAAAGAGAGGATTCAAGAGTTTAAACTTGCATTAGCCCTGAATAGTGCTAAGTATGGGTATTTATACTTATGTAGGACAAACGAGGCTCGTTGGATGATGGGGCATGTGTCTTCGTCGGATGAATGGGACCTTACGGAGAAGGTCAATCCATCAATCAAAAGCATTAAAGGCTAGGATCTTCGTATTGGGGCCTTTGCCCAAAGAGGGTCAGTTCAATTCCCTTACAATAAAACAGTGTTACAAGAACTTTGAATTTTTCTCATTTGATGTTAATAATTGATGATTATTAGAGTATGAGATGTATATATGAGAGGTCTCTAATATGCATTCCGCTTTAGGTATTTGTAGGAGTTAGAAATTGGTTGAAAATCACGTCTAAATTAGTATTTTGTCCATAACTTTCTCTCCCAATATCTGATTGAGACAATTCAAAATGCGTTGAAGTAGTAAAATAAGTGTTAAATATAAAAAGAGATGTTGGAGAGTATCTCCAATAGATAAAATTAGGGCTAGGCAAAATGTCCAAACTGAACCGAACCGAACCGAACGGGTTTTCTTAAATTAAAAACCCGAACGGGTATCCGAATCGAGAACCGACGGGTTTGGTTCGGTTCTCGGTTCTAGACCAAGAACCGAATAAGAACCGATTTTTTTTTTTTTTACAATTGAGCATTTGGGTTTCAAGTATATTGAATATAACCCAAACCGATCAACATAAAAAAATTGAAAAAAAACCACTAAATATAAAAGGGACAGAGCCCTAGAATTTTCGGTCTTCTCTTCTTTATAACCGACCAACATAAAAAAAAATTGCAAAAAAAGCCACTAAATATAAAAGGGAAAGAGCCCTAGAATTTTCGATCTTCTCTTCTTCTTTTCTCTCCAGTCTATTCCTGCCGCACAACATGTTTCTCATCCAGTCATGAGTCATTTTCACTCAACTTGAAGAAGTCCTCCTCCTTCTAGTTCCCACACTAAGCTGGAGTACTCTCGCAATTATTCTTTTCATATTTAAGAGACGTGAGATTTTACCCTCTTAACGCTAACAGTGCTTTCGTTCTTTTATCGTGTTTACAATGACAAATTTTTTAAGTCTTCCAAGAGCTTTGCACAGAGATTTCCAGCTCTAGTTACTGGATTCTTTTTCTTTACACGGCACTCAAGAAATTGTTAACATTTTAATGGTACATGGCAAGTCAAGCAATCGATGATCACATTACATAGTTGGTAAGTATTTTTAATACTTTAAAATATTACGTTCATTTGTAAAATCTAAGATTGAACCTGGTCAATATTCACACGCAGATTCACTCGGCGAAAGTACTGAACACGTTGGGATTGCCTCACTTCTCACAATGTTTTCAGAAAATAGGAATGATTTTGGTATCGCTTCTCAAAATGGAGAATATAGTTAGATATTTTTATATGTTACCTTTTGGTAGGTAAGCAGTGGAGCAGTAACTGTTTGAGGGAAGCAACAAAAAAAATTGTGATCTATATTGTCTAGTACTAAAGTGTTAGCATTTTGTGAAAGCTTTCTAATATGTTATGGATTAATTATTCAAGACGCACTGACAAAGTTTTCTAAATGTATTTATATAGTGTTATTATAAATGTTAAAAAAATTAATTATAGTAGGAACCGAACAGAACCGAATGGAACCTAACCGAACCGAACCCGAACCCGAACCCGAACGATTCCAGAATTATATCTGGAACCGACGGTTCCATTTACTAAATACCCGAAAATTTCTGGAACCGAAAAAATCGAACCGAACCGAACCGAACCGACCCGCGCCCACCCCTAGATAAAATGACTATATCCGTCACTTAGTTCTAGACTCTAGATAGAATTAGGAAGAAAGAATCTACTTGTACAATGATGATTGACAATGTAAAATTTTGTGAAATCAATAATGTAATGATACCAAATCATGATTGTCAACAAATCTTATCAATCATTATTGTACATATGACATGATTGAATTAAGAAATATGTGCACACTAAAATTTATCATTTATTAATTTCAAAATTATCTAATTTTATGTATGAAATGTATCATAGAAATTGGTCCCTAAAAATTAGTATCATAACAAAACATGTCATCAAAGAAACATGAATCGCTTGAAAAGTCACAGCTTCAGACCTACATAGAATTTAAAAAACATATACATGTTACACGCTTCTATTGTGATAGCGAGATAAAGGTTTCCTCGAAAAATCTATAGATGTGCGTTTAGAAAATTCTGATTTTATTTTTAATTTTTTACACATGCATGGCACTCGTTCAAAGCTTACTTTTTTTTTTTTTTTCTCGTTTCCCATGAAAAGTATATCTGAAATTTCAAATAAATTTTATATTCATTATATTCATAATTGTTTAATTAAGCATATCGAACATATCAAGAAAATCATCTGACTACACTAATTTATCACTTGGTTAAAAGCGACGTAACTAAAAGTTTAAGAGAAGAATGTGTTACGAAGATCAAATAACCTGAGTTCAAGGTAAATTTATCTAGTAGAAATTGTTTGGTAGAAATGGAGCAAAAATTAATGCAACTAATACAAAGAATAATATTATGGATCATGCTATACCAACATAATCATTTACAAAAAGTTTTACATAAAGACTAAGTGGCAGCCCCATATTGGAGGGGCGGCTGGCCCGCCACTTGACCTTTAGGTAAATGATTATGTAGAATATTATGTATGTATAGATTAATCCTAATATTATTGTGAAAAAACACAAAACTTAGGACTGTTTGGTGGGATGATCAGACCCCACAAACGTGTACTATGTGGTCCATTGGTCCAAATTGCATAGAAAACTATTTTTTTTTCCCCACAATGAAGGTTAATTAACATTCAATCATTGAGGCACTATTTGGGTTCGACAGACTCATATTCTCCATTTAACCACTCAAAATCATATTTTATGTATCTAAAGACAATAGATGAGAAAAGTGAGGCGTGGGTTGGGGTTGGGCCGGTGGGGAAAGATTGTATAGTCTGTCTCCTATCATTTTGCTTGCTGGTGTCTCCTTCTATTATAGAGAGTCAAGTCTTTGAGAAAGAACAAGATTTTGTGGCCAATGGCAAAAAGCAGAAAGGACAAAAGTTTTCCCAGCTAGGATCTTTGCAGGATGACACTGATAAGTTTGTAGCATACAATGTTTGGTTTTAGGGATAACAAAATGTATCATCGTAGTTTTGAGTGCAGTAAGAAATTCTCGACTTAGTCGAGAAATTAGGGTTAAAACGGAAATCATGTTCCTGACTTCAAGTATTATTTTTTATTATGTTTTATCCTTTAATCATATTTAAAAATTATTGAAAAAATAATAATAGATATAAAATAAACAAGTAAATGTGGAAGTGGGATAAATTCAGGGAAAATTCACACTTTTTTAAAGTGGATATATCTACAATTTATCTACTATGTTTGGAAAAATTAAAATTTGTATATTATATTTTGCTAACTGATAAGATTAAACACACCTGGTTCAAAAATAGCAAAATAGGCAAAAGTAGTGTTCTAAAAAGCGTAAACCGTGTCTAGACGTGAATGCGAAACTTCAAGCTTTACGAGCTTAAACAAGTCTAAGTGACGTTCAGACGTAAAATTTTTTTTCTTATTTTTAATACTATTTTAAACTTTTAATCATTTAATAATTAAAATAATAGATATTAAACATCTAAAATTATAAAATACTATATATACTTAATAATTTTTATAATTAGTCAATTATAGAATTTTCAAGTCTTAGAAATACAAAAACTAAACTATTTTTCATATTTTCAATTTTCAAGTAGACAAATCTTACTTAATAGATTTATAGGAACTTCAGACACGCTTTCGAGATTTTCAACAAAATAATGAGTCTTAAGATCATAATCACATATGTAGATAGCACCGTAACTTAATCTTATTTGACTTTTTATCGAAGAAAGTCATTTTTAAATTTTGTACAAATAAAGTCTTTTAAAAACTTGGAGTTAAAAGTCAAATGAAAAGTTTTTAAAAAAATAAAAAAATTAATAAACTAAAGTCAAATAAAAGACTTTTTTTAAAAAAATAACAAATTTAATAAAGCACGCATAGGAAAAACGAAAGAGATGAGGGGGAAAATACTCAACTATTTAGGAATTGAAAAAAAAAAAAAAAGCGCCTAAGCACGAAACGAGACAATTTATTTGAGTTTTGAGCGTAAGCAAGCTTTTAGAACATGGGTAAAAGTGCCCTCAATTGCAAATAATAAGCCCATGTTTGATACATATTTTTTCAAAATATATTATTTTAAAACTTATTTACAACCACACATTCTTTAATAAAATAATATTTTTCATCACATCAATAACTTTTCCTAACTTTTCAACCATGTATTTCCCATCACATCATTATTTAAAATACATTATTTTCTTAATAATATCCATCAAATACACACTAAATCATACTCAAATTTGAGAGGCCATTTATCAAGGAGAAAATGGAAGATCGGGGGAGGCATTGAGGCAAATGGGGCCCACAGAAGGCTCCAAGGCATGATGAGCCACATTGGACCTTACTGGTGTAAGGTATCACGAGTTGTCTTAAAATGTTTTAAATGATGGAATACCATTGACTATTAAGGTTATCTCCAGCGCTGCACCAAATTTTGCACTAAACTAAAATTAATCTCCAACTATTACACCAAATGAACAGTGTTTAATCATTTTCTTCTTAGTAATTTATTTATTCGGAATATTAATTATTTACTCATTTTAGAAATATATAAATTACTAAATAAATAATTAGCGAAATTAAGGAAAATATTAAATTCATTAAATAAATATATTATTTAAACATGGTACTATTAAAACATATTAAATTACTAAATATGAAGTCGAAATATCATTGCAATTTAATTATCGAAATTCGTATATTCTTCCCACAAGTGATCGATTAATGCAGTTCGGAGTGCAATGTGAGTCTCTTTATCCTTGATTTGTCTGTGACGGGCAAGGAATTCTTGAAAACGATGAACCAACTCAACTTTCAGACTTGGTGCTTCCGTCCATTCTCGGACTGGTGCATCAACAATACGTTCGTCCTCAATAATCATGTTATGCATTATTATACATGCAGTCATGATATAATGTAATACATGTTTTTCCCAAAATCTTGCCCGTCTTTTCTACACGCTTCTTGTTTCATTGCAAATTATTTTTTTTTGTAGATGTTTCGAGCCAAATTGCTATTATCTAAAGACCAGAATTACAAAAAAAGGTTCAAATTTGAGCACGTTTGGCCTATACTTGAAAATGCCAAAAATTGGGGATGACATTTCAACGGCCAGAGCAACCCAGCGTGAAAAAAACGGTATTAACATTAGATCGTCACATCCATCTTCATCATCGGAGGACCGTACCTCAACGCATTCAACATTCCTTGGATTGTCTTCGTTTTCTCTTAACATAAACGAAGACAACGTTGACGATACTTCTACTCAACGATCTATAGGGGTAAAAAAATCAAAAGGAAAAGGGAAAAATGAAGAAGAAGGTATAAAATTACTCGCGTCCATAAAAGAAGATAATCGACAATTCGTTGAAATCCTGAAAAAAAGTACAAAGGAAAGACATCAAAATTATGAAATTCAAAAAAAGGAAATTGGCAATGACAGAATATCGCGAGGAAAACAAAATTTTACTGAAGGATTTCAATTCGATAGAAGATCCAAACCTACGTTTGTTCTTTCAAAACGAACAAAAAAGAATTTTACGAAAGAGATCTCAACAACACGATAAAGGATTTGAAAGTTCATCTGAGTTGTATGGAAATTATTTTGACAATATTGGAGGATCTGGAAGCGATCTTGCATATTACTAAATTATGCATTTTTTTTTAAAAATAGAACTCGTTTAATGTAGGTATGTGATTATTATAAAATATTTCAGGTTAACTATAAATAATCGTGTTAGTTATATTTTAATTTTTTTATTCTTATTTTAATTAATTCAGTAATTATTATTTTTAACATTTCAAATTTAATTTAAATGCAAATAATAATAATAATAATAATAATAATAATAATAATTGTATTAAAAATTATAAAACTAAAATGACACAAATATCCTCCAAACAAACTTTTGGCAAATTAAATGAAGGGCAAAATCGACTTTGCACCATTATGGAAAAATGGTGCAAAAGATGGTGCTCCATTGGAGACACTTCGCACCAAAATTTGGTGCATTTTGGTGCAAAGGGGTCTCTATTGGAGATGGCCTAAGACCATTGCAAATAGATTCCAAGTCTTATTTTAGAACACCATAACATGTTTGTCCCGGGAAGGTGGATACAGTGTTATAGTAATTATAAATAATATAATACAATAACACTGTATTACTATAATTGTTTCCGATGTATTTTCATATTTTGAAACCGTCGTATAATTAAATCATTATCAATTTCATTAAATATATCTTTCTCAATATATATATAACTAAATTGTCATTCAACCACTGATCTCCAATTCAATTGCGCAGTCGAGTCTTCAAAAAATTCATTGCAGAAAATGTCCTCTCACTAGGGGTGTCCAAAATATCCGAACCGAACCGAACCGAACCGAGCGGTTCTTCATAAGTTAAAGGCCCAAACGGGTACCCGAATCGAGAACCGAAAGGTTTGGGTCGGGTCTTGAGTCTCGACGAAGAACCGAAGAACCGAATGAAACCCGAAACTAAATAAATTTTTTTTTATTGAATTAATTAAATTATTTTATTTTTTCTAACATTTTACATTGGTGGAAGATTAATAAATCAAGATTTGAATTTTTATCTGAGGTTGCAAGGGATGTTCCTGCCATTCCTGTATCTACAGTTGCTTCTGAGTCAGCATTTAGTACTGGAGGACGCATTCTTGATCCATTTAGGAGTTCTTTAACTCCTAAAACAGCTGAAGCCTTAATTTGTACACAAAACTGGCTAAGAAAATATTCTAGACTCTTGAAAGTTTCCCAAGATGAAATTTGCATTGAAGAAACAAAGTTCTATGAGGGCATTGAGACAGGTAATAGATATATATTATATTTTTTTTTATCAAATCTTATTAGTTGAATATTTTTTAGTTTATTTGTTTGTTAATTGTGTCTTTTCAATTCTTGTAGGGTTTTTTGCCATGGCAAGTCAAGCAGTAGCAGCTGATGATTAAATCAAATAGTTGGTAAGTATTAATATCTACTTTTTGGTATTTGTATGCATTGAATTAATGTTATTCGACAGCTAGTTATTTTTATATTTTTGAATTTGGTTATGTTAATTTGTAAAAGTTACAAATGAAATGTCATTAGTTATATTTATGTAGTGTTGCTGTAAATGTTAAAAAATTTAATTATGGTACAGAACCGAACGGAAACAAACCGAACCGAACGGAACCGAACCCGAACGGTTCCATAATTATATTTGGACCCGACGGGTCCATTTATTAAATACCCGAAAATTTTGGAACCGAGCATAACCGAACCGAATCGACCCACGAACACCCCTACCTCTCACCATTAGCAGTAATATGGAAACAATCAATGCCAACGTGACAACCCTATGTAGCAGTGAATACAATTCACGTTGGGTTTTGATACCCAATGAATCATTGGCGATGATATAAACGTTAGATTAAATTGTTACCAATAACCAAGTCTAAAGGCTCAACCCAAAAACAGCGTAGGCCGTTGGAAGTAACTTAAATAATTAATGTTGCTTATGACCCATTTATATTACCTTCTGGATGACTTTGAATCTTGGCCCATTTAACTCTTTTTATTAGTCAACTAAAGCCTAACATAGCCTATATATATATATGTGTGTTTTTGCCCTAGCCGTTGAGTGTGTGATTTGTGAGAAAAGAAGAAAGAAATCGTGTACAAGAGAGGAGAGAAACCGGTAGCCCCTTTGAAGAGAGAAAAATGTGTGGCTTCCTTGGTATTTTGGTCCTGTTTCTTGCCTTTATGGCTACAAATTATCACAATTATCTTGTCCTTTGTGGGTGAGATTGATGGGCGATCGAGGTGAATATATTGGTTGTGGGTTGGAGCCGTTTGGATTGATTGTTTGGTAGAAAAGTGTAACGTAAAACTGAGCCCAAAAAACAACATTTTGACGACCCTTGGAGCAAGCTTTCAAAAACTTCATTTTCCTTCGCCACAACCAACTTCTTTGCAACACTAAGACCCTGTAATCCTCCAAAGTTTTCATCCTTCCCATATCAAAAATATAAGTTTCAAAAGTTGATCATCGAGTGCATAAAGATCTGTTAGTGAAAACACTTCAAGATAATACTCATCAAGTCGAATTAATTTATTCTTGTCAAAAGCAAAAAACGAATCATCTGCACACAAACATCTATACAAAGCTACAAATTCACTATATACTTTAAAAAACTACCATTCAACTCTTAAAGTTGCATATCACTGATGGTATAAAAGTAATCCCCACGGAAATGATGTAAATTTGTCGTTTCTGGAGTGTTAAGCCGTGAACGACCTGGAGGTATATGCGTAGCATCCATTTTAGGAACATTAATATGCTATTTTTGATAGAAAGAACAAATTGTTTCAATTAAAGAGTCTCATCCATTGTCCATCATTGCTAGTGGTTGTTCTATACGAATTTTTACTAATCTCATGACATTGACAATATCTTAATCTTTCCTTTGTAACACCTTTGACAATTTATTTGAGATTCCTAAGATCCTTTTGATCAGATAAAGACTAAATGCAAAGTCAAATCTTACTATCAAGGTCAATAAATTACGTGCTTCACCTCTTTTTCCAGAACTTGGAACATCTTGAGCAATTATTTCATGGACATCAACTGTAGGCAAAAAACATTTCAATCAAGTAAATCAAAGAATTATAGTGAGAGCTCCAATGTATAACCCCATAAGGCTTTATGGTAGTTTATTGATAAAAGCCTTGTCCACTTGATAATTCACTGTGATTGAGGGCTTCAACAATCAAAGTATGTGCTTCTCTTGAAGAAGATTGCATCGTTTAGCTTATCATCTAAACTCTATTGACCAAATCAAAAAATGCTTCAATCTCTACATGCTTGTTTGCTATAACAATAAGATATAGTTGAAGTTTATGAGCAAACAATAAATGTAGAAAGCACTCAAGTTCTCTTTCAGAATAAGTGATATGAGACCATCAAACACATCTTGCATATTACTAGCTTCATCATAACATTGACCTCTCAAGTTAGATATACTTAATTTATATATATTGAATAAGTAATCAATAAGAGCTTTAAGGGAGATGTGCATGGTACTCGATACATGCTCTAAGCCCACAAAATGATCACACATCTATTCTTGTTCACTTAACGAAAAACAATAGACATTTGCTCCTTAACTGAGATGTCACGTGATTCATCAACCAGAATGGAAAATAAACCATCACCAATAACATTGATTGTTTCGAAAGAAGTAGCACTTACAATATCAATTTGAAAATCTCAAGAGCATTAGCAAAAGTAACAGCTTTAATCTCCTCATTATGATCAGCCAAAAATGTAATAATTCAAAAAATTCCCTTGATTATTTGATTCTTCAGATTCATTACGTCCCCAAAATGCAATCCCTTGCCTTAGAAGAAACTGAACACAATCTATTGATGCACCCAAATGGATTCGGTAGTCATTTCGTGATTGATGTGAGTGTTTCAAGAACATTGCCTGAATATTTTTCTTTGGATTCATGAAAGCTTCGAACTTAATCCATACTTTATTGTGTGCAATATTGTAATTTCCAACGTACTCTTGAAGTCCTTCGTTCATTTTTCCCTTTGAGAACTCTAGCTCAACAAAAGTGTCACCACTTTCGTTACTTGATTTATAAAGATAATAGTAAAAAACAAAATGTAGTATCTTTCCTTATGCTATACTACAACCAAGAAGGAAATTAGTAAAACTAAGAAGATTGAATGCCTCAAAGAAAATTTTCCATATTTCTTCTACGGAAATGTATGCTTGGAAGGATAACAAAGACCCATTTGTATATATGCTCTTTGAACTTTATGCTGAACATCCATAGATCTTTCTAGGACTTTCTTGTTTTCCCATCTCCAACAACAATCCACTTAGTTATTTTCTTCAACAACTCTTGATCCTTGAGAACGTTCATCCATGTATATGAAGAGTTAGAAGCGGCCTTACATTCTAGCAAACTTGAATTCTTTGGATACTTATCTTTTAGCACTATAGCCAATAATGAGCCTGGTTCAGAGAAGAGTTTTTGTCCTATAGGTGCATTGAGATAGTGTTGACTTTGCTCGTGCTCATTACGCCTAGGCCCCATTTTTTTCTTTACACACCTTATCCTAAGCCACTAAATGTTTTCTCTTTTTTGTTATCCTTGTTCTCCCATCCACACAAGTCTGCAGTTTTTCTTATCTGTTTCTTGGTTTATGGCTTCTAGAATACGCATTGTTTGCATGGTGTCTATAGGTATATTAGGGGCATGGGATTGACCTATTGATGGAAAGGAATAGGTGACTTTGTAGAAATCGAAGCACCAGGATTAGATAAGAGATTGGGAACGTGACCTCTATGAGGATAGCTTTTTATCAAGGAGCAGACTTGTGCACCTTGGACTTCTTGGATAGCCGAGTGAACATCTACAACGATGGATATGAACATATTGGAATATCAGGGAAGGATGCATGAAGAGCCTCTACCTAAGCTATAGTAATAGCAAGAAGTAATGGATTAGAGCGTCAGGCTGGGTAGGTTTAAGGTTGTATGAAAAGGAGTTTCAGACTGAAGAAGCCTATATCCTATTAAAGAAAATGAGGTGTTATTTATTTTCCAGAGGAGATGAAACTAAGCTGAAATTCATGATTCTTATATGAAATGATCATAAAGAAAGGCCAGAATTTTTGCTTAAAGCTGATTTCTAACCTGTGACTTTAAAAACTAGATGAATCAAGGTCCGAGGACTTATTAGGCAATGAAGTCATCCCAACCTTTTGAGTTTAAGGATATTGAAGGAAAGTACTTACTAATTTATGCTTGATCGGAAAAGCTAACCTATTTTGATTCAGAACAACTAGGAGTCAAGTGACCCTTTTCTTTCAAAGTCTTTTCCTTGGCACTAATCAACCCGGCTTTGAGATTACTGCTAAGAACATACTTAAGCTCTTATAAAGGACCATAATGAGATTAAAAATTGATGCTTCCTTGGCTGTGTAGCACACGCTCTAGCATTATGTCATTCCTACAAGTGATCCTCCATCTAGGATTGGAATAAGTGCTATATGAGGACTTTGAAATCAAATAGAATATATTTCTTTCCATCTCTCGTGGGCCACTTATTTCTCCGAAACAAGCAATCAAAGTGATATTCCTTTTCCAATAAGTAGACAGAGTTACACCATTGGGATACTTCGATTTGCTAAGCATTGAATTTATTAACTTGCTTATTTGTATATGTTTGAGGGATTTAGTTGATTTATAGGAATTTGTTCCAAAACATAATGATTGAAAATAAACCAAAACTCATATCAAGAAATCATTACTCAGAATCAAAACTTAAAAAAATTATAAGCAAAAATACAAAAATAAGTAGATTATTTTCACCCCCTTTGTGATGTGAAGTTTACGTTAAGAAGGAATGAAGTTTTTTGGATGTTTTAGCTTTAACTATGGCTAAGATTTAATTATAGGAGTTTATAATCGATGTTGATTCCTTTTTGTATATTTGAAATTTCTACAGAGTTAAATCTTGTGAAAAAATTGCTTATAAAAATGTAATGACGTGGTTCCAAATTCCAATTAAGGTTCCATAAAAAAATAGGCTTTAATTTTGCTTAGAAAGGAATCAGACAAAGAAGTAAAGACTACTTTGAAGTATGAGCGGATCCTGACACTAGTAGGTGCAATGTTGTACCATGGAGCGAATGCTCTTTGTGGGGTGCTAATTACATCCTTGGATGAGTTTCAAAGCTTCTGATCAATGAGATCTTGAATCTTTTGCGTAAGGTCATAACAGTCGGAAGTATAATGGTTTATTTCTCCCATGTGATATTCACGACTGGTATTAGGATTATGATTCCTGGGAGGTGGATCTGATACTGGTCTGGGAGGTATGGGTGTAACCAACTTGGCTTCCAGAAGCTGCGAAAGTAATTGTGATAATGATATAAAATAACTCAAAATTTGGAGTTTAAGGCCTTTTGATGAATTGTGCATGTTTCTACTGGAGGCTATAAGTATTCATGTACTAAGGTCATTGTTCCACTCTTTAAAGGAAATGCCCTATGTTAGGTTAGTCACTTCAGTGGATCAAATTGATTCTACCATTGTTTGTAATGGACTATTTAGACGTTATCTTTGCTAAATGCTACAAGTGGATACCAGAATCTGGCGAAAACATCAATTTCTGGAGAGATCCTTGGCTCGATCAAGGACCCATAGCTTATCTAAGGACCATTACATAAAGATAAAGACCGGCTAACAATTAGAGGCATGCTCCACAAGCATTCATGACAACTTGATCAAATTTCCTTTACAAGTGGATTTGTTGAGTGACTAGACCATTATTCTCTAAGATATCAATCACTAAACTAAAAAAAGTAGCAAAAATCATAAGAGAAGCAAAGTTCACAGAGAGTAGGAAATAGTACACCTGGCTGGTGACCCAAAATCGCTTTCAGCAGATGGTAAGCCGCCGTTGTTCTTGAACCATGAGATTATATTCTATATCTTGTTTATATTTAATGTAACAAAAGTTTACCAAGCTTCCATTCGTGTGGATTCTGAAAGGGGGCTAGTCCTTTTTCAATCATTTATACATTACCATTTTTAGCATTATTAAGTTAAGAAGCAACGAATAGTGTAAGTTATAGTTTTTGCTTTCAGCTATGTCATATAATTTCATAGAGTCTCGATCACATGAATGTATGCCTATGTCGATCAATCCTTTCTTTCTTTCTACTGCCTCCTGACATGATTACGCCCAAAGAATAAAGCGGTAGTTGTAGCACAATTTTGAGGTGCCGATTCCACATGGAGATGTAAGAAATGCTCAAAGGATAAAAAATGATGGATATTCTCTCGTTTGTGAAGTAGAATTTATTGTTTGAATAAAATTAAGAATTCAATGTTTGGGGTAGCAAAGCATCAGAATTCCCTTAATTGGATTGGATCAATCTCATCAATTATTCATTCTTATAACTCAATTAGAGGCCTTAATCCCAACTCTCTAATAGGAAGATATGACGTTACAAATCAATTTAATTCAATTGTAATCTTATAATCTAAACTTCCTATAATACATTCACACTCTTTTTATTGGAATAAGATCAAGAATTGACCATATACATCAAGCAAAAGACAGTAATCAATCTACTAATAAAGTAAAATTGAGATTAAAGTTAATAAATAGTTCAATCATTCGATAGAAGAATCATGATTGGATCTATGAAGAATTTAATAAATGTTAAACCAGTCTTAACATAATTTAATTGAAATTGGAACTCAACAAATTGTTTAATTCTTCGATGGAAAAAGTATGACTGAATCCATGAAAAGTCTAGTAAAGCTTAAGCCAATTCCAAAATATTCATAAAAAGAAATCTAAATCCTAGTATTGTTTGACAATGAAAAATCAAATTACATGGATAAAAGATGCGAAATCACCAATTTCGATTGAGTTCCTTCCTAACTTCATCAATATTTTTAGTTCTTCATGGAGATTCTTGAGCCAAATATGAGAGAAAGTGGTATGGAGGAGTTCTCTCCATTTTTTTTTTCTCGTGTTTAGGATTTCAAAACACATATTTATAGTTGTTTCCATAGATTGTTGACCTAAATTCGAAATTTAGAATTTTCATCTCGAAAATACTTTATGTGACCGCATTGAATAAGAGGATGCGACTGCATAGAACATTTTAACTTAGCCCTGGAATTCACTGAAGTAGAGTATAAGACCACATAGCTTTAGATAACTTCCACTGGACAATCTTTGGTATTTTGATAATATTTTTTTCTTCCATTATTCGATTGAGGCGATTTAAGATGCCTTGGAAAACTGATTCAAAGTTCTACAAATATTTACGAAATATAATTTTCCAATTCGAATATATGCTATGCCAAAAATAGGTCTCAAATAGAGACTAAAAATTCGAAGCAGAACTTTTTTCGGTTGGGAGTTGATATGTGATAATATTTT
This sequence comes from Fraxinus excelsior, assembly GCA_019097785.1. Lineage (NCBI taxonomy): Eukaryota > Viridiplantae > Streptophyta > Magnoliopsida > Lamiales > Oleaceae > Fraxinus > Fraxinus excelsior. The sequence goes on from CM032642.1 coordinate 8,345,778, forward strand.
GACTATATTTTATTCCTTTGACTTCTTTCCTCATCCAATTGATGCATAATACTCTCAAATCTTCATATGTTTATTTTTCCTTCAGAGTCATCTTTTGGATATTTACAATTTGGTCCTTGAACTTTTATTTTTTTTCCACTTTGCCCTTTTTCACTTATTTCTTCCAAATTTCACCATATCCATCAAGTTTCTACCTAAATAAAAATATAAAGATAATGATTACATTTTGACTTCAAATAATCACATTAGAACAACAATTAATAAGGGAAAACATGATATTTTACACTCTTATCAAGACACTTTAGAATATATTTGATTGGAAAGAGGGTGAGGAATGAAGATTGTGGTTTGACGGCTAGGAATCCAAACGGCCTTGGATCACCAAAAAACAAAAGTATCAATTCATGGATGACTTGATTTATCGGGATAGGGATTGCAATATTGACATTTGACTTTAGATGGCATTAGTGCATTGAGATGGAGTGTTTTAATTGACCCACAGCTAGAGAGGGTCCATCGCTTGCTGTAGAAGAGGGACACTACTTCTCTTAGATAAGACGAATATCCTCCCAAGACTTTGGAGATCTTGGGTAACAAGTTTATTTCACTCATACTTTATACATCATCTAAACTTGATATTTAACTAATTTCTACGAGTTTTAGAGCGTTTTAATATTTGTTTTTATGTTGTGATATATGTTGATTAAATTGAAGGAAATAAACAAAAGTTTGCAAAATTGAAGAAGAAGGCTAAATTGTAAGAGATCCGAAGTTTAGTGACTAAAGTACAAATGCTCAAAAGTTGTATTGGACCTCACAACGAAGATTTGAGAGTGCTAGGAGTCAATTTAATGAAGAAAGTAGTCAAAGAGATAAAATATAGGCAAAATATGATATCACATCAATTTCCAACCGAAAAAGTTATGTTCCGAATTTTCAGTATCATATTGAGACTCATTTTTGACATAGCAAAAGTTCGAAATGGAAAATTATATCTGAAACAGATTGTAGCCCTTTGTTTTATCTTTCCAATGCATCTTGAATCGCTTCAATCGGATATCAGGAAAAAAAGTTATGATAAAAATACTGAAGGACACGCAGTGATGAATTTTCATCCGAAACTGGGCGCCGCAGTGCCACAATCGTGGCGCCGAGGCGCTGTTGGACGAGAAAAAAGGGATTTTGAGTTTTTTTTACTCTTTTCTTGGCCTAACACGACTTTAACCCTTCCAAAACTTGAAAATACTATAAATACAACATTTAAGACCTAATTCTAGGGAGGAGAAAGATTCAAGAGGCAATGGGGAATTCAACACAATTATTCAAGAAGGCAAGGAGGAAAAATTCAAGAGATTTAAGAACTGCACAAAGAAGAACAAGAGAAGAAATTAAATATCTACATCCTAATTTTTCTATTCTCTTCCCTATGTTTTTTTTTTGTATGAATTTTAGTATTTTCATAGATTACACCATGAGCTAAATTCATTCTACAGGGCTTAATTGTAGCTAAAAATATGAGAATATGGATTAATTAATTTTAGTTATTTCTATTAGATTTTCTGCATGTGTTTATTTGTTTATGATTTTAATGCTTTTAATTAATTGACCACTAATTGAATGGTTTGATGCAAGTCAATTTCAACACTCGAAATATGAGAGTTTAGGCGTGATCATAAGAATAACACAACATAGGAAATTATAGGTTTCAAGAGAGTATAATTCATTTGAAGTATATTCCATTTAAGAACCACAAACTTGATAAATTCTATATTTTAATTTAGAATAGAGATATTGTAATTGAAATAGATGAATAGTTTTTACTCGGTACTCGAGAAAGGGAGTAAAATTACATTAGTGTTCTTGCCAAAAAAAATTTCGAAAATTGATTAGAAATAATTATATAATTGAGAATCACATATGATAGTTAGGTGAAATCATAACCCTAGGCTTTCTCATTTTGATTATTCTTCTAGCTTGTATTTATTTGTTGAATCTGTCACCATATTAGTTTAAAAAAGTTGATTATAACATTCATTCATCTAGATAAAATAGAGGTCATATAACTATAGTACTTAGTAAAAATTTGAATCACAATCCCTGTGGGTTCGACATTCTAACTCCATTATTGTATTACAAAACTTGACACCATACCCTAATCTCTTTGGTATTTTTTTCAGGTACTATTAAATAGTATATCCATGATTCTAACAATGGTAAGAGAGCAGAACAATTGCAATAAGTAATCTCAACATGGATAAAAACTACGTGCTTGTAGAAGATATCTTTTATCAACTTTGCTATGGGATGCATTATACTGACTACTGTCTGCATCTACGTACCGACTTTCATACGGTGAAGCTTCTAAGGCTCATACAATATTTACGACGTCGAAAACAAGCAATTAACAAATTTGATGAAGACCACATGCCTTTGGGAGATTATGTATCTGTTGACTGGGATGATGACATCGTACTTATGGGAAATAGTCTTCCTCTACTAAACGAGAGGATAATTGCAAAGTACTATAATAAACTACCAAGTTGGAAGAGCGCAACATGTTTATTAGAGATTGGAGTTACTGGAATGAATTAAAAAGGTGTAAATACAATCCACTCGAAAGAGTTAAAAAGAAAGACTTTTCATTTCCCGTGGACCTAGAATGCCGATCAATCAGTCAGTTCGAAGAAATTTCAATGATAGTAGATGAACTTAAGTCCAATGAGGAATTTGAAGTCTACGTTGTTAGTTTGAATTGGATGGAATGGAAAAATCCTATTACATTGAAAAGGACAATGTTGAAGTTTGAAAAAATAACGAAGAGTGGAGCAAAATCAAAAGAAGCAAAATGACCAGGGCATCAAAACCCTTTTTTTAAAGTTCCATGATGTGGATTGCCAACGTCAAGCTAATAACGTTAAAGGAGCGCCTCTTAGGAGGCAACCCAAGCTCTCTTCCCTTTTTTTTTTCGAGTTATAGGATAGTTTGATTTATTTTACAGTTTATTTAGGAATCATCATCCATATCCCATCTTCCCCTAGGTCCTTGAGTAATTAAGTTGGTTATTAGATGTTTGAACTAAATAACCTTTGTTCCATATATTTAAAATTTAAAATTTGATTTTTTTAGGAACATGACGTCGTGAAACACTCAAACCAACATTGACAAGGAGAAAACGAGATAAATCTCAAGTTTGAAGAAAACGTATGACAAACATCCATCAAATCCAGCATCATAAGCACCAAAATGTCATAAACAATGCAGATAATTCAGGGAAGTCCTCCAGACTTTTCTTTAATTTTACATTGGGGACAGTGTTCAATTTAAGTTTGGGGTGTGTTATAAATTTTTTAATTGCCTAGTATTTATTTTTTTATTATTTTATCTGATTTGTGTACATGTTTAAAAACAATTAAAAAAAAATTTAATTTTTATTTTTGTTTTGCATGCTTATGTGAGTTAGATAACCTTGTCGGCAATGATGTATATTATTGAGGACATATGTTAGTTTATGGATCATGAATAGGTCATGTGTTTTAGTTAATTTTTTTATTTATTCATGTAGAATGTGAGATACATATGCACAAGAATTGATTGTAGCATTGTACACGAATATATTGATCCATGTTTATATGTTGAAATAGAGAACTTAGAAGCTAAATCCAAACAACTACTAACCATTATTATATCCTTAAACCAAATCTAGGATGTTTGAGTGGTTGAGCTGTTGTAGAGAAACTTGAAGATAAATATGGATTCCATGTATGCTAAAGTTTGTGTGAATTGTTTGAGACGAATATGATGAAAATTGGGTGAAAACCTTAACTTTGGGGTAAATTCTCGAGAATGAGTTTTTATAAGGGGCATTTCACTAATCACTGTATAAAAGGAAAAAAAACTGTTGTGAAGCTACCTCAAAAAATCTCTATGAGGACAACTTTAACAATCTCATTGTGAAACGTTTCTAGCATTGATGACTTGAGTGAGTAAGTCCTAAATTCATCTGACTTGATAGTAATCAGCCTAAAGCTCACTATAAGGGTCATTTAGGAAACTTAATGGGCAGACGTCTGCACATAAGATAGATTAAAGAATATATATCAACAAAAAAAAAGTTGCATGAAATAGAACACGTACCACATGCCTTGATTAAGCCTCAGACACTGGTTTTAGAGGATTAAACCTTTTATAATGTGTTAGTAACTTAATTAATTCTTAGAGGTTAATGAAATAAAAAATAAGAAGAATCCTCATTTGTTAATATGTGAACTGCAATCAGTAACATCTACCCAGATAAGAGAGAGTAATGAGTAGTGATTTGTAAACCAATCTTAGATTACTCCTTTGGGAAAATAGTGAAAATAATTAAGTTTGGGGGGTGTGAATCTCATGAGTGGAGTAAGGAAATATTTAACTTTTAAGGCTGGGAATTGGATCAACTTATTATTATACAACGTTGCACTTATGATGAGAATCACATAGCAACGAACACTACGCAAACCCACAACGATATTACACGGAACCAAGAACGTCCAAAGAGTCAAGGTTTTGGATTTAACCCAAAAAACAATGAACCAAGCAACCAACCCAATCACCGACAATATGTTGACCTCTTGATTACATGATAATTGAATCTCACCCGGGTTTGAACGCCACAAGATTGTTAGATCTTGATAAGTTCGGTAAATTGTTCCATCAAGAATAAGAAAGAAAGCAAAGAGTTTTTATTAATTCGTCATAAAACTTAATGTTTACAATAATTGAAATTGCTATTTATACTAATACTATAAAATTTAGGAAAATATGGAAAAATGAAAATATCACTTAAAGATTACAAGAATCTTACCTAAACTAAAATTCTAACAAAATAAGGAAATTCACGAAAAATTAAAATTCTCGCCAAATTATTCTCGACATGTTTCTATGTGATCTCGAGCCCGAAGGTATCATATGCTTGCATAATCTTGTGCAGAATTTCATACCGTTTCCGGAATGTACTCATGGGTGAAAATCTGACAACCGAGCTGGAAGTTATGCCCATTTTAATCCCCGTCACTCGTTTCTTTCCAATATCTTTCAAACATTGAATCCAACTCGTTTTGGCTCCCGAGCCCTTTACGAAACTTGAACTTTGGCTTGTAAACTTTCTCAATTTGAACTCCAAAACTCGACCAAGTGATTGCCTATCCTGGATCATACCATCACTTCTCTCTTCAAAAGGATTTGTCCTCGAATTCGTGCCTTGTGATCGCGTCCGATAACCAGCCTACTACCCAACTCATCACTACATCACCTGGTTCAAATGGAAATTTTTTCTTTATATTGTTGACCTATGGTTGACGTCTCGTTTTGATTATTACAAACAAATCATGTTTATTATTAACAAATTGATTTTGAGCAGCCATAGTGATTATTGTACAAGAACTTATTTGATGGCATAAGTTCGAGATCAAGGAGATCAAGAAAATCAAGACACAAGTTGATGAACAAATCAAGAAATGCACATCAAGTTACCTAAACTTTGCAGTTAAACATTTTTATGATTATATGTAAAGGTAACACATTCTTATACTTGGCAATGCAACGTGAAATGCTCACAGTCATAAAATTGCAAAAACTCTCGATACAAATGTTTTTACAAAAATAAAAACAGAAATATATATGTTTTTCAAAAGAAAAATCGAAACACACTTTTAAAATATGCTTAACACCTTAAAAAACATTTTTTAACGTCTCTCCAATTCCTACATTGATACAAAATTAAAACGAGGACGTTCCGGGCCTAACTGGCTGTACCGGACGTCCGGTAAAGTCAATTTTTGGCCAACGGTCATTTTTCCAACGTTCTATTTTTTTGACAAAATTTAACGGATATATGACCATCCGGTATTTACTGGACGTTCGGTAAAGTGGATCCAGTAAAACATAATTTTTGACCGTTTAAAGGCTATAAATACCTTACTATTCTTTCACTTGAAAAACAACTCTTGAGCATTAAAGTGAGACATTTATTGATCTTATCTAGATTATTTTTCATCATTTTAGAAGATTAATAACATCAAAATGCTTGAGAAACTTTTGAGTGATTAAACTTGTGAAAATCCTTTGTTCATCAAAAAGTTTTTCATACCAACACTTTGAGCTAAACTCATTGCCATCTATAGAAGTGCTTGCCTATTCTCTTCTTGTTATCAATCTTGATTGTATCATTCATCAAGAAGAGAAGTTTTCACTTGTATATTCATTTGTGAATTGAGGGTCGTGTAGTTTTCACTTGTATATTCATTTGTGAATTGAGGGTCGTGTTGAGGTTCCGGAAAACTCAACATTGTAAAAGGATCGGTGCTCCTTGGCTGTAAGTCACCGGAAGCTTTGTAAAAGGTTGGATTGCACCACAAGTCAATCAGCATAGTGAAAAAGGCCTTGCTCGTGATGGAGAGCTTGGTAACGGGGGACGTAGATCATTGCATTGGATTGAACCTCCATAATATATCGTTTGCACTTTCTATCCCTTTTACTTGACATTTTTACCATGTGCAAACTTATTTCAATTATCTACGTGCATATTTGTGTTTGATTTGTTTCACTATCATTTGTGTAATTATTAGATTAAATTCTTGTGTAGTTAATTCTTGTGTAATTTTAACGAAAAATTCTTGTGTAATTATTAGCTTTTCCCGTTCTACCTCACCTCTCACCTTCCATCGGTTTGCAAATGATTGTTCTAGTGTCAACCCAGCCAGAGTGATTTTTACCCCGTCCTGAAGAAATCTATACTCGTTCATCTCCATATCATAAATAGCATTCCTCTCATACCTCCAAGGTTTTCCAAACAAGATATGAAAAGATTTTAAGGGAACTATATCACACCAAACTTCATCACTATATCTCCCAATGGTGACATTCAATAAAACCCGTTTGGTCACATCTACCTTCCCACACTCCTTCAACCAAGTCATTTTATAAGGCCTAGGGTGTTGTTGCAAAGGTAATCCCAATTTTTCCACCATCGTGATACTAACCAAGTCTGATATGTACTTCTTATCAATAGGCAGACTACATATCGTACTACCCACAAAACATCGAGTTTGAAAACTAAATCTCCAATCACTATTCATCCTTTACGTAGGTATGAATTTTAGTATTTTCATATATTACATCATGAGCTAAATTCATTATCTAGGGTTTGATTGTAGCCAAAAACTTGAGAATATGGATTGATTAATTTTAGTTATTTCTATTAGATTTTTCGCATGTGTTTATTTGTTTATGATTTTAATATTTTCAATTAATTGACCACTAATTGAATGATTTGATACTAGTCAATTCCGGAACTCGAGAGAGGGGAGTTTAGAATAACACAACATAGGAAATTATAGGTTTCAAAAGAGTGTAATTCCTTTGAAGCATGTTCCATTTAAGAACCACATACTCGATAAATTTTATATTTTAGTTCGGAATACAGATATTGAAATTGAAATATAGGAATAGTTTTTACTCGGTACTCGAGAGAGTGAGTAAAATTACGTTAGTTTTCTTGCTTATAAACTTTGAAAATTTGATTAGAAACAATTATATAATTGAGAATCATATTTGAAGTTAGGTGAAATCATAACCCTAGACTTTCTCACTTGATTATTCTTCTAGCTTGCATTTATTTGTTGAATCCGTCACCATATTAGTTTAAAATAAAATAGAGGCTGTATAATTATAGTACTTAGTAGAAATTTGAATTATAGTCCTTGTGGGTTCGACTAACTCCATTATTATATTACAAAACTTGACACCGTGCACTTGCGGTATAAATCACGTTATAGAAAAAGCGTGACATCAGGCCATCCTCATCTTCTCATTTAATAGAAACTTTGAACTCAATAGACTAATGGTTACATAGGATGTAAGCGAGAACATGGAATGGCAGAGCTTGCCTACCAACTTTCTATGACTATAGGAAAAGATAGGGCTAAGGAGGCGTAGGTGCCTATCATTTCAAAACCCACCCAGAATTATGCTTTACAGCTATTTGATGGAAGTGGGAAGAGTTCTAGGGCTCAACCTAAGAGAGCTAAGTGATAAAGAAAGAGTGACTCGATTTCTTCCCAGCATCACAACCTATTCTCACAACTCGCCAAGCTCTAAAGGAATTGCCTTTATTTTTCTAGCCTTTCGACTTCTACTTCTACTTCGTAAGGAAGTTGATTCCCTTCTTCCTTGTCTACTTACTTTACTAGCTCTTTCTGTGCTCTGATTTACCTTGTGACTACGGCAGGAATGCTTGCTTGATTAAGAAGAAGTCATTTTCGCCAATAAGAAGCCTTGGGTTCACTTCTAGAGTTCCATCTCTCAAAATAAAAATCTTCTTGTGGAGGAATCGCTCTCACGTATCTTATTCGACTACTTCTTTAGTAGACGAAGTAAGTGAATTTTGGTCTTACTTTGTTACCTTAGTCAGGAAAATAGCCTAGTTTCCTAGGCCTCCTTCTATCTCCATATTGAGCTAAGCTTGGCACCCATATTTGTGTTATGAATTCTATTTCCCAAGAACAATCAAATTGTTCATAGCTCTAATTGTTTGATTGGTTATTAGGACGATGGGGATGATAGAGAGGCCTCTAGCCTAGTCTCATCCTTGCATCTTTATATTCTAATTGTTCTTACCGAGATAGCAAATCAAAAGTCTTTCCTTCTGTGGTTAGTCATCTTTCTCTTAGTTTCATAAGGATTGAAGTTTTCCTGGCCTGGCCTTTCTTAGACATTTTAGCTATATGCTATTATTTCTCTCATAGTAGCTAGGTATCTAAATTAAGTATCATATCATTTCCAAAGAAAGAGAGTATGGTGATATCTATGTTCTTCTAGGGATAGAGAACTCCGTATCATGTCAAATCCTTCAAGATAAGAGCTTAAAAGTCAAAAGAAAGATCATAGACTTTTAAGAGTTCTTATTCATTTGAAAAGGTATAAATACTTTGATATTTAGCAATAAATGATTAAAGGTCTAAAAATTTTTATGAAAAAAGCTATTTTAATAATTACTTGCACAAAATGTTTGGATCAAAGGTTAATTTTTTTTTTTCAAGTTGATATTTAATACTTAGACAACGTTTTACAATATTGCTTACCTTGAAAAATAAGTAGAAAATACATTTCAAAAGTCTACATTTTTCAAAACATTCAAATCGGAACAAATGAAAGTGAAACAAAGAGATTTGTGAAGGGCGGACATCCGGATGGAATCAACGAACATCTGGCAATCTTAACGGTCGATTTTTTACCGTTCTAATTCTTATGTATAACGACTATTTTTGTACATCCTGACACGAGGTGGACGTTCTGACCCTTCTCCATTGTTGCAAAATGTTTTGCTCATTGAACTCTACAAATATATTTACTTTTTGCATTCATTGCAAGACTTTTAAGAGCATTAAAATGAGATACACTTGAGCAAAATTGTTTGAGCTTATATTATATTTATTTAATCAACTTATTCACTTTGAAAACTTTTGATTGATTGAATTAAACTCTTTAATCACCATTTCATCAAAGTTTTCTTATCTAACATTTGAGTTATCATTTAATTATATTCATTGAAGTGTTAGCCTCTCTCGGTACTTAATTCATTTATATCATTTATTAATGGATAAGTTTCAATTGTAAAAACTTTCTTCTAAACTTGTGAGTCATATTGAGGTTCCTTTAAAGCTCAATAGTATAAGGATCGACGCTTCTTGTTGTAAGTCATCGTATGAGTCACATTGAGTTCTCGTGAATTCTCAATAGTATATGGTTCAATGCACCATGTTGTAAGTCACTGTGTGGGTCATATTGAGGACTCGTGAACAGCTCAATATTGTATAAGGATTGATGCTCTTTATTTGTATATCACTGAAAACATCGTTAGGGTTTTGAATGCACCATAAATCAATCATTATAGTGAAAAGGCATTGCTCGTGACAAAGAGATTGATAACGGGGGACATAGTATTGCTTTGGATTGAACCTTCACAATTATATCATTTTCATCCTCTTTACCCTTTTATTTATTATTATTTTGTTTAAGCTTTTAATTTGATACATCTACTTGCTCTTGAATTGCTTAATTTAACTGTTATTTTTTGAGATAATCTTGAGAAAAATTATGTAAATTGTCCTTCTTTCTTTCATGGTACTCATTATAACTATTGAAAGGTTAGAATGATGATTTATATTCAATCAACAGATTATATATTTTGGAAGTTATTTAAGTTGGTCCTTTTGTGCCTACAAAAAACCAGATCAAAACATTTCAAAATCTAGAGAAGAGTAGGGCGAAGAGGATAAACAAAGTTGTTTTTAAATGCTAGAATCAAAAATCTATTTTATTGTTCCTTAAATAAAAATGAATTTAATCACATTAGCACATGTGATTCAGTTTATGACATTTGGCATGCCTTACAAGTTACTCACTTGGGTATTAGTAAAGTGAAAGAAACTAAGATAAATCTTTTTGTTTAAGACTTTGAAAATTTCTTTATGAAACAAAATGAATTTATTGTTGATATGATTACTTGTTTTACAGATATTATTAATGACCTCAAAGGTTTTGATAAAAAATTTACTAATGGTGAACTTGTGAGTAAAGTGCTTAGGTATCTCTCGAAGGATTGGAGCTCATTAAGGATGCTAATTGAAAACACCGAAGATGTCAACATATATCCATTAGAAGAGCTCTATAGAACTTTGATGATTTATGAGCTTAATAATGTCTAGACAAAGGAGAAAATGAGGAAAAGTAAACAAGAAATAAAGGAGCCTCCTAAATGCCAAATTGCTTCAAAATCATCAATTGATGAAGGAACACCAAACCAAGATATGAGTGGTGAAGAACTTGATGATCTAATTCTTTTTGTTAAGAAATGGAGAGGATTTCACAGCAATCGATAATTTCAAAAGAAAGTAAGAAGACTGTCTTCTATTATTGTGATAAACCCGATCACAAGATTATTGAATACCGAGACAAAAAGAGAATGATAAAAAGAACATTGTCCAAGCAACATTGGATGAGGGTGATGATAATGAACATGATGAGGATAAAAATTAAGAGGAAATTGCAAACATGTGCTTCATGTCGATTGAAGATAGGTAAATTCTAATGAAAAATGTTCATACGATGATTTATCTACTTCATATGATGAGATTCTCGAGGAATTTGAAAAACTTTCTCTAAATCACTCCATTCTCAAAAAAAAAAAAAAATACACTCTTTGTCGAAAAAGCAGTAAAGAAAATTTTAGAAACTCAAAAGAATCTTGAAAAAGAAAAAGTTTACAATTCTTTTATTAAAGAAAATTCTTCTTTAAAAGAGAAATTTATAGATTTGACTAAGATTGTTCATAAGTTCATTTAAGGCAAGAATTTTTTTGACTTAATGCTTGTTGAACTAAAATGTGTTTTCGACAAAGGAGGAATTGGATACAAACCTTTTTTGAAACAAGAATCTTTCAAAAATTTATTTTTTAAAGTATTTAATTTCTCTCTTCCAAACACCACATGAAGTTTTTGTAATAAAAATGGACATACTGCTTTAATTCTTTAACCAAAAAGAGGTTATACTTTGAAAGGGATTCAAAAGTCCACTAGAACTCACCACCAATGACCAAAAGTTGTATGGGTAATAAAAATCAAAATTTAATTATTCTTATAGGTAACAAAGAAAATAAAGAGAAAAAATGATTCTTGGATAGTGGATGCTCAAAGCACATGATCGGATATCAAGCACTTTTGTCAAATCTGAAAAGAAAGGATGAAAGTCATGTCACTTTTGGAAATAAGTAAAGCAACAGCTAAATCAGTAGCTTTTGCCCACGAATCAATAATTTCACTTTTATTATTGCTATCATCAACATCTAGCCAGATTCCTGTTGTAGGAATTGGTTCAATAAATAATTTAACTGATTATTATCCCTAAGATGTATATGCTTAGTTGACATAATCTTGGGTCCTTTTCTAAAATTGTAACATTCTCGTTCTTCAGTTATTTCATGTTATTTTATTCATTCTAGATTCCAATAATCAGATTCGACTTGTGTCCAATCTGTAGTGATATTAGTTCTACTTGTCTCTCCGATTAACGATTGAGTTTCAACTTGTTGATTAAAAGGTGTAGTATTAATTTCAGTAGTTTCCTCTTTGGGTGGAGGATCATTCATATAAATATTCTCGGTTTGAATAACTAATTGTTCTAAGCTTTGTTTGTAGACTTCTAATTCTTCTCCAGTGGCTTCAAAGAATTTCGTTTCTAATTCTTCTCCAGTGGTTCAATTGATATACAAGAATATCTTTTTAGTTTTGATTCTTTTAATTTTGATTCAATTTGTTTATATAGGATTTTTGGTCCTATTTTGATATTGTCATTAACAATTTCTATATTGGATTCGATGTTTATTATATGAGTTAAAACATCTTGATTTATAATATCCATTTTTTCTAAAGGTTGAGCATAATTATCATATTGTTCTAAAAATTGATTTATTATAACGTCTTCTTCTTCATGTTCGGAAAATTCATCTAGTAAAATTTGTAATCCTTTATTTTTTATTTCTGCTAATTGTTGAAAACTATTTATTTGTTGTATTTCTTCACTTAGAGTTTTATATTTAGTACTTAAATTTGTAGCTAATTCTTTCAATTTAAGTCGATTAGTATTTGTTAAAATATTAATATTTTGTAATTCTTCTAAAATCATTTTATCTTTTCTATTCATTTTAAAATATATTATTTAAGTTCTAAAAATTCTCTTCAATTTCGTTACTAGGCTCTAATACCCATTTTCGGGGGTCAAAATGTGGAAAACAATTAAAATATAGAGATAAGGGTAAAATGGACAATTTCTTCACAAAATGACAAAATTAGGTTATACCATTTGTCAAGGCCTCGGGTCGTTTAGCTTATTCCTTATGAAATTGTGTAGATTGATGTGATTGCAAGCCTTTCAAAGCGGTAGACATTCCGTGAGCGCATTGATTCGACTATGCTTAGTGCTGTGCAAAGTCAAGTATCATTCTATTTGATTCACAACATATAGGGATTAAACAGAAAAATATTTTCAAGTTGTTCTAAACAATTTTCCTTTTCTTGAATCAAATGGGAGCTATGGAAATAAAGACATTTGAAGTTGTCTAGAACATTTTTGACATGGGTGGGCAAAAGGGTTTGTTTAGAGACTAGTGAAAAGATCCAAAAGATTACAATTGGTAAATATGAAAATGTTGATGCATCTGGAAAGAGTCTTCTTTAGTAGGTAATATTAATCACGATTAATAATAATGTTTTCTTTATTCATCAGTTGAATTGATTGGAAAGAAAATCTCACGCAATCGTCTTCTAAACATTCAGGATAGTCAGGGAAATTTTTAATATAATGTGTTGGTTTTGATCATACTTTATTTTTAAAACTTATTATACATGAATTGCTCAGTATTAATATCTGAGTCAACCTTTTCTAAGGTTAATTGAATATAATGAAAATGGATTCTCATATCGTCAGCAGTGTAAGTTTTACTTGGGAAATTTCAGGTAGAATAATTTCTCTTATCATCATCATTATGTGTTTGGAAATAAAAAAGTTATTTTCAAATAGCTTTTACTTATTTTAAGCTTAGCCAAACATGAAAAAGACTTTCATTAGATGACACGAGAACGATTATGGTTAATCATCATACAATAGCTCTGAAGCTTGTCTATATTTCTGGGAGTCTTTCGCAAGGTTATCCCTCAAATTCATAAGGTTAAAGGAAATATACCAAAATTTTAACAAATTACCTTATGTTAACACATTGCTTTCAACATATATTACCAAGGATGAACTAATATTATGCGCTCTTAACAAACTTTGCATCGAAATGTCTATTTCATCTGATCAATCCATTCATATAGCCTTCTCGAAGATGCGTTAAGATAAGAGCCACTTGTCAGATGTGATACTAGAAAAATGGCCTCGGGACTTCTCATTTCTAGCTTTATAAGTTTTTATTATTATCCGTTGCAAGTAAACGAAACGCTGGTTTAGTATGCATCTAATGGAATTTTTACTTCTGCAGTTGAAGAAAATGTGTAAAGAAGGTGCCTATTGGGGTGAGTTCCATCTGCATTCATAATAATATGGGAGATTTTTTATTGTATATCGTATAACTTTCTAATAATTGTGTGATTTTTCATAATTTAACTTACAGGAATAGTTGCTGCAGTTTATGTGGGAATGGCTGTTGTGAAGCAACCTTAAAGGGAAAATGAAGTAGAGATCTTAGTAAGTTAAGTATATTAAAAATGAAAACTAAAGAGTTTTATTCCTTAGCAATGAGATCTCAGAGAAGATCGAGGAAATATATTGACAAATTATTTATAGAAAGGCATAGTGAGAATATTGGGTATTCAATGAAGTCCACTATTGATAGGAATGTTATTTATACTAGAAGAATTCAATTTGTAGAAGTGAGTGATTGATTATATAAAGAGGATGAAGATGATAAAAAATAATTAGCCTAGATGAAATTCCAATCGAAGTATGAAAATGTTTAAGGGAGGGGGGTATTTTATGTCCAATGTAGAGAATCGCCTTTGATTTATATGAAGGAGATCTACTATGGAAGCCATGCACCTTCTAGGAATATTATTGAAAAGTATAAAGAAAAGAGAAGATTTGGAATTATTATTTTTAATTAAAATTGGAAAAGTCCATGATGGCTCTAAGGAAGACTATGGTGAGAGGTAGAAAGAAAATAGATTTCTACTAGATATATGACACTATTAAGGCCTTTAAGTTCTCATTTCCCTTTAAGCATGGATGAGCTTAATAATCATCCAAGATAAAGTTCCATAAGTTTTATTTGATGAGATTAGGAGGGGTTAAATCATAAGTTAGAACACTAGATAAGCACTTAGGAATCTACATGCTTTAAGTTAAGTCGAAACGAAATAGAAAATATTCCTATTGCATAAGAGTAGCAATAAAGCAACTTTAGATGACCCTGTTGCCCCAATAAGTGATTGTTTGTGTGTTTAAGTTCAATTATTTTTAAGGAAAAATTAAAGAGGATGAAATGCATAGAATTAGAAATGGATGGATGAAAGAGTTTTGTATGATAGAAGATCCCTATAAGTTTGAAAGGCGTTTTACAAAACAATTATTAGACTTGCTATAATTTATGGTATCATTGTTGAATTGTTTTTCAAATACCCATAAGACGGACGTTGCAAAAATAAGGATATTAAAATGGATATTGGTCTCACTAGAATTGGTAAGATGAGAAATGATAATATTTGCCAACAAGTCAAGTGGAGGTGGCATCAATGTAGGGTAAATACGGTAAAAGATGGCTTAGGTGGTTGGAAAATGACTTGCCCAAAGGGCCTCGATTTATCAAAACTATAAAATTAAAGTCGAAATAACTAGAAGAGGGAGGACCAAGACTAACATATCCCGTTATGGTTGCTAAGAATGTAATCGCACTAAATCTTTCATTTATGTAACAATAAATTGGAGTGGTAAAAAAGGTTTTATGTAACCGATCCTAAATCTATTGAGATAAAGCTTAGGATGTTATTATATTATGGAATACTAATTTTATGTGTATTTTGTCCCACATTCCTTGGACAATCTCTTGTTAGTTTGTCTGTTCGGTTGTGTTACTACATTATTGCAATAGTGATAAGATTAGGTTATAGAATTAGAATACATGACTGTTTTGGTAGATCAGAAAAGATGGATGTGAAAGGGTGTAGTAAATCCTTTTGTAATTGATTGGTGTATGATAGAATTTGAAGTGAGAGTAAAAGCGACAGACTCTACTCTGAACAAATAAAGAACCCGAGTTTCTATGCTTAAGTTATTAACTTATGTACCATGAGAGCCTGAGCCTGAGCCTGAGCCTGAGCCTATCTCACCCTTACGATATTCTATCGCGTCACTCAAAATTCGAACTCAAGTTTTTTGCCTTATGAGAGATTTAAGTTTAATTCAGGTACCAATTTGACCAAACTGCTACATTTTTGGCCGCGATAGTGGAATCAAACAATAACCAACCACAAAGTGAAGCAACAATTCCGATGTAAATTTGCGAGAGTTGAATCCATGTAACCTATCATGACAAGATATGGTGATGAGTAAACTAGCATATGACTCTTTATTCCTTGAAGGTATTTAAGGATATGCTTTACACTACTCAATGTTCCGGTCCTAAGGTTAGTTATCGACTCACCATATTAACAATGTAACAAATGTCACGTCCAGTGCAGAGAATATCATACATCTAGGATTTAAGATTTAACGAAATAACATATGATATAGGTTTCATATGAAAGAAAGAATAAACTATTCAGATAAGATTATATGAGAATTTGTCGCCAGATTAAAGCAAAATATCACTATTGAAATATTGGTTCTCAGACTAAGTTTCAGGTTGCCTATGATACACTTTTTACATTATAGATTAAAGGGAATTGATGGAGTAGAAGGAGATTACAAAAGTTTGGTATTCTTATTTAACTAATGGGAAGAGAAAAGCAATGAGAGGATCAAGATAGGAACGATAGGCCTAATAGTGTTTCTAAATATGATACTTTTATGCCTATAATATCCTATTATTTCCAAGCTGTTTTATTGTGTTACTGATTAATTGGGTATAAAATGGAAATAATGTGTACTTCTTGTTGATCCTTTCGTTTTCTTATAACTATACACAGAAGATAAGTAATTCCATCTCATGGTTTTCTACATTTATCTTTTATGTACTGATTTTTTATGTTTGTTCATGTCATCCCAACACTTTCGTTTTCTTACTAAGTACCGTGCCTACTCATCCCATGATAGGATAAATGTTATCTGTTCTCTTTGATTTGATTGCATCTTTAGCCAATCCCCTTTGCAAATGGTCCGTGTTTATGATTTTTAGGACCTCGAAAATAACCATATTTGTTGTTGACGTTGAAAAATGTAATTACACGATTCAAGCCAACTTAAAGATCGAATACGAATTTACTAAGGATTTAATCAAGGGATTGAAAGATAGCAAAACTATAATCCATGTTCTAATTATAGGAGATATTTGAAATACGAGAGAAATGTGAGAAGTCTATCCCCCCTTTCTCTCTTCACCTCCTTGGCTTTATATAGGATAAGTATGCATGCATATAGTACCCCTGTCTTATCAATCCCGATGTCGAACTGGATAAATACATATGTTGGTGCAACAGAATTGGTGGCCGAGCTTAAACCTGCCAAATAATTAATAGGTCCTGGTACAAGTGGTCTCAAACATTTAATGCATTATTTAGGAAAAAAAGCTAGAATCTTTGATTGGAGGAGAAAGTGGGCGCCGACGTGAGACCTTTACACATGCTCAAATTTGATTAGTAGCTTATATATTTTGTCAGTGATTCTTAATCATTATTTACTGTTCCACCTCGAAGGACTACACAAGCTTCTTGAGTAAGCCACTGGAGATCCGAGCTAAACTCACACCCTGAGCTCGCATTGTCATCTTTCTATTGAGTGTGTCGAGTCGAACTAAGCGACATCGGCGGTCGGTGTCAATAGTTACCCCCCAGGTTAGGTCTTACTTAGGTTAGGAACTGACCTTTTTGAAATATCCTGGCACAACTTCTAATTTTCAGTAATAATTACCCTTCATAAGTGTCAGGGACGCGTGTCGCCTTATGAGCTGGCAGACACCTTTCTTCTTCTAGAAGCATTAATTGACAGCCGTTAATTTATTTAACTCATATCCCAACGGTTCAGATTTCATCTTTTGACATTCTTTTACTTTCAAATTACCTTTTCACTTTTCATTTCCGGTACTTTAGCATTCCAACTTCCCAGATTTCTGCTCCACTAATTTTTTGCCTTTTTGTTCTCTCTGAGTAAGGTCGGTGTCCAGGTATTCTTTTTCCAATTAGAATATCTATCTTTTCACTTTGCTTATATAAGTTCCGACGAATCTCGTGTGCAGTCCTGAGGAAATCAACAGGAAGAAACTGTACCATCTTCGTCCACACAATCCTTTAGTCCCTCTTCTGCCAGTTCAGACTGCTAGGAAATGTTTTCCCATGGCCCTATCGCTTCCTTTTATCCTCCACCTCCATCCCCACCTCCTAACCCTACCTCGAACTCACCTAGGAGTATAGAACATAGATGTAAGATAAGAGAGGAGAGGGCACAAGAGGAAGGTAGTAGTAGGGACCAAACTTGAAGGGCGGATTCTTTTAGGTTGGTAATTACTGCAGATTCTTTGGCAGCGATTAGGGCTAAATATAACATCCTCCTTCTGTAGAATTAGTAATCTCTTCTTCTTCTGAACGAGCTAACACCCCCCCAAAGGATGTGTTGCCCTTAATACCGCCATTCTTTAGGCTGGTCTGAGACTTCCTTTTCCCAAAGTTATCCGCTCATTTTTCTCTTCTTGGGGAATATCCTCTACCCAGCTGTGTCCAAATGGGTGGAGGACTCTAGTTGCGACCATAATTTTATGGAAGCAATTAGGTCATCCTGAACTGAATATATCCCAGCTCAATTCTCTCTTTTCTTTTAAGGAAAGATGGGAAAAATACGGGGTGGTGGTACACTAGTGTTAGGCCTAGGACATGCAATCCCCTAGTATTAGATATCCCTTCGTCGATTAAGGGATGGAAAAAAGAAATTTTTTATGTTTTGGGGGATTAGCAATTCCATCCTGACGAGGTGGATGGGGAGGATATAGTTCCTACCCTTTATCATTCTTTTTGTAAGTAACAGCTTGTCATGCCTTCGTACTTTTACTATTTGACAGAGGTCTGATTTCCTTTACTTTTATTTTGCAGTTTACCTACCTTGTCACCTGAGTTTGGCTATTCAAAAACGTGATGACTCTATCCGAGCTCTTTCCAATCCAGAGAGATCTTACAAGTTTGTGATCTCCACCAACAATTTGTTCCAAGCGGGGCTGCTTCGAGCTCTACCTCCAAGTCCTGTATCAAGCGGACCTGCTGCCACAGCTCCCATTCTTCCTCGTAAGTTAGCTCAACATCTTCATTACTTTTATTCATTTCGATCAGATGTTAATACTTCTTTTCTTTTTATATTTAGACCGACAACCAGCCATGCTGAACCTTCGTCTCTTAATCTGTTCCACGCTTCATCAAAGGATTCGGTGTCATGTTGGCTAAATATTGATATGTCGTGCCTTATTCTCGCCACTTTGGCTGGTGGGAAGTATTTGGTGCAGAATTTATGAGCCAGGTCATTCAAAGTAGTTATACTCACCACCGGAAGTGAATCGAGCCATTCAAGTGCTTTATCCCTAAGAGTGAGTGGGAATAGCCTCAGTCTGATTGCATTTTCTGATATCCCTTGGTACCTGAAATGTTGACACATATCCAAGAAATGGGATAAATGTGTGTGTGGATTCTCGTTGGCTATCCATTATAATTGATGTCCATTCTGAAAGAGTTGAATGACATTTGTCTTCAGTTGAAAGTTTGGCTGCTCGAATGCTGGGTAGACAATGCTAGATTGGCTCTGAATAACAAACGGTGGTAAAAAGTACCCAAGCAAAGCATCCCCATCATCGTGTGCTTCAGGTTCTACAATTGGTTGCAGTTGTTGATCAGCCATTTGTATTAGCTCTTGATTTTCCTGCTGTGCTGCTCTCGCTATTCTATGTCTTCGATGAAAAGTCCGTTCAATTTCCAAATCAGTTGGGAGTAATTCACTGCCAACCGATCTTCGCATGCAAGACCTGAAGAGGTGAAAG
Organism: Fraxinus excelsior; assembly: GCA_019097785.1. NCBI lineage: Eukaryota > Viridiplantae > Streptophyta > Magnoliopsida > Lamiales > Oleaceae > Fraxinus > Fraxinus excelsior. The sequence continues at coordinate 8,365,537 of CM032642.1, forward strand.
GAATTAGTAGCACTTAGCTCAGCATGTGTAAATAAACTTAATAACATAAAATAAAATAAAATGCAATGAAAATAAAAACAAGTTTGAATTAGTGTCTAAATAATAAAAATCAGATTTATACTCAATCCCCGGCAATGGCGCCAAAAACTTGTTCACAAAAATATTTTCGGATTTAAATCACCACAAGTGTACGGTTTGTGGACAAGTAATAAAGTAGAAGTTCAAGAATTTCAAGTATCATTCCCACGAGGATTGAATTAATGTGATTTCTATTATCTCGACCTTAACCGAATCTATTAAACTCAAGATGATTGTTTTTTGTGATTTTTGATGAAGCTATGACTACTACTTAAATTAAACTAAAATTATGAGCTAAATGCAAAAATATGTCAAATGCAAAAGGTTGATAAGTTAATTTATGAGAAAGCGCACTAGGATCCCGAATCACCAAGCAAGTTCACTTTTAACTCCTATTTCACAATGTGACAACACGATGAATTGGTTGAAGAATCAATATTTCTAACTTATCCAATAATCTCTTTCGAGTAGAATTGAACATATTCTAGCATACCATTTAACTATATTTCTATGACAAATGCAATATACAAGAATGCATGACGTTTTTTAAACACTTAGAGATTTACGCAAAGCATAGCGGTAAATTTATATCCCCTATCGGACCCTACGATGATTTATACCTTGTAGAATCTATTTCCATTCTTTCGAATGCATAAAATAAATCACCCAAACTCATAAAACTATTGCGCATATAATTGTAGAGGCAAGAAAGTACATATAAATCATTCAACATCCATCAAACGTGTTTAAATATCAAATTGCAAAATGCAAATTAAAAGTTCACAATACGAGGTTCATCGTTCACCTAGTACATAAAAAAGTCTAGCCTAGCATGAATAAAATTAAAGAACAATAAAAGTAATAAAGAGAAGACATCACAAAAGAACTAGAATTTAAAGTTTGAATCTTGAATTTTGAAGTGAAACCCTTGTTCTAGCCTTTCTCATTGCTATTCAATAGTGTTTTTCTCTCTAAGAATGCATAAAAACCTAGTTCTGGATGAGTTTAGGCTTTTATAGTTGCCCTAGAATCATTATCATATGAGTTGAAGTCGGATAAGGAAACAAAATATTTTCTCGCCCAGAATACACCATGCTATAGCATGGGAAAAGTAAATGCTTCCTGAAAATCTCTGTTGAAGTCTGGGCTATAGCAAGGTATATTTCAATGCTATAGCATGGTAGAATTTTCGCTTCTAGTGCAAATTGATCCCCAATCTTCTTTTCATTCCACTTTTGGTTTTTCTTCCTCTTCCATCCTCCTCTAGTCATCCATATTATTAACAATTAGATCCCTAGCGAGATTCCATGCTTGATTCATCGTTCGTGTCAACTTATGAATAATTACAATTTAGTCCCCGAACTTTCATTTCCTTCAATTTTGGTCCTTTTCGCCTTTTTTCGCGCACATTTCATTAATTCCATCAAAGTAAGCATACAAACATAATTCATATCGGATTAAGCCGTATTCAAGCATTTATATCAACAATTAATCATATTTTGTCGCATAATTAAGTGCGCAAAACGCACTTATCAATTTTTAACCAATTTTCAACTCCTACAAATACTTAACAACAAAATACATATGGGAAACCTCCCTAGACCTAAGAATCTCTATATTATACATATTTTGGAGGCGAAGAAGAGGGCTAACAACGTGGAATCAAGGCGAATTGCATAGTATATTGAAGATTTTTCATCCGGATTCAAGATTCACATCAAGAATGTGGAAAATTCTCAATTCTTCATTATTTCTTCTTTCCGGGTGATGATTTTCCAATTGTTCCTTTGTAATTTAATTTTAAATATGTTAGGCTAGATCCCTTTTTGTATTGGATGAAGATGAAACCTATTTGTTATTTGTTTTAATTCAAAACTAGCAGTTTAGTTTATTTCTCGCGTTTCTTGATTAATTTTGCATACCCATTGCATTATTTAATTGATTGGCCACCAATTAGATAATTAGTTGCTTGTTGTAGTGTTGGGAGACTCACAATAAGTTTAGAACGCTGTAAAATTAACATATGTGCAATAGATGTTAGGAGTAGCATTATCACATGTACAATCATATAGATAATCTAAACTTTAATGCATTCTAATCATTCGAATTTGGGCTATGAATAGGTTCGGGTCGTGGTTAGGATATATTTAATTTGTCTTGAAAAAGAGAATTAATTACAATAGAATTATCGATTGTCAAGAACGCGTGAACGAAACTAAATTACAAATCAAGAATTGAAATAGATAGCAATAGGCGGATTCGAGATCCAATATAATCATCCAAAAATTGATAAAAGTCACATTTTTACTGCTTTCTTAGATTAATTTATTATAAAACATAATCAAACTCTCTTTTGTTTACACAATTCGAATTTCGTACATAACTAGTGAACTTGAATTGAATTTATTCTCTGTGGGACGATACTCTTAACTTATCAATTCTATTACTTGTCAATGATCCCGTACACTTGGGGGTTTTGCACGAACAAGTTTTTGGCGCCGTTGTCGGGGAATAATTTAATTTAAGTTTATTAGTTTTATAGTATTCAAATTCTTCTTTTATTTTATTTTAGGATATTATTTACACAAATATTTTTTTGTTTATTTATTAGCAGTTTATGCAAGATTCTAAAGAAATCGAGCTCCTACCATTGGATCCCGAGATCGAAAGAACCTTCAAACAATGAAGAAAAGAACAAAGAGAAGTTAGAAACACAGCAGAAAATCAAAATCAACTTCAATTACCACTAGATGCGCAAGAACAACCAGATCTAGTTCTTAAGGATTATTTAAATCCCATACCTGCTCATGTGCAACCGACTATTATTTATCTGCCTTTTGGGCAGGCCAACTTCCACATTCGACCAGATGTCATCAACTTGTTTCAGAATCATGAGGACATCAGGTTCTCAGGAAAATTAACTGAAAACCCTCATGAACACATACAAGCTTTCCTGATACTTTGCGAGGTGATCAATTGTGAAGGCATGTCAGCTGATGCTTTTCGAATGCGTCTATTCCCTCATATCTTAAAGGAAAACGCACGAGAATGGCTAAAATTACTACTTCCTGGGAGTATTGTTTCGTGGAATGACCTTGAAATTTTTCCTGCCTTCTCGAGTCGATCAGATCAGAAATAAAGCCAGTACATTCAAGCGAAAAGACATTGAAAGCCATCCAGAAGCATGGAGAAGATTCAAGGATTACTTCAGAAAGTGCCCCAATCTAGACATTCCTAAAAATGCTAAGGTCTACATCTTCTATTCCGACTTGCATTCTGAATACCGTAACATGGTCGACGCTTTAGCAGGAGGATCGATAATGGATATTTCCTTAGACAACGCCTTAGATCTCTTTGAGAAAATAAGTAAAAATCAGACTATGTGGCCAATAGAAAGGGAAACGTCGAGGAAAATAAAAACTATTCACATTGACGCGGTTACATCATTGGCAGCCCAGTTGGAAGTATTAACAAAGAAATTGGACAAACTAACCCCGAATGTGAGCATAGTGCACCAACCAACACCAGTTTGAGGAGGTTGTAGGGCAGATCATATAACTGCAAGTTATCTTTTAGCCTCAACCCATATTTATCCTCCTGAGGAAATCAGTTATGCACAAAACTTTCAGAGGCAGCAGAACAATTCTTACTCCAACACCTATAATCCAGATTGGAGTAATCATCCAAATTTTTCATGGGCCAACAATCAAAGTCAAGTACAAGTAGGAAATTTTCAAGCAAGACCACCAAGATTCCAACAACAACAATAGCAGCAAAATAGAAAGCCATCAATGGAAGAATTATTGACTCAGTTCATTACTAAGAGTGAGATTAATTTCCAAAACCAACAGGTAATTATTCAGAACCAGCAGGCTGCAATTAAAAACTTGGAGACTCAGATTGGTCAAATGGCAGTTGCATTAGCCAACAGAATACAATGTACTGTGCCAAGCTATACAGAAAAAAACCCACAGGAATAGGTATTAGCAGTGGAAGCTGTGAATTATGCAATTATTGAGACACCAAAATTTAAGCATACAACCCCTATTCGAGCATATGTATCGCCTATTCCATTTTCTCAAAGACTTCAATGGAAGCCAAAACACGAACAAGTTCAGTTGCCAGAAATTACTGTGAAAAGGAAAGGGATAGAGGAGAATCAAGTGTCTACCATGGGAGAGGAACAAGTAGTTCAATTTGATGAGTCAACAAAGGTTACACGAGAAGAAAAGTCGGACAACTAACTGGTTAAGACAAATGTTCCTGTCAATAAACACACATCTCCGATCATATTCCCTCAAAGGTTGCATAATAATAAGCTGGAAAAGCAATTTAAGAAATTCTTGGATGCACTCAGACAACTTCACATCAACATTCCCTTCATTGACGCCATTCAACAAATTCCAAATTACATGAAGTTTCTAAAAGAGATGTTGACTAAGAAGAGAAAGCTGCCAATAGATGAAATAGTGACTCTGACACAAGAGTGCAGTGCAATCATAAAGCATATGGTCTCTCCTAAATTAAAAGATCCAGGGAGTTTTACTATACCTTGCTCTATATGAAATTCAAATAATTTAAATGCTTTAATTGATTATGGAGCAAATATTAATTTGATGCCACTGTCTATCTACGGAAAATTAGGGTTGGATGATCCAAAAGCAACATCAATAATCCTACAGCTGGCTGACAGGACACTCAAGCATCCTTATGGAGTGGCAGATGATGTGTTCATCAAAGTTGGGGATAACTTCTTTCCAACTGATTTCATTATCCTTGATATAGATGCTCAACATATTTCATTAATTTTGGGAAGACCATTCTTATCTACTGCACGAGCATTAATAGATTTTGAAAAAGGTGAAATAATCTTAAGGATGGAAGAAAAACAACAAAGTCTCACCATAAATGCTCCATTCAAGCAACCTCCAGACATTAAGGGATGTCGAAAGATCAATCATTGGAAAGTTAACAAGAACAGGAAGGACGAAGGTGGAATTGTTGGGCGGGACAACAATGAAAATCTTATAATCTGGGGGCTTAAAGAGTTAAAAAAAAACTGCCAATGCAACCAATGCAAGGCTGAAAACTCTATTTTCAAGCCATCATAAATAGCCAAAACAAAAAAGTTAGCTAATGACTATAAACAAACGCTTATTGGGAGGCAACCCAATTTTCTTCTCTTTTATTTAACTTTGTTTTCTAGAATATAGACTTATATTATTTCTTTTAATTAGTATAGGGTATCTTTATCCATCTAGTTCTCTTTAGGTTGTGTATGGGCTTACTATAAATTGTTCCATGTTTTGATTGGTTTTTACTATTTTGAAGGAACTAACACTTGAATACATTGGACAAGGGAAAAGACATAGCAAGTGAGCCACAACTTTCATGCCAGTCCATCTACCACCTTCAAATATATATAAGGGAGTACTTAGTTCCCTTCTTTGTCCTTAATTTTTATATATTGCATGTTATATTTTCGAGATTGAGGACAATGTCTGTTATAAGTTTTGGGGTGAAAATAAATATTAAGTTTCTATTGGTTTGTATGCTTGTTCGAGTGAAAAAAAAAATTAATTAAAAAAATCAATTTTGAACTTATTTATTAGTTTTGTGTGCTTGTGTGGGTTAGATAATTTTGCCTACATGCATATATTTGGAATCACGTAATGGATTATAAATTGTGAAAAGTTACATGTTAGGATTGATTTGTACTTATTCATGTAAAACTTGATATTTTTGCGCAAAAAAATTATGTTTTGCATCATGACGAAATAGTTTGATTCAAAATTTGAATATGAAAAAATTAGTGGGTCTTAGATGCTAAATTATAATAACCACTAAATTATACATCCTTAAACCAATTCTATGATAATTTGGAGGCGATTGAGCTGTTGTAGGGAGACATTGAGATAGATGTGGATTTCATGTGTGCTAAATTTTGTGTGGATTGTCTAATGCTAATAAGATGAAAATTAGGTGAAAATCTTAAGTTAGAGATCAATTTTTTAGAATAAGTGTTTAATAAGGGATATTGTACTAATCATTGCATGAAAAAGAGAAAATGTTCTTTTTGTGAAACTTCTGTACATAGCCTTTATGACTTGAGTGATTAAGTCTGTAAAGGTCTCTAAAAATCTGGTGCCCTATGGGCATCTGACTTAGGAGTCATCGGCTGAAAACTCGCTACAATAGTCATTTTTATAAAGCTTAATGAAGAGGAGTTTGGACCAAAAAAAAAAGGAAAGAAAATAAGATGAAGATGAAGAAGAAGAGAAAAAAAAAAGAATTGCTACATGTCTTGATTAAGCTCCGAACACTTATTCGAGAGAATTAGACTTTTGACAAGAGATTATTAACTTAATTGATTTTTCGTGGTTGAAGCAATCAAAAATAAGGAAAATCCGCATTTGTTAATGTGTTGAACTGCAATTAGTAAGATCTAACCAAACTATAGAAGGTGATGAATAGTATATAAATTCAATCTTAAATCACACCTTGGGGAAAGAGTGAAAAGAATAAGTTTGGGGTGTATATCTTACGAGTGAAGAAAGGAAACATTTGGCCACAAAGGGTCGGGATTTGAATCACTTTATGAATTTATGATACTTGACATGAATTTTCACACACACACACACACATCGATTTTGCATTAAATAAGAAGAAATTAATTTTAGCATTGAAATTTTGTAGCAATTCATAGTTTAATACATGTATTCCAATCTTGAGAAAAAATGGCAAATTATCTAACTATATGTGTGTTTAAAATTTTTGGTTAAGTTATATTAAAATTTTGTTTGAGGGCAAACAAACGTTGAAGTTTGGGGGTGTTTGATAAATGTATTTCATACACTTATTTAGGCCATTAAATTAGAGTATTTGAAAGTAATTTAGATGAATTATAACATAATTTTGTGTTAATTATATTTTTTAGGTTAAACTCAATGCAAATTGGCGGATTTGGAAGAAAAGAACGAAAAACGTGCGAAAACGAAGGAAATGCAAAGTTTGAGGACCAAATTGCAAATATTCAATAGTTGATTCAGACCACAAGATCATATTTTGAAGATTTCTAGGAGATAATTAGATGGAATTAGAACTCAAAAATGAATGGAATATGATCAAAATCAATTTCCAATCGCACAAGTTATATTCCAGATTTCTAGTCGAAGATTGAAACCGATATTTGACATAGTAAACGTACGAGTTGGAAAATTTATACTTCTATCAAAGTTGTAGCCCTTTGAGCTAGCTGTCCAACTCATTTTTAATAGCATCAATTAGAAATTTGAAGAGAAATTTATAGCAAAAATAGTAACTGTTGTGCAGAGACAAAAAAATCCCAACCGCGAAGACAGCTTTCCTTGTTCGATTGGAACTCTTTTGGACGTGATTTTCAACCAATTTTCGACTCCCACAAATACTTAACAGCAAAATACATATGGGAAACCTCCCTAGACCTAAGAATCTCTATATTATACATATTTTGGAGGCGAAGAAGAGGGCTAACAACGTGGAATCAAGGCGAATTGCATAGGATATTGAAGAGTTTTCATCCGGATTCAAGATTCACATCAAGAACGTGGAAAATTCTCAATTCTTCATTATTTCTTCTTTCCGGGTGATGATTTTCCAATTGTTCCTTTGTAATTTAATTTTAAATATGTTAGGCTAGATCCCTTTTTGTATTGGATGAAGATGAAGCCTATTTGTTATTTATTTTAATTCAAGACTAGTAGTTTATTTCTCGCGTTTCTTGATTAATTTTGCATACCCATTGCATTATTTAATTGATTGGCCACCAATTAGATAATTAGTTTCTTGTGTAGTGTTGATAGACTCACAATAAGTTTAGAACGCGGTGAAATTAACATATGTGCAATAAATGTTAGGAGTAACATTTATCATATGTGTAATCATATAGATAATCTAAACTTTAATACATTCTAATCATTCGAATTCGGGCTAGGAATAGATTCGGGTCGTGGTTAGGATAGATTTAATTTATCTTGAAAAAGAGAATTAATTACAATAGAATTATCGATTGTCAAGAACATGTGAACAGAACTAAATTACAAATTAAGAATTGAAATATATAGCAATAAGCGGATTTGAGATCCAATACAATCATCCATAAATTGATAAAAGTCACATTTTTACTGCTTAGATTAGTTTATTATAAAACATAATCAAACTCTCTTTTGAACTAGTAAACTTGAATTGAATTTATTCCATGTGGGACGATACTTTTAACTCATCAATTATATTACTTGTCAACGATCCCGTATGCTTGCGAGTTTTGCATGAACAGCCTCATCGGCCTAAAAGGCTTTATTTACAAACTCTCTAATTTTATTCTGAAAGTTGTTAAAAAGAGAGCTTCAGCCTCTATGGCCACCCCGAAGGCCCTTTCCATCGGTTGACCATGGTGGTGAAGAGGTCCACTAGGTCACTGGTCTTCACGAAACTTTGCCATATATCCGTCCAGAACTTTTTTTTTTGTTAGAAAGAGGGTGGTACTTCCGAGATTTTATTAATATGTCCTCACTTGTGGCGGAGGAATACCATGGTTACAAATGATACCAATGAAATCAATAAATGTGAAAGTAAAGAATAATAGGAAAGCCGTAAAAAATGAGTACTACCTCCCTTACAAAAAGCACAAATTAAGTAAAAAATAAAAATAAAAGCAAAATAAAAATACTTAAACTCTAGTGCTGGGCAAATCATATCTGTCAATCTGAACAAGCGCCCTGACATGTCGTGGTAGGTCGGCTAGTCCATATTCCTGGTATCTACACTGATGCCAACCCTCAGTAGCAAGTGCATCTACAATTTGGTTCCATTCTCTGAAGATGTGGGAAACCCTATCTCTGTCAAAGGAAACGATATCTGCAATCTGTCTGAGTATCTCCTGGGTAGGTCACGGTCCGCCACCTCGGTGATACAATGAATGGCAATAGTCGAGTCTGCCTCAACCCAAATATCTGACAAACCAAGATCTCTAGCCAGTAGTATCCCTTCACGAATAGCCTTTAGTTCCCCCTCTAATATCATATATTGACCATATGAAGCTGAGAAAGCCCTGATACAATTTCCTGCGTAGTCCCTGATGATGTCTCCCCCACTAGCAAATCCATCTTTGACACAACCATCGATGTTGATCTTGACAGATCCAAATGATGGAGTGCGCTACCAAACCATGATAGGGGTAGGAGATGGGGGAGAGTCAAAGAAATACCAAAAAGTATAGCAAGCTGCTTGTCATTACATCAATGTAATGGTCCGAATAATCCACCAATATGGACGAAGGATACCATACAGTAAACTCTCCAGATAATACGTCTTGAGCTCATATGTATGTTCTCGTGCTTTGCATTATTCCTCTCAGTCCAAAGGAACCAGAAAATGAAAAGAGGAATAATGATGCGAATGTGTCCGGTCCTTGCAAACTGGCCAGAATACCTCCATCTCATAAATCTCTGTATGACACTCTCTTCTGTACTCATGGTAATCTGAAATAAAGCCCCTAAATGTTGCCAAACATGATCAGAAATACTGCTACCAGTAAAAATATGAGTGATGGTCTCAATCTCTGAACAACACTGACATCGAGAAGCCAATTCACTACCGATCATCATCTGGATAATGACATCAACTAGTATCAAGTCCTACCATAATCTCCAACAGAAGAATGAAACGGTAGGAGGTATGATAGGGCTTCACAGGAGGCGAGCAGAGTCAGAATCCTTCGACTCACTTGAAGTTCTGGTCCTCTTCAATGACCTTTTGCGGAAAGCTACACAACAGTTGGCCTCTTTGGCTTCCCTTTGCTACAGCTATTGAGGCTACCATTAGTTTTTACCCTACGGGGACTTTGGAGCGAGGGGATGGGGTTGCCATTGACCCACTCTTTTCAGCGGTAGAGAATCGATGCATTTTCTTGGAGACCTCCTCCGCAATATTTTTTCCTTTGTCCTTCACGGGAGGTTGCCATTCTCCCTTCTGGCTGCAAGCCACCCAACTAATTTTCTCCATTTAGTCCCTAACCTGTTTTGCTGCAACAGATGAGGGCTTCAATCCTTTCTTCCCAGTAGTGGATGTGGCAGCGAGGATCGTGATCGTGTCAAAAGAAGCATGCCTTCTTTTTTTGAAGTTTTCTACATAGGAAAAAGCAAGGTCAATAACAGTTTATAATAAAACAACAAAGGCAATTGTTGAAAGCTGGCATTACCTCTTCAGGCCATTATGCAAAACTCCTCGAATAACCGTTAGGATTTGATTAAACGATCAAAGTCTCGCGAACATGAAGGACGGTAAATGTCCTCAACAATGTCCAACTCACTTTGACTGAGTTCAAAGAGCTCTACCGACCCTAAAACACCAGAAAAAAGGTTAAGATCAGAATCAGCATTAAATAGAAAAAGGTTAAGAACAACATTCACGAGCTTTAGAGTAGGATGTCAGAACTATCACACGGGGGGGGGACTATGTCACCCTCACACTCTTTCCATTTCCACCTCACCCAGAACCATGTCTCATTCCATCCTTTGATGGAAGAGAAAATGTGACCTCTACGGATATAATGAGTACAAACCCTTGGAATTCCCTTTTTCCAAGACCCCGGGTTGGAAGATGGTGTGAAAAACGAGGAGGGGATGTCCTCTCTAAGGGAGATCTCCTTTCACAAAAGGTAAGTTCCCACTAGTTGGGCCGAGGCATTGGGGACGAGCTAGTTGGGAGCCAGCCCGTACAACATGAGGATGACTCTAAAAAGAGGTGGAGAGGCAGACAAAGTCCTGCCTTGAAAAGGAACTCACTAACGATGATGCACCCATGCTTCGAAAAATAGGCACGTTCATTAGGAAAGGGGGATGGAAGCTCGATGTCATAGGGGATACGATATTTTTTCCTTAAGTTTTCTAGGTGGGATGCATTTATAGTTGAAGAAATTTTGGCTACCCCCAGGACACCCCATCATTTCTCCTACCCTCCTTAGTAGGTAAAACACTCTGTCCGAACCCTAATGGCTCAAACCAGGTCGGTCGTGTTTTTTATTGTTTCCTCCATCTCGTAAGCCATTTAGCTTAGATTAAAATTCCCCTATCAGAATGTGAAGATGTCATTCTATTTTTTTAGCAAAAGCTTAACATACTTACGAATGCACAAGTGACGGCGAAGAAAAGTCATTGGAGTTTGCAAATGCCAAGAAGAAGAAATGAGATTGAAAGATTTGAATGCTGATTTCGTATATGAGAAAGTGATTTTTTGTCGCATACAGTCACCTTTTATAGGCAAAATCTTTTAATTCCAGCTGTTAGATGTCGATTTGGATCATCTAACCATTCGTTTCAGATTTAGATATGAGCCCCTCAATACATTAGACGATTCGCCTTCTACGGACCAAATCAACGCGTTTGCATCACGCGCTCTATATTTTGTAGGACATGCGTAGAAAGCTATCATTGCGCATTGAATACGGTGGCATTTGCGTGTATGGGAAGAAGAATCGCTTCAGTTGTCTTCTTAAAAACGTACGAAACAACAAATCATTTGGGTGCAAAAATTAAGGACGCCTAGTGTTCTCAACGTTTCAAAAATCATGGTACTCCCTAATTAATGAGTTGCGGCCTTGCAAGTAGCAGAGGTCCCTCACCTCAACCACTTTGGAAAAGACTTCAGATATACAAGCTACTTTGGAGAAAACAGCATCGGACAAAATTTGCCTTGCGACGCTCCCCCAATATTCCAAACATTTAGAAGTCAGCTACTCTTAAATTCTAACTATACTATTGTGGAGTGTAAAACACCCCAATAAATTTTTTTTCATACAACTCCATGCATTAACAAATAATCATGCCTCGACTTGGGGGACTATTGTTAGCCTCGCCACCGAGACTCCAATCAGAGTGCCACGTCGCATATTACGTAGAAAGGAAAGTCAACAAAGACCCAATTGACCAAATGTAAAATGTTAAACAAAAGTTGAAACTTATGTACCAAAGTACTACCTAAATGGATGAAGTTGTTAAGCTGAAACGCTAGGAGACATGGAGCTCCCTCTGGCCGAAGCCCTAAGTTCATCTGAAACCCTTGAAGTTGAAGCTATCTCTAACAAGATTTGTGGAAAATCTTCAGGATTGATTGATGTAACATTTGCAATAAAGAATGTCGGACATGTCAACCTACTGTATAGGACGGTTAACCTATTGCCAATGTATTTAATGCATGATAGACTTAGTGATGTGAGCTTTAGTCAAGGAGATGATGTCACATGGTTCTGATCCAACGATCACCACGTCGGTCAGAACTCTATAAATATGTGGTGTTTGTAAATTGTAAATGATGTTTTATGAAAATTGATTCTAATGCACAAGATACACTCAAGAAACGCACTCTCAATATACTCTTTTACTTGTTCAACAATTGTTAAGTTTGATCTTCAATCAATGACATTTTGTTGGTGATTGTTTGTTAGTGCAACCATCTTAGTCACTACCGCCGTTGCTCGAACACTTTTGTCTTGTGTCGAAAAGCATCTCCTACGTCCACACTCTCTCTTTCTATGTCCGGTTTGTATGCCAAAAACTGTCAAAATTTGCTTTCTTTGGCGTGAGAGAACCCAGCATTTGTTGTCCACGTTGGCGTCACGAAAAATGGGGTCAATAGTAGTTATTAAGGTACATTCCTCTAATTAATTAAATAGTTGACATTCAGATCACAATAAAAAGATGACACTAGTTCATTTCACTAAAAGGATTTTCTAATAGAAAAGTCATAACAAATTGATTGATTAATATTCATGGAAAAGTGATCATTTTCACAGAAAATAATAGCTACCAAACAATTATAGTTGGAAAAAATGACTATTTTCATGGAAAATAATGGCTATCAAACGCCAAAAGATGGAAAATTACAATGTTTTCTAAATTGAAAATTAAATCAATCAAACACGTGTAATTAACAATTTCCATGCAAATAATTTCTAGGCAATTGAATTACCTTGAAAATATTTTCTTTCCATACAAGTTCCATACTTGCCATCAAATGTACCCTAAGGGCCCGCTTGATTGCAAAGGTAGAAAATGGGTGGAAAGAAAATGTTTTATTGGGAATTGAATTGCCTAGAATTTGTTTTGCTGGGAATTGTAATTAATTGTGTTTGATTGGTATAATTTTCTACTTGGAAAATGTTGAAAGTTTGGTGTCCGTTTGGCTTCGTTTTTTTATAAAAAATTGTCTATTAAAGTGATAATTTTTCTACCAATACGTCTAGAATTTGTTCTAATTACCAAAAAGTTAAAAAAAATTTAAACAATTAGAAAAACTTATCATATTCGTTTGACTTTGTTTTACATAGAAATTGTCAACAAAAATGACAATTCTTTTTACAATAGTTGATAGAATTGGTTGTCATTGCTTTTAATAAAAAAAAAGGTGGAAAATATTTTCCCACCTAATAGGTGGGAAAACAAAATCAAACTTTTGTGCATCAAATGATTGTACCTAGAAAAAGGTGGAAAACATTTTGCCAGGAAAAGAAACGCTATCAAACACCCTTAATTGACAAAAGTTAGAAAATATTTTCCTTTTCCACATTTTTTCCTACCTATCAAACAGACCCTAAGTGATTCATTTAATTATACTTCTCATTTAATAACACATTAGTACCATTTAGATTGGTGTTTTAAAACCAATAGTGCTACGTAGCATTACTCTTCATTTATGGTCTACATAGAATAGAATTTGAAATCATCTCGTAGATGAAGAAATAATTTTGAAGTATCTAGATATGTAGATAAAATTTATACCCACAATTACGAACCTCCTATAGAGGTTCTCGTTTATGATTATGATGAACAAATAAAACGAAACTAGATTTATCTAGACATTGTTGTCAAATATGATTTGTCTAGTAGAAGGGTCCGAGTTAAAATTAGTGGACGTATTGATATTTCCTATAAATGGACGTGTTGAATTACAATGATCAGCTAGTCGTTACATTATTGTAATTTGATGAATCTACATGTGCATTCATACATCTTATGTTAAATTATTATTCGCTGCTCAATTTTAATATACAAAGTATGGTTATTTTTCAACAAAATGTCTCTCGGCTCATTTTTCATTATTTTAAAACAAATTCCAAGGAAAATTATGTGAACAAAAAATGTAATTTAAATCGTAACAAATGATTTTACAAGAAAATTCTCCCAACTTAATTTGGGGTACAATCCACAAACAAATATATAACAATTTCATATCACTATAGTATGAGATTACAATTTCTCTCTAAATATAGAGTAGTAATAACTTGTACAAGAAGCACTCCAGAAAAAAAAAATATTTTTTTTCTCAATATTTTATTCTCTACTATGTAAATTGCTCAAAGAATGAAACTATGTGAAACTATGATGCATTTCTTTCACACTTCTGCCACTATTTATAGCCAATTTCCTCTGCATTGCATTAATTGTACAACACAAAAATTCCAACTCCATAAAAATTTTCACTATAGCAATTGTTGCTTTGCATGGTTTTATGTTCCTTCACTGCAACGCAACATGAGTACCCTACAATTTTATAGTTTCCATTGCAAAATTACTTCCCTCCTCTACATGTAAATAGTTCCCATAAAAGACTTTTCACTCATGGTAGTATAACAAAGAAAATGATTGTTGTACATCACTATTTAAATATTTTTTTACAAATTGATGAAATGCAAAAAAGAAAATGGGGAAGTTTTATTTTATTTTATTTTTTGTTGATGAAATTTTGACTCGATCAAATCTAAAAACTTCATGTATTGATAAAAAAGAATCTGTCAGTTGTGAAATACATGTAGCACAAGCACTATAACAATTATCCCCAAAACAAGGCCAACCACTATCCCATGAGAATTGGTATGCACAAGTGACTTTACGACTTTCACATAGAAACACAATAAAATTATGATGGCATCAAATCCGTTCTAGAAACCTTGTCATAAAAGGCATTTTCCATGAGTGCAAATGATATATTTTAGAGGCAATGAATATATATATATATATATCGACTGAAACCTACTAAACACTAACTGCATAAGCAATATCCGGTATAATGCAAACTTGAGCATACATCAAACTCTCCACAACACTAGCATATAGAATCATCTTCATAGATTCTCTTTCTAGCTCATTCCTTAGACATTGAGATTGGTTAAACTTATCCCCTTTTATGATATGTACATCACCAGGTGCACATTTCTGCATATTGAACCTTTCTAAAACACGTCGTATATAAGCCTTTTGAAAAAGTCCCAACACGCCATGTTTCTATCACGCTGTTTTTCAATACCAAGCACATAAGTAGCTTCTCCAAGATCTTTCATTTCAAGATTAGCAGATAACATTTTCTTTATCTCATGAAGTAAAATGTCATCAACATACAGGACAAGATAAATAAAATTTCTCCCACTGGTTTTAAGATAAATACATCGATCAACTGTATTTTCAACAAAACCAAGAAAAGTCACAACATCATCAAATTTCAAATACCACTGCCATGATTCCTGCTTGAGGCCATATAAGGATTTATTTAACTAGCATACCAAGTTTTCTTCACTAATAATTTCAGCTGGTTGAGGTGTAACTCTCTCCTGTATAACAGGAGCTAGAACAATGACTAGATTCGGTTCAACAAAAAATTCCTTCAATATAGAACTCCCACTATTACTAAAGTCATTTTCCAGAAAATTTAGTAGTGATTGACTCAACAATTCTGGTACCACAATTTGGACAATAGAACTTATATCCTTTTGATCTGTCTAGGTACCCAATAAAGTAACCAAGAATGGATTTTGGGTCCAATTCCTTCTCAAATAGATTATAAATTCTCACCTCAGCTGGACATCCCCAAAATTTGAAATGAGCCAAACTTGACTTATGTCCTTTCCACAACTCGAAAGGTATCTTTGCAACAGCTTTACTAGGAACTCTATTCAAAATATACATAGAAGTTTTCAAAGCTTCACCCCATAGATATTCTAGCAAATTTGTTCTACGCATCATGCTTTTGACCACGTCTTTTAGAGTTCGATTACGTCTTTCTGAAACATCATTTTGCTCAGGTGTCCCGACATGGTGTATTGAGGCACTATGCCACACCCTTGTAAAAACTTTACAAAATCACTCATGTTTTGACCAGACTCGTCATACTTCCCATAGTACTCACCACATCGGTTAGATGTTACAACTTTGATGATTTTCCTACATTGTTTCTCTACTTTCATTTTGAGATTTTTTTTAATTTCTCAAGTGAATGAGATTTATCATTAATCAAGTAAATATATCCATATCGTGAGAAATCATCAATAAAAGTTATAAAATATTTGTTCCCACGTATGGTGGAAGGTAAAGGTCCACTAATATCAGTATGTATTAAGTCCAAAACACCATCACTCCTAGTAGAACATTTTCTCATGGATTTAGTCAACTTTTCTCTTATACAATCCATACAAGTGTCAAAATCTAAGAAGTCGAGAGAGGGAAGTATCTCAACTTTAACCAATCTCTCTATCCTACCCTTTGAAATGTGAGCCAATCGCTTATGCCACAATATGGAGGATGCTTAAAGAATTAGATACATTTTCTTTGACACATTCGCAACACAAAGGACTTCACCAAAAGAAGCCAAAGACGATTTATATAATCCATCACATAAGAGGCCATTTCCATTGCCAAAATTAAAGGAAAAAATCAGAAGAATCAAGTTTCGATTAAATTTCGTCTCATTGTCGGTACAAAAACAGTATTCTCTAAAATAAGAGAGAAACCAGACTCCAAAGATAACTTCACTACTCATATGAACTCAACCTTCACTTGAACTCCATTCCTAACGCATAGGCTTACTTCATTCTCATTTGGTCTCCATTTGCTTGTGAACCCCTATAAGAAATTCGCAATATGAATACTAGCTCCCGAGTCTAACCACGAAGAATTTAAAGGAACGTCCACAAAAGAAGACTCAAAACAAACTAAGGTCAAGGCTCCACTTGCACCACTAATCTCACATTCATGAGATTGTCCATCAAATCTCCAGTTTCAACTTTATCAGACTCAACAAATCTCACTCCTATGGCATCTACTAAACCTTTAGCATTTTCATTATCCGGAATAGCACTCATAACGGAATCGGATATCGAGTGCTTAATAATTTTCAAACAAAGTCTACTAGCCCTTTCCCACTTTTCATACTCCGCTACATATACATGATCGCTTTTATTTGTGGGTTTCGGAAACTACTTCTCAATTGCAAAATCCAACCCCAAAAGATCAAGTGCTATTTCTACGTCTCGTTTCCATCTCACAATTATTCACTGTCAATGTTTCAATATCAGACAATTGACTCGAAAGAGATGAGGCATTTAAATTGTGGAAACATATTTAATATCATACAAACATAGTGCATGCAGACAATGGATGATAACATATTCATCTAATTAACATAGGCTACTAATTAGATGATATGTAATTAAAGTCAAAACCAAATCAACATTATTACGATAAGAGCCTAAATGCGTAATTATAAAGTCACATTTGGGCGACGATATAACACGCTGTAAGGAACTCTTAAAACACATAATCAAGCTACTTAACAAAATAGATTGGTTTTCGAAAACACCGACACCTTTGGGCAGAAGGAGATTTCTAGACCAAGTAAACGTGTTAACTGTCTTATGCCAATTTTGAAAAATATCACATATAATTACACCTTTAGACAAGATACTATATGTAATAATTCAAAATTACAATGCTAACATCCAATTTATTTATTTATTTATTTTTTGAAAGAAAGCCAAATAAATAAAGATGATTGTGCCACTTTGGCAGCTACCACCCACTTTTATTTCAAAATATTTCTCATAATGGGAGCACTAAAATAGAATTGAAGTCCACGAAAAAATTAATAATAATAATAATAATAATAATAATAATCACAATCATCAACTGACAAAAAGTAAAATTCATACGCGATTGTGAGACGAAATTGGCAATTAAATTTCAATATATGCAAATGAAATTTAAATATACAAATAATAACAACATTCAAATATCTCAACAAAAATTAAAAAGTCGTTAATTTTATATGTAATTTTAATTTTAGGTCGAAATTGAAATATATTTGGATCAAATTTAAAAATTTAAAAATTTAATATTTCAAAATTGCAAAATTGACCCTAAAATTAAAATTATGAGAATGACCTCAAATTTTAGAAATTATAGCAAAAGTCCTTCCTCCTTAAACCCAATATTATGCATTTCATTTTAGCATGTACCGAGTTTTAGAAAGACATAACTTAGTGTGAAGGATAAGAATAAACACGCCCCCGAATTTTTTTTTTTTTTGGGAGTTGTTGAATAGTTTAGATTTAGTTGCATTTTCCCAACTAGTTCATACTATATAGGCCATGAACGAAGCCTCTCACCCTGCATCAAACCCACAAATATATTCACTCTGACCATGCAACACTTTTTGCAATCACAGGCAGTCAAAATGAGATTTACATAATATACCAATTCTTCAGCAATATTAGCCACCTGAATTACTACGTGGCCAAAATACTTTCCTTTCGAATCGTGGACTTCAATTGTCAAATCATCTCCAAGCCCTTCTGGCAAGCTGTATTCAAGTGGGAAGGAAATTTAACCATCCAACTCTATGAGATTGAAGAACATGTAACAAGATTAAAGAGAAAAAGATTACATACAAAACATGAGTTTCATCAGATTCTCGCTGCATTCGAGATAGAAAATAAGCTAAAAAAATTGTAAAACCAGTGGGGGCGGCCGCCCCCGCTGGGCCCTTCATGGGTCCGCCCCTGGCACCATGCGATTGTGTATATATTACAGACAATTGAACAAGAAGACAATTAGCAATAAATATCCTTTACCACTTCTTGATGATTTTTTGATCAGCTTCGCGATGCTACAGTATTTTCCAAAAATTGGATTACGTTCTGGGTATCATCAACTTAAAATCAAGGATGGTGATGCACCAAAAATTGCTTTCAGAACACGATACAATCATTATGAGTTTCTTGCGATGCCATTTGGTTTAACCATAGCTCCCGCAACATTTATGGATTTGTTTTGAGGGTGTTTTTTTCCATATTTAGATAGATTTGTGATTATTTATTGATGATATATTAGTATTTTCTCGAGATCGTGATGAGTACATAGAGTATCTTAGAATCATTTTGCAGACTTTGTGTGACAAATAATTATATGCTAAATTTAGTAAATATGCATTTTGGTGCGACAAAGGGGTATTTCTGAGACATGTTATATTAGCAGAGGGAATTTATGTCACCAGCAGAAAACCGAAGCAGTGGTGAAATGGGAAATGCCCACCAATGTGATAGAAATACAAAGTTTTCTTGGCTTAATAGGTTATTATCGTAGAGAGATTTTTTCTAAAATTGCTCCTCTTTTGACCATTTTGACTAGAAAGAATACTAAATTTGTTTAGAATGAATATTATGAAAAAAGTTTCCTAGAATCGAAGGATCGACTAGTTTCAGCTCCAATTCTTACTCTCCTATCTCTAGGTGAATAGTTTGTGATATATAGTGACACTTCATGTCAGGGTCTTGGTTGTGTTTTGATGCAGAATGAGAAGGTTATAGCATATGCTTCTAGATAATTGAAGAAACATGAACTAAAATTATCTGATGCGTGATTTAGAGCTTGTTGCAGTTGTTCTAGCATTGAAGATTTTGAGGCATTATTGTGTGGCAAGAGATGTCTGATATTTACAAATCATAAAAGCCTAAAGTATATTATTATCAGAAAGAGTTGAACTTGAGGCACAAAAGATAGTTGGAACCGATAAAAGATTATGATTGTTGATAAGTGTAGTTTCTACACTTATTCGAGATCCTAAATGATGATATTTTACTGTTCTTTGGATAAAATATTGCTTAATTTTTGTTATATTTCATTGCATAGGTAAAAATCAATGTTTGATGAAGAATTGAAGAAACGAATGCAAAGATAGCAGAAAAAGGGTACATTGTATCAAATACAAAGTTTGGGGGCTGAAATGAAAATATTCAAAAGTTACGTCGAACCTCGTGATGAATATTTGAGAGTGTTAGAAATCAATTTGATGAGTAAAGAAGTCAAAGGAATGAAATATAGTCCAAGTATTATCACATATCAACTTCCAGCCGAAAAAGTTATGCTTCGGATTTTCAGGCTCACATTGAGACGCAATTTTGGCATAGAAGTCTTTCGAATTGGAAACTTGATATTTCTATAATAATTTTATATCTTTGAATTAGATTTCTAACACAACTTGAATCGGCTCAATCGGATATGTGTAGAGAAAGTTATGGTCAAAATACCAGATATTGTTCAGAGACAAACCTGCACGCGCGCAGGCAATTCATGTTGCGCGTGCACGACCTTATTTCTCCCAACCCGAGAGTCAGTTGGTTCTACGGCGCACGGGCAACACTTATAACGGTGCGCGCGCACAGGCCTTTTCCGCAAAAGAATCTTTAGTTTCCTTTCGCGATTCAAACTCTTTTGGAAACCAAATTGAACGAGATTTTGACCTATTTTCTGGCTCTTATAAATAGAAAACGAGGGATACACATAAAAGAACCTCCCTAGATCACATTTCAATTTCAGGGACTCATCATCCATATCACATTTCCCCTTAGGTCTTCGATATGTTAGTTGATTTATTAGATGTTAGAGCTAAGTAACACGTGTTCCAATTATTTGATCTTAATGCTTTATTTGATTGCATTGTGCAGGAACATGACGTCGCGGAACATTTAAACCAATATTGACCAAGAAGCCAACGAAAGCAATATGAAGCTAGTCATTGGATTATGAGTCATATCAGGGGAGTCTTTTCTTCATTTCTTCCCCACCCCTTTATATGCGGATTTAGAATTTAAGACATTGAGGACAATGTCTAATTTAAGTTTGGGGGTGGAAAACATGAGTTTTCATTTTCATTTTTATTTTGTTTTCAATTTTGTGTGTGTTTGTATCATTCTTATGTTTATTTATTTTGTGTGCTTTTATTGCTTCATTTTGTGTGCTTTTATTGCTTTAGATATATATAAAAAATTGAAAAAATTCAAAATATTTTTTTTTTGCTTGTGAGTTAGTTGGCCTGACAAGCAATGAAAAATATATTGAATCATTAATTGATCTATGAATTGTGAATAAGTTTCATACTTAAATTATATTTTTGCTTTTCCATGTAAAATTTGATATATATTGAGCACATGAATTAAGTTAAGCATTGCGGATGAATGAGTTGATTTCATAATTGGATAGGTTGAAATAGTGGACCATATGTGCTAAATCCAAAACCATTAAATTCTACATCCTTAGACCAAATTTATAATAGTTTGGGGGATTTCATAGTTGTAGGAAGATATTGAGATAAATAGGGATTCCATGTGTGAAATTTAAAATCTTGTGTGGATTGTCAAAGGTCAATGAGATGCAATTGGGTGAAAATTTCAAGTTAAAGGTCATTTTACTTGGATACGTGTTTAATGAGGGACATTGCACTAATCAAGGAAAAAAGAAAACACATTTTATTTGAAAATTTCTCTTTGTAGTCATTATCACTTGAGTTATTAAGCATGTAAGGGTGTTAAAACTCGTAGCCCTAAAGTCAACTGACTTGGGAGTTATCGGCCTAAAACTTGTTACATGGGTCATTTAGAAAGCTTAAGAGAGAGAATGCTGCAAATAAAGGAAAAAAAAGTGTTGAAAAAAAAATGAGAGAAAAAAAAGAGCAAGTGCATGAAACAGACGCATCAAATACCTTGATTATGTCCCAAACACTTGTTTAAGAAAATTTGACTTTTGATCAGAGATTATTAGCCTAATTAAATCCTAGAGACTGAAGCAATCAAATTTAATGGAGAATCCTTATTTATTGATACATTAACTTGAAATTAGTGAGATTTACCTAAACTAGAGAGGTGAGGATAGTATAGATTCAACCTTAATTCACACACTTGAAAAGAGCGAAAAGAATGAGTTTGGGGGTATGTGAATCTTACGAGTGATGAAAGAATATATTTGATCATTAAGGGTCGGGAATTGAAACAACTCATGAATTCATAATGCTATGCTTAATTCTTCACACACACACATCGATTTTACATTGGAGAAGTAGATTTCAATTTCTGTGTTGTGATTTTGAAGCTGTGCATAGATCTGATATTATGATTTCAATCATGAAATAAAAAGTCAGGTTAGCTAGCTAAATTTTTTGCTTTACTTGATTGACCGGCCACCAATTAGGTAATTAGCATTTTGTGTTTGAGTGTTTGATAGATTTTAGTTTTGTTTGAGGACAAACAAAGAATCAAGTTTGGGGGTGTGATAAGTGTAGTTTCTACACTTATTCGAGGTCCTAAATGATGATATTTTACTATTCTTTGGATAAAATACTGCTTAATTTGTGTTATATTTTATTGCATAGGTAAAAATCAATGTTTGATGAAGAATTGAAGAAAAGAATGCGAAGACAGCAGAAAAAGGGTACATTGTATCAAATACAAAGTTCGGGGGCTGAAATGAAAATATTCAAAAGTTACGTCGAACCTCGTGATGAATATTTGAAAGTGTTAGACATCAATTGGATGAGGAAAGGAGCCAAAGGAATGAAATATAGTCCAAGTATTATCACATATCAACTTCCAGCCGAAAAAGGTATGCTTCGAATTTTCAGGCTCACATTGAGACGCAATTTTGGCATAGAAATATTTCGAATTGGAAACTTGGTATTTCTATAAGAATTGTAGATCCTTGAATTAGATTTCTAACACAACTTGAATCGGCTCAATCGGATATGTGTAGAGAAAGTTATGGTCAAAATACCAGAAACTGTTCAAAGACAAACCTGCGCGCGCGTAGGCAATTCATGGCGCGCACGCACGACCTTATTTCTCCCAACCCGAGAGTCAGTTGGTTCTACGGCGCACGGGCAACACTTATAAGGGTGCGTGCGCACAGGCCTTTTCCGCAAAAGAATCTTTAGTTTCCTTTCGCGATTCAAACTCTTTTGGAAACCAAATTGAACGAGATTTTGACCTATTTTCTGGCTCTTATAAATAGAAAACGAGGGATACACATAAAAGAACCTCTCTAGACCTAAAAATCTCTATATTATACATATTTTGGAGGCGAAGAACATGGCTAACAACGTGGAATCAAAGCAAATTGCATAGGATATTGAAGATTTTTCATCCGGATCCAAGATTTACATCAAGAACGTGGAAAATTTCCAATTCTTCATTATTTCTTCTTTCCGGGTGATGATTTTCCAATTGTTCCTTTGTAATTTAATTTTAAATATGTTAGGCTAGTTTTTCATTGTATTGGATGAATGTTTGAACCCTATTTTCATTTATTTTAATTCAAGATATCAATTTAGGATTTTTGTGTTATTTGTTGATTGATTTTACATACCCATTGCACTACTTGTTGCTTGATCACCAATTAAGTAGTTAGTTGCTTGTTGTAGTGTAGAAATACTCACAATAAGTCTAGAACGCGGTAAAATCAACATGCGTAGTTAGAATTAGGAATAATCTCTTTCGCGCATGCAATCTTATTGATAATCTTAACCAAATGCATGACTTTCATATGAATTCGGACTAGGAATAGGATCATCTCGTGTTAGTCATAGGTTGGTGTATCTTGGGAAAGAACATTTAACTTATTAGCTTTATCGATTGTCAAAAATGCATGAATGTACTAGATTAATTATTGAGAATTGAAATAGATGAAAATAGGGGGATTCATGATTCCAATACAAACATTCATGTATTATATAAATACTTTATTTGTTTTGTTAGTTTAGAATTAGTATAGAAATCATACAAACCATCTATTTTGATATGACCACAATTCGAATTTAATAGTAGCTATTAAACTACAGATTAGACCTTATTCCTCGTGGAAACGATACTCTTAACTCACAAATCTTATTACTTGTACAACGATCCCGTACGCTTGCGGGTTTCACGCGAACAAATTTTTGGCGCCGTTGCCGGGGAATAAAGGATTTAATTTTAGTTTAATGGTTTATATTAAATTCGATTTTTGTTTTTTTTTTATTGATTTTGGCTACCCACCCTGATCTCTCTTACTTGATATTCTATCCAGGTGTCGTTCAACAATGCATTTAAGATTCTAACACGGCATGTTAAAAAGATTTTTGCAATGAATAATATTGATATGGACGACGAGAAAGAAGATATATATTGTGAATTATGTTATGTGGTGCATTATACTGGCTACTGCGTGAATACATGCACTAAACCCTTTCAGCTCAAGCTTCTGCGGTTTAAACAATATTTAAGATGTCGAAGACTAGCAATTGACACATCTTTTGAAGCCTACATGCCTGTGGGTGAGTGCATCCCTTCCGATACGTTTGTGGAATTTGGTCCTTCCATGTTGAACGAGGAGGCAATTGTAAAATACTACACCGATTTTGCCAAGTTAGATGAAAACAAAATGTGTATAGGAGATGACGTATTCTGGATTGAATTTAAAAGGTGGAGATATAATCCACTCGAAAAGTTTGAAAGAAAAGAGTTTACATTGCCTGTGGATTTAAATTGTGAATCGGCCATTCAACCCGAGGAGATATCAATTATGAAAGACGAGTACAAAGACGATGAAATATCAATTACAAATGAACAAAACAAAGAAGAGGCAATTCATGAAGAAGAAGACGTTAACACACATTCTGTCGATTTCACTGATTGCCCTATCATTGAATTTGTAATTAAGCCTGAAGAGAATGAAGAAGTATACATAGTTGAATTCAAATAGGAGGAGATATGCATATCCTATCACATTGGAGAGAGCTATGTTAAAATTTGTAGAAGTAATGATGAGCGGGGCAAAGTCAGAAGAGACAAATTGAGCAAGACATCAAAAGCATTCTTCAAAATTCCATGATGGCGAAACAACAAAGTCAAACTAAAAACCTTAAACAAAGCACTTATTGGGAGGCAACCCAATTTTTCTTCCATTTTATTTATTATGCTTTCTAGAAATAAGATAATTTAGATTAATTTTTTTTATTATTCAATTTCAGGGACTCATCATCCATATCACATTTCCCCTTAGGTCTTCGATATGTTAGTTGATTTATTAGATGTTAGAGCTAAGTAACACGTGTTCCAGTTATTTGATCTTAATGCTTTATTTGATTGCATTGTGCAGGAACATGACGTCGCGGAACATTTAAACCAATATTGACCAAGAAGCCAACGAAAGCAATATGAAGCTAGTCATTGGATTATGAGTCATATCAGGGGAGTCTTTTCTTCATTTCTTCCCCACCCCTTTATATGCGGATTTAGAATTTAAGACATTGAGGACAATGTCTAATTTAAGTTTGGGGGTGGAAAACATGAGTTTTCATTTTCATTTTTATTTTGTTTTCAATTTTGTGTGTGTTTGTATCATTCTTATGTTTATTTATTTTGTGTGCTTTTATTGCTTCATTTTGTGTGCTTTTATTGCTTTAGATATATATAAAAAATTGAAAAAATTCAAAATATTTTTTTTTTTGCTTGTGTGAGTTAGTTGGCCTGACAGGCAATGAAAAATATATTGAATCATTAATTGATCTATGAATGGTGAATAAGTTGCATACTTAGATTATTTTTTTGCTTTTCCATGTAAAATCTGATATATATTGAGCACATGAATTAAGTTAAGCATTGCGGATGAATGAGTTGATTTCATAATTGGATAGGTTGAAATAGTGGACCATATGTGCTAAATCCAAAACCATTAAATTCTACATCCTTAGACCAAATTTATAATAGTTTGGGGGATTTCATAGTTGTAGGAAGATATTGAGATAAATAGGGATTCCATGTGTGAAATTTAAAATCTTGTGTGGATTGTCAAAGGTCAATGAGATGCAATTGGGTGAAAATTTCAAGTTAAAGGTCATTTTACTTGGATAGGTGTTTAATGAGGGACATTGCACTAATCAAGGAAAAAGAAAACACATTTTATTTGAAAATTTCTTTGTAGTCTTTATCACTTGAGTTATTAAGCTTGTAAGGGTGTTAAAACTCGTAGCCCTAAAGTCAACTGACTTGGGAGTTATCGGCCTAAAACTTGTTACATGGGTCATTTAGAAAGCTTAAGAGAGAGAATGCTGCAAATAAAGGGAAAAGAAGTGTTGAAAAAAAATGAGAGAAAACCTTGATTATGTCCCAAACACTTGTTTAAGAAAATTTGACTTTTGATCAGAGATTATTAGCCTAATTAAATCCTAGAGACTGAAGCAATCAAATTTAATGGAGAATCTTTATTTATTGATACATTGACTTGCAATTAGTGAGATTTACCTAAACTAGAGAGGTGAGGATAGTATAGATTCAACCTTAATTCACACATTTGAAAAGAGCGAAAAAGAATGAGTTTGGGGGTATGTGAATCTTACGAGTGATGAAAGAATATATTTGATCATTGAGGGTCGGGAATTGAAACAACTCATGAATTCATAATGCTATGCTTAATTCTTCACACACACATCGATTTTACATTGGAGAAGTAGATTTCAATTTCTGTGTTGTGATTTTGAAGCTGTGCATAGATCTGATATTATGATTTCAATCATGAAATAAAAAGTCAGGTTAGCTAGCTAAATTTTTTGCTTTACTTGATTGACCGGCCACCAATGTTTGCATGCGTGAAATTTCCAATGTTTGCATACGTGAAATTACCCGTATCAATGTTTGCATGCGTGAAATTTCCAATTCTTCATTATTTCTTCTTTCCGGGTGATGATTTTCCAATTATTCCTTTGTAATTTAATTTTAAATATGTTAGGCTACTTTTTCATTGTATTGGATGAATGTTTGAACCCTATTTTCATTTATTTTAATTCAAGATATCAATTTAGGATTTTTGTGTTATTTGTTGATTGATTTTACATACCCATTGCACTACTTGTTGCTTGATCACCAATTAAGTAGTTAGTTGCTTGTTGTAGTGTAGAAATACTCACAATAAGTCTAGAACACGGTAAAATCAACATGCGTAGTTAGAATTAGGAATAATTTCTTTCGCGCATGCAATCTTATTGATAATCTAAACCAAATGCATGACTTTCATATGAATTCGGACTAGGAATAGGATCGTCTCGTGTTAGTCATAGGTTGGTGTATCTTGGGAAAGAACATTTAACATATTAGCTTTATCGATTGTCAAAAATGAATGAATGTACTAGATTAATTATTGAGAATTGAAATAGATGAAAATAGGGGGATTCATGATTCCAATACAAACATTCATGTATTATATAAATACTTTATTTGTTTTGTTAGTTTAGAATTAGTATAGAAATCATACAAACCATCTATTTTGATATGATCACAATTCGAATTTAATAGTAGCTATTAAACTACAGATTAGACCTTATTCCTCGTGGGAACGATACTCTTAACTTATAAATCTTATTACTTGTACAACGATCCCGTACGCTTGCGGGTTTCACGCGAACAATGGCTAATATAGTCGACACCAAATTAATCAAATAACAAAAGGTCAATAAGTTGTCCTCTTGTCAACTCAACTTCTCCTTCGTAGTTTACCCCTCTACTATTTGTCTTGTTGAGATAGGGGATTGATAAGCTCACCAACCAATCTTTCTTTCTACCTCGAATTCTTGATTTTTGGTGCCAGTGGAGCAAAGGAGGCAAGGACGTTATAGGTCGTTGGGCGACCGAAAGGTTTGCACGAGCAAGTTTTAGGAGTATCACCATAGACATTTTTATTTGAGGAAGAGGCTTCACCACTCCATGGGATCATCAAAAGTTTCCCAAAATCTTGATATCTAAGCCGCTTCTTTCGGTGGAATCAGTTTTCAATTTCTGGTTATGGTACGGACAAAGCTGTTGGGAACCTACTTAATCATGCGCAGCGGAAGTAAAGCAATTTCGATTCCCAAACAAGGATCTGCTTTATGTTTAGATAGAAACTGTGATAGAAATAATACCTTTGATGAATTCTGCAAACTCTTTTGCTGATTCACGAACTCCAATGATCACGATCTACAATCCAAGCTGTCCAATCGTCCAGCCTCCCATGAATTAATTAATCCAATTAATTAATTCGGGTCTATTAATAAGCAGCCCAATTAATTAATTATCCAACATTTGTCAATTAATTAATTGGTAAATCTCATTCTTCTGGTTCTCTTTTGTGTGTGACCATTAGGTTCCGATCACGATGTCTAACGACGTGAATTATTATTTTGATCTAATCAAAACTGATAAATTAAAATACCCATTTTAATTATTCATCCAATTTACATTCGTTGTTCCAGATTGACATCTAGCAATGTGTCAGGGCAATACATGTGACGGGAAATGTCACGTTGATGATTGACAAAACCAAACTTGTTCGTTTATCGTGAAACTATAATCCCTTCGTCAATATGATCCGATCAATTACGAGATATGGACGTGTGTCAATCTCAATTATCGATCATATCTTTTATCTACTGTTAAGTCAATGTAAGTCGAAAACTCTTTTCCGACTAATGAGTTCACCTTGGACAAGGATTTCATTATCAACTTAACTGGATGAAATGTAGATCATAATCTCTTCTATCTAAGAGTGACGAATCCTCTATTGATCATTCACAACCTTCATATGATTCTTGACATACCCGAACGATGCCGTATTAGCGACCCTTGACAGAGCAAAACATCGGACATCACCAAAGCATGACTGTCCTCACATAAGGCACTATGATGACCTCAAGTCAAAGGACCAATTCCACTACCGAACGTTAGAGATTAACCACTGACACTCAGATAGTTTTCCATGTGGAATCTCTCAGCGGGTCTCCAATGTTTTGTTCTATAACAAAACATTCAAGTGTTCATTCAAGTGTCTCTACACTTTAGCTTGTGAGATCAACTACTTACTTCATAAGTAAGAAATGCCACACGTGATGATCTATCTGTAATAACTATATCTGTATCTCGTTATTACATACGACCATAGACGATTTAAGATTCAGTCACATGTGATTTGTATCTCACAATCACAACTCTTTGTGATTAACAAATCACCAAAACTTGAATCTACGGATTCTATTATTTAATTAATTAGATATTATTTAATTAATTAGAATATTAATTCAATAATAGATCTTGCCATAAATGTGCATCGGTTATATATATACATTAAAAGTGCTTATGTCCAAAGTTGATTGGACCTAGGGCATAACACTTACAAAAGCCCCATAGGGTGGAACAAGAAATTGTGTGTTCTAAAACGGTAAAGTTAAATCACAGTGGATTTAAAGTCTAATATGAAGAAAAAGAAGCTAACACTTGCTAGTTTAATTAAAAAGGCACGAGATACTACATTTTGAGGCAAAAAATTCATGATCCCAAAGCAATGTGTAACATTTCATATAAGAAATCCATTAAGAAACACAGGCAGAAACCTTTTAATATGAAAACAAAAAGGACAAAACACCTGTACTAAAGAAGTAAATGATGAACAGAAATCATCAAGTAACTTGTGCTCAAAGTGAAAACAAAAAAAATAAAATAAAAAAAATCACTCAAATCAATAATATTCTGTGTCAAAAACCAATGTACCAGATTTCTGAAACTTCTTAGAATAGAATTGCTATGAGGCATACTAATATGAACACCAAAACCACTGCACCAATCCAACAAGCCCAAGTCCTCGCGTTCCTCATCCGTTTAGCACGATCAAGTTCTTTCGTCCCTCCACTGATATACGATCCCGCATTCACCACATTCTGCTCGATATTATTCATCTGTTCACCCTGTGTTTCGACCAACACGGACATGTCAAGAAACATTTGGTGGAGCTCAACCAAGCTTCTCTGTATTTCCTTCACAGATTCACTCCTTTCTTGATTTTCCATCACTAAATCTTCTTTACCCTCGAAAATTTGCACAGGTTCGTCCCCTGAAAGCATCTTTTCGATCATTTCCTCACTCGGTTTCTCCCCGGTTACAGTATAATATTTCCTCCTAAGCCCTTCTTTGTGCTCATTAACAATCTGTTCCCTAAGGGACTGAAAATCATTCATCAGATCTTTCAATTTAACTCTAAGACCATGAGTCACCGAAATTCTTGTCCGATCAACAGGACTTCCTTCTTTATATGTGGATACACTACGATTAACCACATTGGATTTATCGAGCAGTTCCAATCTTGTTTTGATGATTCTCGCCTTTCTAAGAAGAGTGACCATGTCAGAATTAGTCCGGTCCCTCAGAGATCGGATAATTTTATAACTTTGTGCGGACTTCATCTCTTCATTGAGATCTTGAAGGTTGAGAAGCAGATTGGAGATCTCTTCCATGTCCGCCTTGATTGCGTACACCTCTTCAAAGAACTTCGAGAGATTTATTTCATCCGTTGGGTTGAGTTTGCCCATTTCAATATCGTCTACTCCTGCTTCAAGGTCCTTCATGGCCTGTTTCTTGAGATCAACATAACTCAAGAATGATTTTGTCATTAAATCATTCATTTTCGTACCGATTCTGAGAAAACCCACAAAAGAGAAACGCTCAATCTCTAATGAGATAACAAAAAACTCGTAAAAGAACAGATAAATCTTCATTTCTCATAAATAAAACAACTCATGAAAGATGTAAATACCCAAGAACTGATATCAGTTCTTGCTTACGAGTAACAATATAACAAATTCAACAGAAAATTGTGAAGAAATCATTAGATTGTCCAATTTTATACCTATTATACAATTTCCCGAGATGAGTAAGAAAATTCAGACCAAGATAGCAAACATACCAAGTATAGTTGGGCTCTGGTGATTCTTGAACTCTGTTTTATTGAATATTCCAGTATCTTCAAGTAAGAACCTGTATAAAAAGAACAAATAATTTCAACATAATTCGAAAAATAGAAAATTAAAAGTTCAAAGAAGATTAAAAGAAATAGACTACATATATGATTCATGTCTAAGAACATGCATAAATTAAAAACAAAATTCTGATGAAAATAAAAGACGGAAAGAAGAATTAGAAGGAGACCTTGAAGAATTTTGGGGAATTTCAGAGTGAATGAGGAAGAATGTACCAAGAATTGAAGACAAAGTTTAAAGGAATTTTTTCCACCTCTGTGGGTGTGGGGTGTGGGTGTGGGTGAGGTGGCGCTCCGGTGAATAGTTTTGGATTTCAAATTTAAACTGAGGAGCAAAGGGTTTTCTAATATAGCCGTTGGAATAAAGGGGTAAAATTGATTATTGATGGGACAAATTGTACATTGGGTCCTAACCTTTGAAGGGTTTGATCATGGGGTCCCAAAACTTTAATTTCTAGCACTCAGAGTCCAAAACCTTCAAACATCTGCATCGATGGTCCTTTTTGGAAAACGCCAAATTGATCTTTAGAAGTTCGAGTTCTGAAAAAACAAAAAAAAAGACGATTTTCCCATAGTCTTATTTAGTTCATGTTTGGTACATATTAAAATTTTCATTTTCAATCATACATTCTTCAATAAAATAACATTTTCTATCACGTCAATAACTTTTCATTCTTTTTCAACCACATATTCTTCATCAATCTACTATTTCAGAATATACTTTTCCAAAATAATGTGATTCAAACACACCCTTAATCTAATACAGGTTAACTACATTTGCGTTTTTTAAAAATTTGAAGGTTGTGATGTTTAAAGGTTTTGAAGATAGGGTCTCAAAAATTTGACTCCTAACATTTGGAATCCCAAACCTTTCAAACTTATGTGCTAAGGTTCCCTTTTTCTGCAGAAAACGTCATATTCACTATTAGAAGGTCAACCTTTAAATATGATAACTATTTTAACCTCTCTTAGAGCGTGTTTGGTATAGCTCAAAATTCAATTAAAATTGAAAATGTAGTCGTATTGGGTCTCACTCGTCTAATAAAAGTCAACAATAATCCGATTTTAATCTCTACCAAATACCCTCTTATTTGAGCCCCTTTTATTAGAAAAAAAAAATACATTCTTGAATAGTGTTTTGATCTCATTCCAATCGCATATTTTTTAATAAAATATTATTACATGTAAATCCAAATCTTTTTCTTATTTTTTAACCACAAATTTTTCATCAATACACTATTCGAAAATGTACTTTTTATTTATTAGTTTGATTTAAACAAATAAATAAAAAAATAAAAGCGAAACAAAAAAGAAAAAACCTGAAACACCCCAACCCTATAGCGTGCTGATGAAACTAGGGGAAAATTCTGTGATTATTGAAGAAAATACCACTTTCCTTTGAGCCCTCGATTCATCCCATCTATCATCCACCCCCTCAACCATTTTCTCTTAGCTCATGCAACTGATTTTTTTAAAAAATACATTTTCAACTACACATTCTCTTATAATAATATTGCATGTAAACCGAATTATTTTCTTATTTTATAACCACTCATTCTCAAAAAAATAAAAAGAAATAACTATTTCAAAACTCATTTTCCCCAAAATTTCATTAAAATGGAGCTCAAACAAGGGCTAAATTTATCCTCATCTGATTTCTTTTCAGTAAGTCAAGTGGAGTGTATAGAACCCAAATAAAAAGATGAGGTTTTAATGGCGAAAATTTTTCCCCACAACCAGGTCATATTTCGAAATCAACTTTCCCATATCATCAAATCTCACATTTTACGTCCAACAACGGGAGTCCTTGTGCAAACATTTCAAAGATAGAACTTCAGGTGCTAAAAATTAAAGGTTCGAGATCTCAAAAGCAATTTACTCTTATTTATTTTTAATTAAATTAAGATAAAATGGTCATTTTACTTAAACTTTGATCTTTTAACATCAATATGACGTTTTCCGTCTAAAAGGATCTTTGGTACATACGTTTCAATTTTTTTTTTCCTCACAACCACTATAAATGGTGACCCTGACAAACCAATATTTCTAAATCGACTTTCCTATATCAACAAATATCACGTTTTACATTCAAATTAAAAGGGGGTCTGAGTGCACACATTTCAAAGATATAGAACTTCAGGTGCTAAAAATCAAAGGGTTGGGATCTCAAATGCAATTTACCCTTATTTGTTTTGAATCAAATTAAGGAAAAGTGGCCATTTTACTTAATTTTTGCTCTTTTAACGTTAATATGACGTTTTCCATCAAAAAGGGATCTTTGGTGAATAAGTTTAAAAGGTTTAGAACTTTGAGGACTCAGTCCCTGGTTGAGTCACATAATTTTTTTAATTCTCATTTTTCTATTCATTTTCAAACACAAATTCTTTAATAAAATAATATTTTTTCATCACATCAATAACTTTTTATTCTTTTTCAACTACATGAGCCCGTTTGGTAGAAATTAAAATCGGATTAAAATTGAAAAATCAGTCATTGTTGTTGACTTTTATTAGAAGAGTTTGACCAAATAACGGCTATATTTTCAATTTTAATTAGATTTTAATTGGTACCAAACGAGCTCCATATTCTCAATCACACCAAGAAAATAATGCATTCTTGACTACAAAATATGCACCAGATTGGGGCTAAATATCAAAAGTTTAGGACTCCGTTATCACAACCTTCAAAGATTCTTGACCCCAAGTACAATTTACCGTACTTGATATGGCTGTTACAATGTCTTATTTGCCCCACGTGACAAATGATTTTCAATTATTGAGGACACTTTTGACATCTGTTCAATCACGACTTTTATGTACTAGGGTGATTATACATCACAATTTTTATTTTTATTTTTTTTATAAACACGACATTTCAATTACATTAAAATTTATTAACTTTTATTCATTATCGCGGTTATATTCTTAATTTTTTTTTCGATCTTATTGTTATCTTTCAACATTTTATTTATGAGAAAATCCTGTTCATAATTTTGATTTTTGTCCAAAAAATATTGTTATTGCGCTATTAAAATGAGGGTTAGATATTTTAATTGCATTTCTGCATTGTTATTCGTTTTGGTTAGTTGAAAATACAATATACAAATGAGTCTTTTTACTCTATCTTAATTTTTTTTTGAAGAGAAGCCATAATAAAAAACAATTTATGTTAATTTGAGAATAAGAATGTGATGAAAAAAAGTATAAATGTGATAGTGTAAAAATTATGAAAAAAATATTGTTAATGTGCTATTAAAATGAGGGTTAGGTATTTTAATCGCATTTCGGCACTGTTATTTGTTTTACTTATTTAAAAATACAATGAACAAATGAGTTTTTTTTTTTTTTTCTCTATCTTAAATTTTTTTAATGATAAGTCATAATCATGAACAATTTATGTTAATTTGAGAATACGAATGCGATGAAAAAACAAAAAACAATTGAGACATAAATGTGATAATGTGTAAAAATTATTAACATTTTATGCAATTAAAATATAATCTAATTATTAAAATTGATATTATGACATGTTTGAAACGGTTAATTTTTTGCTTGCTCATTAGTAAAAAGTCAATTATTTTGATAGTAAAATCAAGATAATTCTCAAAATTAGTAGACTAACTTATTTTAATTTTAACCAACAAAAATTATTATTTTATAACTTATTTACTTATAATAAACTTGCATGCAAGTATATTTCAAGCCAAGACCACACAAAAGTTTGGATAAGCATAAAATGTTTGCCTGTAAGTGAATTAGTAAGAGTTAAAACAGTCTAGCTGCCACAATCAAAATAACGGTGTACAATTCATACTTGTTTTTAACTCCGTATTCAGGTTTGTTTACTGTAAATACAAATAGTTAACCACGAATCTTTACCACTGCTACTGAGTTTCAATTTCGTTTTCGTTCCCCTCTCCCCACCTCCTCCCTTCAATCTTCATTTCGAATTTGTTGGCACCAGCAAAACGTCAGTCTGCTCGGGGGCTGTTACCGGTACTGGCAGATGCTTTTTTCCCACCGTATTTCTGTTATAAAACAAAGAAAAATTTGTAACCAATAAGAAACCCCAAAAGCAGATTAACAAGACAAGCTGCCTCAACTACTACAGCACTCGCCATTTCTTGAGCTCACCTGCTTTCCAAGATTGATTGGGATATATTTGTATTTGATCATATGCACGATTTGGCGCTTCATCGTAAGTGCAAAAAGAACTATCCAGTAGCACAACAATATGGGCCAAAAGACGGGAACATCGAACATGGAAAAGAAGGTCATCAAAAATGCTACACAGAAAGCCTTTGTGATGGCATACCTGGAACCACATAAACAAGAAACATAATTACAATAATGTTTCTTAATTTGTTAGTGACGGTATCTGTGGGCTTTCGTGAATGTGTCTTATACATACAAAGAAGCAGGGTGTATGGAAATATTGACATGATAAGAGAGACAGCAATACTGCAAGATTAGCCATTTTAAAGCACCAAAAAGCAATTAAACCGAAGATTTAATTGGTGGAAACTAATAACTAGTGCATTTACTAGTTTACACCAAAAATAGTCAAAGCAAAGGGGGCTCATAATTTTAACCAAACAAATCAGAAAGGCTAAGGGGCTCAAAATTTTAACCAAACAATGTGTGCCATCAGAGTGGCGTGAAACATCAACCCAAATATTTAGCTCCCTAACCAATCCTAAAACACAGTAAAGTAAACTAATAATAGCAGTAAAATATAGACCACATCAGCCATGTTCTTTTTCACAAGCAAAAAATACAGTTTGTCACGTAAACATGAAAGGTATTAAGTGATAAGAATGATAGGCGAATGAGGAAAGGCTTAGACAACTCAGGATGACAGAATTTTAAATACTAATATGGGATAGAGTTGAAAAAAAAAGGAAGAAAAAGCTGATATCGAACATTTGACCATCAAGAAAATAGATACTGAGACTATTTACCACATTGCGGAACTTGCAATTAACACAATTTGACCCTGCTAGGCTGCTACAGTGGTATCATAAGAGAAGAGCCATGGCATTTGATATCCTTGTAGAAGACGAGCCCTTAATGAAAAGGTTTAGGGACTATTCCAAATCTTCTCTTATTACAATGTTCATTTTTTAGTATCAACCAACAATGCAAAATATACATAGGGTACTGAACACATAGCACCTCATTTCTTATTACAATGTTCATTTTTAAGTGTCAATCACAATGCAAAATATGCAAAGGGTACTGAACACACAGCACCCCATTCAATCTGAATTAGTCTTTCTTTATTTCCAAAAAAGAAAAGAGAACTTCAAAAACAGAAGACTGGCAACCACGGCTTAATGTGCAAGCAGTGCAAGCTGCAGTCTCATCAATATTTCCTAGGTTGAAGAGTTGAAATTTGGTGTAGAATTTTAAGAAGCCTTGCCACAAATATGCAAAATTATGCCCCTGTTTGAGCCACCTTTTTTGAAAATGAGAATGAAAAATATAGCCGTTATTGGGGCCCCACACAAGAGATAGAGAATTTAAATTTAAATGTTGATGTGATGGATAACGGTCATATTTTTCATTTTAGTGAGGAAAAAATATGGCTCAAACGGGGCTATATATTGTGCACATAACATAAATTTAAGCATCAAATCATCATGCACCGGACCTGATACATGAACTCAAGGATTGTACGATATTTAACAGAAGACAATAACCTACGCAAGCAAAAAACATAGTTATGCAAGTTGATAAAGGAGGGAAACTCTTAATCAAAAGGAAGTTAAAAGAACACCATTAAGAATGTGGATCATTCAAGAATCGATGTCCCATCAGACCATAAATATCCTTCAGCAATCATGAAGTCATCAAAACGTACCAGTTCCAATATTCTATTAAAATTTTCCAACCATCACATATGTTACAAGGATGCAGTCCAATTAAGATCAGATAGATTGATTACTCATGCCATATCTCTCGTCATACTCATCGTATATCAGTTATCAAAGCAGGAAACTGTAACTAAAAGTGACTCAAGTAATCAGAAATTCAATCACAGCTCTCTACAACTTCCAGTATACCTGTACCTAGGGAAGCCAATAACCATTCTCCTGAGATGCCTTATCTCGTATACTCACCATATTTCAGTTACCAAAGCAGGAAATTGTAACTAGAAGTGACTCGTGTATTCGGAAATTCAATCTTACCTCTCTATAACTTCCTATATACCCGTACCTAGGGAAGCCAATAAGCATTCTCTCATTATCAAAAATAAAATGAGAAATAGCAGAGCAACAGATACGAGCAGGAGGAACCAAACAAGAAACATTGGTAAAAATCAATAAACTGGAAGCAACAGTGTGTTCCACAACTGATCAAGACATTAAAATCAAAACAGTCGAGGAATCCAAACTAGCAATGGCAAAATAACGAGCATTAGTTTCAAGGATTTTACAAATAGTACCAAAATTTGAACTCTGGAAGGCGACGAATGAAAGGCTTGAATTCATCCGAATCCTTTGTTGGCAGCATAGGTCCATCGGAAGGTTCCATCTCAGGGTCAACAAGAGGTGACAAAAACCCAATGAGCAAATTCAGAATATAAATCCCCAAACCATAAGAAACAATGTAGAACCCTTGAACATAGTAAACCCGCAGAGCATAAACAAATACTAAAACAAAGGTTCCAATCCATCGGTGGAGAGCGTGTGGGGTAGATTTATCTAGATAATGCTGGAAAAGCTTTGATGCTTCATGCCTCCTTTGGTTCACTGCCGCTGCTGCAGTCGAGGCACCATCATCTCCAACACCTTCCATGAAAAATCAACTTAAGAATCCTGCAAATTGGACAAAATAGTTGGATCAGGAGAAATGTCTATTAACGAAAGGACCGAAATCCGTGCATGAACTCGCAAAGGTTACACTATCACACGCTTCATCAGGCAGCCAGAAAAAATCCAGATAGAGAAAGTAAAGGTGTAGGGGAATATGGAATAGTTTCTTCTTTCAACAAGTAGGCATTGGGAGAATCACAAAGTAAAAATTAGTTATCTTATCTCCCCTCTAAAATCTCATAAAGTGGTACTATACACATCGACCCAGGAAGTAAAAAAGGAAGGCAAATTTTGAATCCATTCGTTCAGGTTGTAGAAAACATATTCCTTGCAAATGCCAGAATTTTCGCCCCATTTCAAATCTAAGTTTAAATAGCTTGCAACACACCTCAAAAATCCAAAGGCCAGTGCAATAAAATCTATCAACTCGAAACCTATAGGGTATAGCTTCACATGTGCTCAATAAAACTCATAGTTAATCAACACTTCTCATCACCGAGGAAAATGCAGCTGATTAGACGAAAGAAAACTTAAGTTCAAGATAAACTTCACACCAAACAAAAGTTCTGACTACAAAGTTCAACTCTTCTGCTCTGCTTGAGCTGAGTTTCTAATCAACAACCAAAAATACTTAATATACGTCTTAAATATTCCTTTAACCATTTTTTTAAAAAATAAATACAAAAAGACGGCCATATCTCTAATTAAACACAAAAAAACCCTAACATAAAAATAAACCGACAATCATAAACAGATCTTAGAATGTCCTATCCTCATGTTAAAACCTACAGTCTTCAGTAAACATACCACATATCAACATATTGGCGCATTTGGAATGAGAAATCTCCAAAATCTAGTAGAAAAAATGTTAGGTAATTAGGTTTTACCTCCGGTAAGAACACAACAGGTAAGGAAAATGATTTTCCGGTGGTTTGGAGGCGACAATCTGTTAGCACCGATTCGAGTTGAAATCAATGCGGAATTCGAACAAAATTATAGTTCGATTAATTGCATATAGATTTATTTATAGTTTGTTCATTTTCAATGTCATATTGTCAATATAGCCGATTGGAAAAATCACTCGTACCCGTACCGGGAAAGGGTCTGTCTGGCTCTAATTTTGAGAAAATTGCGTTACTGGTCTCTCATATATGGTTTCGATAGCAAGTTTGGCCTCAATCTTTAAGAAAGAACAAACCGATCTTAACTTTTCATTACAATTGTACAATTAATGTCACGGAAATAGGGGTAATCCTGGAATATCTAACTTTATGACGTGAAAAAAGTTATGGTGACGAGCCCACGATAATTTATTAAAAATTTGAACAATTTCCGTGAGGATTCGTTGTACAATAATATCAAATTGGAAGGCCAACTTTCTACTTTAATGGTAAGCCGCAGTAAATAATGCAATTTTCTCTAACATTTTGATAGCACAAATTAAATTGGGAAATTCTCACTCACTGTCCCCATAAGTTACAACTTGTAGCATATGGGTCCCATTTATATTTTTTGTTGCATTTAGGTCCCCAACAGTTTTTTTATTTTATTTTAATGAAAGTAATGACGAACGAAACCATTCTTTTTTGTGCGATGGACTTAGAATGCATATAACACACATTAAACATCTGGGTTCTTAAAAATTATGGAAATATCTTTTTATGGAAGCTTTAAATAAAAATAAGGGACAATTGCATCAGAGGTACCAAATCTTTCATTTGTACCACCCACGATATCAAACTTTTCATTTGTGTCACTCACTATACAAATGTCGCAGTTGAAGTCCAAATAGATGGTTTCCATTAGTTGACCAAATAATTGACTTTGACAATAATTTTGACTGATTTTAAAAGATTAAAATAGTAATTTTACATATTTTTTAATAATAAAATAACCAAAAATCAAATAATTAAAATTAAAGGTCTCAATGTCCAATTGGTTTTATGCCAGGTAAATGTGCCATAGAAGCCATTTACATATTTCATAGATTGATGAAATGGTATAGTCAAAACATTTATAGAGGAATTTTATGTGACAAGTGTATATTGCCAAATTAAAGGTAAGTACAACATTTATTAAGGGTCTGTTTGGGTCGGATTAAATTCTGATTTTAATCTAAATCAAAGTCAAACAATCAATATCAACCACATCTTTCATGTGTCTCACATCTTTTCAACCATACATTTCAAAAACTTCTATCTCAATCTTTCTAAAAATCTGATTTTAATTCACACCAAACACCTTCTGAATAAGCTATACTTGATATCTAGTATCAATGAATTTAACACGAATGAGAATAGTAAGATGGACATGAACTCATACTAGAATTAATAGAGATAAGGATCTCTGGTAAAAAAGTGATGGTGTCACCACTTTGACGATAAATTAAAGAAATACGACTCAAATGGTTATTGAGTATATCTTGGGTCTTGCATAGAACTAACGAAGCTCAGGTTCACAATAGTGACACAGCCATAGAAAAACAGGTTAGAAGATTGAAAGATAGACAAAAATTAAAATGGAGCGAGACAGTTGCAAATAATATGACGTCAACGAAAAATGATTGGTGTAGTTATCGTCAAGTTCGTTGGGGTGGTCTGGGAATAAAGCTTAACTACTACTACTTGTTATAGTTGGTTCAATTATTTTATTCTCCTGTATGCAGTTTAAACTCAAAGAAATTATACAGTTATTTAGGTTCGTCTAAAGAATCTCATCATTGGCTCAATTTGAGCAATACAAGCCATTGCATCATGGTATGCTTCTTTTAATTATCACAGTCCATGTATCACGCAGTGAGAATGTTTATCCCTTATTCGGTACGATAATGACGCTAACAGCTAGGCGGGAGGCATATTGTACCAATAGTGCACTAATGATATATGATCATGTGCAGGTATTTTCTCTAACATCTTACTCATAGCGTGTGTGTATGCCAATTGTTCGGACTGTCGGCCTAAGAATGAGGAGAGGGCGGTCTTGAGGCGTTGAACCTATGGAGCCAAAACTGCAAACTGTGAAAGTTGGTATCAGAGCGGAACCGCTCGAGCATGCGATGTTGTTATGGGACTATCTTGTGTTCTTGCGGAGAAAAGATTTTGGGCCTTGGATCGCGTTGGCAAATGGCGGAACACGACGAAGGAAGCTGTGGACAAGGATCAAAAAGGGCAGCGTTGCACAATTGTTTATATGCTTTTGAAGGAGTTTTATTCGACATGCGTTGAGGCGCTGCGGTTTGGAGGCTGTCCATCTGAGGAACCAATACTCAGAGGGGCAGAGGGTGAAGGTTGGTGTCGAAGGTGGTAAGTACGCATTTATGCAGGTTTGTGAATGTTTATCCATATGGAGTGATGCGTGTTGATACGAAACTCACTTCTCACTTCGAGGACGTAAGCAGATTCGAATGGAGGAGAATGTCACGCAGTGAGAATGCTTATTCCCCTATTCGGCACGGCAATGACGCTAACATCTAAGCGTGAGACCTATTTTACCAATAGTGCACTAATGATATATGATCATATGCAGGTATTGTCCCTAACATCCTACTCATAGCGTGCATGTATGCGAGTTGTTCGGACATGTCGGCCTAAGAATGAAGGGAGGGCGACCTTGAGACATTGAATCTCGGGAGACAAACCTGCGAACCGTGAAACCATGTTAAGTTGCTACAACTTTTGGCTAAAGCAGCCATATATTGCATCGATTTTCAGATTTGTTCATATCCAGTACCTTGTAGCATGGAGAAGAGAAGCTAACATCGTAGTTTTGAATAGCCACCACTAAAGTCTGAACCCTCATTTAGTCTATGTTTGAGTCACATTAATTTTTTTTTCATTCTCATTCTTTTACTCATTTTCAATCACATTCTTCAATAAAAAAAAATATTTTTTTATCACATTAATAAAATTTCCTTATTTTTTAACTACATATCCACCATCATATCAATCAAAAAATGCATTCTAGGATAAAAATGTGCACAAAACAAGGGCTTAGTTGTAATTCCTGGAAAAAAAATTTGCACACTCCAGGATGTAATACCTGTTGATTTTTGAGAAGGACAAATATTTTGTTTGTGCCGTTGTTGTCTAAATATGTATTCATAGTTTTCTTCATTGGGTCGAATTGTATAAACCTCCAAGAACTTCTGAAAGCTGATTTGTAACCTGGGGGCGGACCCAGGGGGTCCATGGGGGTCCGTGACCACCCAACTTTTTGAATTTTTGAATTATTATTATGTTTGATAAAGTTATGTTTGGTATCGGTTGAAATCTAAATTTTAATATAAATCAAAGTTAACAATTAATTTTAATAACATATTTCATAAAATTCATAACTATTTTTTAATCAAAATTTACTAAAAATTTGATTTTAATCTCCACTAAATAGGGGCTAAATCACAATAAATTTGAATTTTTCTCTTTTTTCTTACTCTCGTTTTACTCGTTTCCTCGTACATTTTAACAAAATCTTATCATTTCTAAATTTTTAAAATTTATAGATAATTTCTCTACAAATTTTCACATATGGAATGTGTCTGAACTCATTATATCTAATTTGACTTATATTTTCCGAATTGTGTTTATTTGATTAATTATTAGTATTGAATATTAGTTATATA
Organism: Fraxinus excelsior; assembly: GCA_019097785.1. Classification (NCBI taxonomy): domain Eukaryota; kingdom Viridiplantae; phylum Streptophyta; class Magnoliopsida; order Lamiales; family Oleaceae; genus Fraxinus; species Fraxinus excelsior. The sequence goes on from CM032642.1 coordinate 8,407,994, forward strand.
TTTTTCCTTTCGATTACTTGAATTGATTGTTTTTATCAATATATATTATAAGATTTTTAAACTTAAATGTGTATTTTCTTGTGATGAACAAAACATTAATAAAATGACTATTCGAAATCAAATGATGAGAATGATTAGCAAAATATTAATGAAGAAATGTTTTTTAAATATAAATCTGCATTTTTTCAAGTCAAGTATAAATCATTCACAAATTAAGAACAAAGTATTCGATTTGTATAGGGTTTGATTGTGCCCTTCAACCTAAAATGTTTGCGTCCACCCCTATATGTAGTCTTTAACTCATCATGTCGGAACGCACTGCCCAATCATTTGATGATACCAATGAGAGGAGTAAATGATCTATGCAATCTGTTTGGACATCTCATTGGACTCGTACTCACATATCTAATGCTTCAGCAAACAGGGAACTTGATCGCGTAACTAGGCAATATAATCCAGCAAGTGGATTAGAGGCTTCTAGGTCTGTGAAAAGACTTGGAGAAATTGATACTTCGACATTTGAGATCATGAATGACAACCTAGGCACGAGCTCAAGAAACTTGGGAAATGAGGGGTTGGGTTGTCAATACATCTCAATGGCTAGTCCTTGTACAAATGGTGGGAGTAGTTCCAAGGTAGAGCTTGACCAAGGAGCTGATGAAGCATTAGGGCCTCCTTTTGGCTGCTTTGCAGTATCAAAGCCTTTCCAGGACAATAATAAAAAAAAAATGAGTATAACGAAGGAAAAACAGCCGTCTCTTCATTGATTGATAGATCTGCCCTAGTTTCCAATAATCAATTGGCTAATGTTAGCCCGAGAGTGTGAACATAGTAATATTCACAGAAAGTCAGCATTTTTAGTGTATGGTAGAGAAATGGACGGCCACGCACAAACAGGGACTTCTATAAATGCACGTTTCCGGGAGAGTAATATACACACGTCATCTGATCTTCCCTCCATGATGATTGTTTATAAATTATTTAATTGGTCATGTGGACCGACATATGTAATTAATTGTGTATAAATGCTATTTTAAAGTTAAACTCAAAATTAAAGGGATCTAATAAGTGGTAATTACATAAAACCAGACATTAAGTTTGACATTTATAAAAATCAGGTTTTGTTTTATTTAATCAAAAATCAGGTTTTAATTTCACAATTAATTTTAATAATAATATTTTAAATTAAATTAATCTATATACACATCCTACTACCTACCCCTACCAACTTTATTTTAAATATAAAACTCTATCCAAACTCTAATTCATTTCATTTCTCTTCACTCCGCTGCCTCCCGCCGCCGCCGCCGCATCCCTCCTCTCTTTCTTTCTCCCTCCCTCTCAGATCTGGGTCTCCTCCCTTCTCTCCTCCCCCTCCCTCTCCCTCTCGTCTCCTCCCTTTCTCCCCCCAGATTTGTGACAGCGACGCAACATCGCTACTGTGCAACACAACTCTGCGATATTGTGTCGCTCGACGCTGCTGCCGGCGTTTTGGGTGGGTGCAGCGTCCGTCTCTTACCATTCTTTTTTTTAGTGGTAGAATGACAGTGCAGTGGGTGTGTGTTGTGCGTGTGGGGGTTGTGTTGTGCGGATCTATGTGTGTGTAATGGCATGTTAGTTTGTGTTCGTGTGGTGGTGATAAACTTGTATGGATCTGTGGTGCCAGTCCGTGTGGTGGTGGTGCGGCGGGGTTGACGGAGAATGTCTGTGACCAACTAGTTGGTCGATCTGTGACCAGTTATTGGTGGTGGATTGGGATCGGGGGACGACTGTTTGGGTATGTGACCTACTAGTTGGTCGATCTGTGACCAATATTGGTGGTGGATTGCGATATGGGACGTGTGTTTGGTTGTGTGTAACCAACTATATGGTTCTCTATGGCTACCTTAAAATTCAATTGTTTGTGACCAACTAGTTGGTCAACCCGTGACCAATTATTGGTGGTGGTTTGGGATCGGAGACGAGTGTTTGGGTGTATATGACCAATTGTATTGTTATCTGTGGCTAATTATTAATATGTGACCTTAAAAGATAATCTGTGACCAACTAAAAATCTGTTACCTATATTTTTTTTTATCAGTGACAAATGTATTTAATTGCGACCTATAAATTTTTTGATTAGTGTCCTCGAAAATAATCTGTGACGAATTAATTTGATAAATTGTGACCTAAAATTAAAATTTTAACTAATTAGTAAGATATTTGTGACCAAATTATATGTAACTGTGACATTAACAATTGCCGGGAATCGGAGCAGTCGTCGGAATTAAGCGATGCCGGAGAACAGTCGCCGAAGTGATCACCGGTCACCAGAGTAGTTGCCGGAGCAGTGAGGTGGGGTGGGGGTGTGTTAATTATATTATATAACAGTAAATATTTAATTGAATATAATAATTGTGAAATATAATTAATTAATCTATGAAAAACCTGATTTTTGCAAATTTAAATCTTGGGACCTGATTTTTTATTTTGGGATAGATAAAGTCTGAGTTGTGAATTTTTCCCATCTAATAAAGAATTAAGTACTTGGGTTTTGAGTATCTTAATAAAGTGGGTTGAATTATATGTGTAGAGACCGGATCTATTAGGGTTTGTATTTGACGATTGGCCAAATACATATGGAAAATATATATAAGGTTATGATCCCCAATTCATATGTAATTTTCTCATGCTTTGTGTCATCTCACCAACACAAGAATACAAGAGAAAGCATATTGAATAGGAATATCCATAAACTCACAATCAAAAATCAAGAAGATGATTTGAGGCAATTAAATTTAAGAATAAAATATCAAGATTCAAGATTCATTATTCAAGATACAAATTAATGGATAAAGGTATGTTCAGCGTCAATTAAGTTTCTTGGTGATTTGACATGAACATTTTGACAATTATGTAAGATTTATAAAGTTTAAGTTTCATTAAAAATTTCAACAAGTGGTATCAAAACCAATTTATGTTGAATAATTGAGAATCAAGATTTTAAATTTGGTTCTTGTATAATTTTATGGTTTTTCGAATTTAGCAAATTCAAATTTAGTTTTTGTTAAATTTGAAAAAAAAATTCAGCATATTTTCAAGGAATTCAGTAATTTCATATTTCAGTTTTTTTTTTAAAGGTTCTGGCAGGATTAACAATTAAAATTAAAATTTTGGTATTTAAAATTCCTTTTGGATTACTAATTTTCCTAAATAAATTAATTGAAGCAACATGTTACCAAAGTGGCATCTCTTGCCTAGATTAATTTATTTAGAATATTAGGAAAGTTGTGTGCACGTAATTCATGCGGGTACTGACCGGCACAAAGAAAGGTTAATATTTAGCCGAATTATTTACGCACGTGTGGTAATACATATGTGACAGCTATAAGGTTTTGTTTTATGTGAATAATAAATCGGTCCAAAGATAAATTTATTGTTGACATAGTTTATTGTCATATTTGATTACTACACTAAAAGTACTACTTACAAGTTGGATTTCTGTCCAAAAACTAAATATCAATATTGTGTTTGATCTCTTGTGATGTGATTTACCATTATATGAATTAATTAATTCATTGAGGTATAAAGATTAAAGAAATATTCTGGAGTATATCATAGAGATGTTTTATCACGCTTTAAAATTAAAACCATTAAAGCTTGAGTTATCTGATGACTTGTTCGTGCATTTAATTTTTGATTTTTATTCTTGCACAATTCGATTAATTAAGGTCAATTATAACTATCAAAAGGGAAAGTGGACTCTTAATGAGATCTTTCCATATTGTGTGCAAGAAGAAGAAATGCTAAAACAAGATAAATATGATATTGCTTACTTGGCAGTACCTCTAATGACAAGTAATAAAGAATAATAAAATTGTAACTTTTGTGAAAATCTGGGACATATAAAGAGAGACTGTACTAAATACCATGTTGGCGTGTAAAGAATAGTACGCTTCTCATTTCGGTTTGTTTTGAGGTAAATTTAATGTCAATACCTAAACACACTTGATTAATATATTTCGATACCACTACTCTAAAAAATGTGTCTTTGCGAGGTTGCCTGAGTTTCCAAAACCAATTGATGCTGAAAGATTCATCTATGTAGGGCGATCATCACAAATCAGTTAAGGTTGGGCTATAAGGACTTTAGGTTATCATTAAAAATCAGTTATTATTTGAATTTGAAAGAGACATTTGATGTGCCATCTTTTGGACGGAATTTGATTTCTATTTCTATATTTGACAAATTTGGTTACCCTTGTAGTTTGATTTTTTTTCTCGATTCAAATCTTATGGGTACCAGTTCCTTATCTGGAAATGATAATATGTACTTGCTTAATTCGGTTGCCTCTTCTAATGAAACATTGCATTTAAATTCACGATGTATTAAATATAAATTAACCAATGAGAATTCTATTTTGTTATGGCATAAGCGATTAGGTCACTTCTCTCAAAAGAGAATGAAAAATTTTGTATCAGAAGGAGTTCTTGATTCCTTTAATTTTCCAAACTTAAGTGTTAATGTTAATTATATTAAGGGAAAACAAACAAACATATGGAGATTATGTGCTAATAGGATTTCAGACGTCTTAAAACTAATTTATTCAGATATTTGTAGGCCATTCACTTCGATTTTTTAGAATGGTCAACAATAATTTATTATGTTCATAGATGAATTTTTTTTACTATAACTACCTACATCTCATCTATGAGAAATATCAAACGCTGGACATATTCAAGGCATACAAGACTAATGTTGAAAATCAACTTCGTAAAAGAATTTAATAAGTCGATCTTACCATGATGGTAAATACTATGACAGATATAACGGATCAGAAGAACAACGTCCAAGGCCTTTTGCAAAATTCCTTGAAGAATGTGGAATCGTCCCACAGTATATCAGGATCTTTCTAGGTAGAAGTACTAAAGATCGCAACTTAAATTCTCGACAAAGTTCCAAGTAAATCAATTGTTAACGGGTTACAAATTATGTAAAGATCCTACTATTAGGTCAATTTTCGATATGGGAAATGTTCAATTCCTTGAGGATGTAGAGTTTGTGAGAGAAGATAATGTTATAAGGTTAATGTTTATTTTTTTGTCTTGGAAGAAGAATATGTATATATTTCTTCTATTTCAATTGACAATGATCGGGATCAAGGACAAATTTTTGCTCCAGATTTTGTTCAAGAAGCAATTTCGAATCAAAACTACGTTACAAAATTCCCTATACAAAATCAAGAGATTTTTCCAGAAAAACAAACTCAACAACTTCAAGAACAAATGTTATTAAGAAAATCCACTATAAAAGGGAGAATGAGAATTTTGGATGACTTTATAGTCTTTCTCCAAGAAAATAAGGATGTCATGAATTGATGAAAGAAGAGCTGGTCAATCAACTTTCATCAAGGCATACAAGGAATAATTCTAAAGAGTGGATTGATGTCATGCATAAAAAGATAAAGTTCATAAGTAACAATGATGTTTAGGAACTCACCATATTTCCTGAAGGTGCGAAACACATTGATTGTAATTGGATATTTAAAACCAAGAGGGATTCGAATGGTAATGTGGAAAGATATAAAACTCGTCTTATTGCAAATGACTTTACTTAAATGGAAGACATCGATTACAAGGAGATTTTCTCTCCAGTTTCAACGAAAGACTCTTTCAGGACTATAATGGCA